>CM041778.1:263277882-263675223 GCA_023374045.1 Limonium bicolor | reverse complement strand
ACACCAGAAGAAGCCGGACGATGGGTTTTCAAAACCCACTACATCACCGCCGTCCGGGATCTAGGCAAGTTTAGTGGAGCGAACCCAGATGAAGCCCCAAATCATCTGAGTCTCTTCCTAGACTTCTGCAATTCCTTTAGTCAAACCGGCAACGTCAAAGAAAGAATCCGTCTCAACTATTTCCTCACTCGTTGTCGGATTCAGCAAACCGGTGGTACCGAAGCCTTCCCTCCCGATCAATCACCACATGGCTTCAAATGGCCCAAAAATTCCTTGCCAAATACTACCCAACCAGTAGAACGAGGCAATTGATCGGTGAAATCAACACTTTCTGTCAGAGCCGGGAGAAACGTTGTACGACGCATGGGACAGATTCAAAGATATGCTAATGAAATGTTCCCACCATGGTCTTGACGATCAATCCCTCTGCCTGTCATTCTTCAACGGTCTGGATGATGGGAACCGACTACTCGTCAATTCCTCTGCAGGAGGAAGTTTCATGATGAAATCTCCTAAAGAAGGAATGGATCTTCTAAACCATGACGAGCAATACAAGACAGTGGACGCGATCCAAAGGAAGAACCACGAGCAGCAGGCCTACTCCATGTTGAGCCTACAGATCATTTATCAGCTCAGATCTCGTCCCTTGCAAAGATGGTGGAAAAGCTAACAACATCACAAAACGAAATTGTAAAACAATAGCTTCCCCACCTACAAGTTCACCACCAGCTCCACCCACAGAAGGATGTGTCATATGCGCCGGTCCTCATGAAACTCATCAGTGCGAAGGTAAAGGCCAGTACGAGGAAGTACAATTCATAGGAAACCGCCCCGGTAATTCCTACAACAATAACTCAACAACAACTATCCATGGAGAAATCACCCGAATTTCTCATGGAAAAATAATGATCAAACCAAGGAGGGCAGAACAACAATTCCAACCTATCAGGGGAACCGACCCCAACCAAACTCTAATATGGGTTAGAGCACAAGGTGCCCCTCCAGGTTTCCAACAACAACAACAACAACAACAACCATCTCATCCTCTTCTGATCCAAACGCAGAACTCAAAGAGATGATGAAGGGTTCATGTCCATAACTCAGAACCAGCTCTCTGCACAAGAAGCCTTCAACCAGAAAATCGAAGGAAAATTCAATCAACTTGCAGAACATCTTGCTCGAAGACCGCCAGGGGCTCTCCCCAGCCAAAATGAACCAAATCCAAGAGAGCAAGCCAAGTGCATCTATGTGAAGGAGCACGATGAAAAAAAGACGGAGGTGGCTAAAACAGCTAAAGTTCCAGAACTACACCCTTCCCTCCAAGAGTGGGTTGTAGCAATCGAACTTCCAAAAGGAATGTAGCTGAACTTGAAAGCACCGCCAAAGTCTATAAAAATCGCATTCAATCTGAGAATACCTACCTCGAGAACTTGGTAGCCGGTTATGAAAATGAGAAGCTCGAATTTGAAGAAGAAGAAGAAGAGGTTAAGGCGATAACCTTGAGAAGCGGTAAGAAAACCGACGAGATTCACATCCCGCAACAATCAGAAGAATCCAAAGAGGATAGTGAAGAAAAGTGAGGCCAGCAGAAAAGACATCTCCAAGCGTCCTCACTATTCCACCAGCTTCAGAACCTCCTTCACAAGAACCGCCTATACCATTTCCTCGCCGACTCCAGAAGCAGAAATTGGATAATGAATATGGTAAGTTTCTAGCAATGCTGAAGCAACTAAACGTCAACATACAGTTTGTAGACCTCATTGCCAAAATGCCAAACTATGCCAAATTCCTCAAACACCTCATATCCAACAAAACTAAATTGGGCCGAAGTCGGTACGGTACCTCTCAATGTAGCTTGCTCAGCTACTCTGCAAAAACCCTACCATCAAAATGCAATGATCCGGGCAGCTTCACTATTCCGTCACAATTGGTAGCACCTCGTTTCCATACTCCCTATGCGATCTGGGTGCCCCATTATTGATGCCCTCTCCACTTTCAAAAAGTTGGGAATGGAGATGAAAAGACTAAAATGACCCTGCAACTGGCAGATGGTTCAGTAACATACCCAAGCGGAGTGGTGGGGATGTTATCATTAAAGTGGAACACTTATCTTCCCATCGATTTGTCATTCTAGACATCGAGAGAACCCCACTACACCTCTCATCCTTGGACGACCATTCCTTGCCACAGCCGATGTGCACATTTGGGTAGCCCAGGGAAAATCACCCCCAAGCTTATAACGAAAAGCTGGAGTTTGCATCAGGAAGATCTCCAGATAGCAAATCCAGATCTCAAGTTCATTAGGGATACTCAATCATCATCATCCCCACTTCTGTTTATCACCCTTCCAGACGGCATGTCTATTACAGAGATACCACCACCAATCCCGGACGAAGAGCGGGATAAGAAAAAAACATGCATCCAGTGGACTCTCAAAAACCATCGAGTCAGCTTTGGATCTCCTCCTCATAACCACCCCCCATGATCAATCTAACGAAAAAGCGCTAGCTAAAGACGTTAAAGAAGGGCAGCTTTCCGGGAGGCAACCCGGACGAACTTATCGTTTATATGCTTTTATGCTGTTTTAATTTTCAGGTTCCCTTTAATTTTATTTTTGCTAATTTTTAACGTCATTTATAGTATGGTTGCTTCTAGTGTCTTATGCAGGTGCAATTTCATGTCTACACCGCAACCAAGCTACGCTACTTGAGGCTAAAAGCTCAAGTGTGGGGGAAGTCCAATACACGCTAGCACAAATAATATCAGGGGAGTACTAGTTTCTTTAAACTTGCTTTTATTTAAATAAAAATGCAGAGGAGAGTTTTATGCTTAAATGAATATTTGTGACCAATGTGTTGTCTCTATTTTATCTACTTACCGAAAAGGCCTTCTGAAACTTTCCCTTGTTTTTCTGGTGAACAATGAGGACATTGTTCAATTTAAGTGTGGGGGAGTGTGCCCTTTCAGTGACATTTTATGCTTAAATGCTTAAATCTCTCTGCTTATCTTGCGTTTGTTCCAAATTCAATATCGCGGACCCTTTTTATGGGTTGTTCTCTTTAGAATAAATATTGTTATGAATTGTGGGATAAATGTATAAAATGTACAAAAATTTTAAAATTTTGATTACTTTTGAGGAGCATTTTATGCGGTGTGACCAAATGATCTGAAATGGTTGGATTTTTATTACTCAGGGGTTCTTTCTGTCTTCTTTCTTAGGGATGCTAAGGGGTGCTTCTCTGTCAAAAAGGAAAAAAAATAAATAAGGGACTTGCGAGACACCATTGGTAACCAACAAGAGAGTTGAGTGTTCTTAAATACAAAGGCTTGATGCCTACATATTATCTTCTCATCTCTTGTGCAAAGTGAAACAAATGCATAAATCTATTTTCCTTTTTGTTTTCTCCTCAAGCCCATTCTTGAGAGAAGTTGGCCATGGTAAAGTTCTCAAAGTCACCTTAAATCAAGAAGCATTGAAGTACTCCGGATCATACCCCGAAACTCTTATTTTTTTTTGCCCTGAGTACACCTATGCCACCAGTAGGTGATGGATCACACTCCTCTAAAAAGTTTAAGATCATGTACTATTGACTTCTTTATCCTATCCTTCATAATAATATTTGTTATTATTGAGCATTCCCTACTTAGGGTACGTAGTTTTGCTTGAGGACAAGCAAAAAGATAAGTGTGGGGGGTGATAAGTGTCCAAATGAGCATGATTTATAGGTGTATTTCATATTTAATATTAGCACTTTTCTTGCTCATTTCTCCACTTCGGTTAGTTTTCCTCTAGTTTATGTTTTATTGTTTATCTCACAAATTTATTGGTTTAACATGAGGAAAACCAAGCTGGGAGTGAAGTAGAAGAGACAAACGCATAGACGCAAACGGCTCAGAAAACGGACTTATAACGAAGAATGTAGAGCCGGTCAAACAGAGTCACGCGAGAGTCACGTGCAACCGCCCCCCTAAGTCGCGGACGTCACTAGAGCAACCGCCGGGCGGACGAGGCTGAGTCAACCGCCACTTAATGGGCGGTGAAGGAGGCGGACGAGGCACAAGCAACCGCCTCGCGGTCAAGCAACCGCCTCGCGGTCAATATAGAGGCTACCGCCTCTTAACTCGTGGTCACCACACAGGCAACCGCCTCGCGGTCACCATAGAGGCTACGCCTCTTCATCTCGCGGACACACAGGAGTTACCGCCACTTATTGGCGGTACTACCAGGCGGACACGAATATAACCGTGACTAATTATCAGTCGACCAATATCTTCTTCGCGCCGTCGTCGTCTGCAACTCGCCCGACTCGCCCGCAACTTATCCATCTACTCTGCACACGCTCTGTCCCCTGCAATCAATGAAGGAAGCAATCAATGCTCTTCTGCAATCAAATTCGTACGGATCCGAACATCTATATAAACCACCACCTTAACTGCATAACACACCCACGCACGACGGGAGTCTGAAGAAACCCATTCGCTTACACTTTTATTTCCTCCCGTATCACCACATCATTCCACACTCACGCAGTAACAAAAAGAAATAGAAGAGCAGTGAGAGGAGAACAGACCAGTTTTCCTCTGAATTAATGTCAAAATCTATCTGTGTAATCTTCTTATCTCCGTTAATGTCTGAGTAATTTTCTTCTGTATCCTAGGATGGGGGTTCGATTTCTAATATTACATAATTAATATTTATCACCTTCTCTCTTATTTTAACTTGTTTTAATTCCTTTAACTAATATTGTTAAATGCTTTGCGCGACAACGACTGCATTTATTTGGTAACTATCAACATATATTTTGAGATAGTCTAGGTACCACAAAGGAATTAATCTTAGTATTTCACTCCGGACTGAGCAGGAAAATATTAAGGCTTTTATTAAGAGTTCGTAACTGACAATTATTAACTCTAATAGGCAATAATAATTGAGACAAGGTTTTAAATATGTTTAAGTAATTTAGGAAAATTCCCCCGCTATCCTAGGATACATTTTTCCATCCACATCACTTAATTCACCTTTCAACTGTTTTTATTATTTCTGTATTAATTTAACAACAAATCAAGCTTGCCTCCGGCTAAACCCCTTTTTACAGTTTTTAAGTAACTACCAAGACTAGGGTAAATTGAACAATCTCCCTGTGGATACGACACTCGTTATACTACTACGACCGGGAATTGTTTGCAGCCCGACGTTTATAATTTGAGTTTTTAATTTCTTTCTTTTATGTAAATTACACCTGTTCTAAACCACTCAGAACAACCGTCTGCACCCGACCACTCTACTTACACCAAGTTACGGTCTGAATGACTGGAAGTCCAACTTAACGAAATCCAAATACAATATAAAGTACAACTGAAGTACCGAGCATCTACAGTTTAGTTAACAACTTAAACAACATAACTCATACATAAGGAAGCATACTACTTAAAGTCTTGCCATGTGGACTACCCCTATGATAGTCACCCTTGCCTACTCTCCGTTATCGTCTGGCACAAGACCTGAAAAAAAAATTGGGTGTAAAGGACTCAGCAAACTACGCTGAGTATGAACGTGTGAAGCCCGCATGTTACCAGGCCACACGACTAATTGGTCGAATATTATTAAGTCCATTTTACATGCTATGATAAAGCAGTAAAGCACACATCAGTACATCATGATATCATACACACTCATCGGTAGCATAGCAATATCAGCAAACAACCAAGCACATCTTGCAAGTAGCACAGCAATATCAATAAGCAACCAAGCACAACTTGCCAGTAGCATAACAATGTCAAACACGCAGTCCAGCATAATAAGCTGCTAGTGTAGCAACAACAGTCAAATAATTATAGGACGTGTGCGTAGGTACATTATACCGTCAATCCTCGCTATGGGATCATTCAAGAGATTGCGTATTGTTATCTTGTTCTCATTACATATGTTTTCCTTTCTTCTCTTGCACCGAGTCCGGGGGATGTAGGTTAGATCCCGAGACTTTATAATATAGGTGCTATTCATTTCTGGTTACTTAAATGATCACATTTGTGAATTTTCTTATTTGCTTGGTTTCGTTACACATGTTTTCCTCTATTCTCTGGCACCGAGTCAGGGGATATAGATTAGATCCCGAGGCTTTATTATGTAGGTGCTAATCATTCCTTGTTTCTTCAAGGGTTACTTGTGAATTCTTTTATCACCGCACGTTGGAGGACGTCTCCTCCATAGCTAGTCCCCCATTCCCGACACCCAGGGTCAAGGAAGCGGAAGTCACCTCTAGACTCCAGGATAAGCTTCACCAATTTGTCACTCCCCCATTCCCGACACCCAGGGTCAAGGAAGCGGAAGTCACCTCTGGACTCCGGGATGTGCTTCACCAAAATATATTCCATCATAGACGGTCGAAGGATCTGATGCAGATACCAACTCCCGATCATCCATACCGCGCGGCCCGAGCTGTTGTCTTCCCGGGTTATTCTCATGTTTCACAGTTGATACTTTTCATTTCATTATCATTATAATCTCGACACCATAGTGGGTGTCATTAGCGGTCCTCTAAAGTTAGAGAGGATTCGTCTCTTTGTATAGTTCTTTTGTTTTGTCTACGTGGTTCGTCATGTCTCACCCAAGGAGACTCGCTCTTCATTATGATTAATGAATAGACACCATAGTGGGTGTCAGGGTAGTCCTCAATGGATTAGAGAGGAGTTCCCCTTATTGAGTTTTCTTTGTTTTCATAGTTCGTAGTAGTTCGTCTCAAGTTCCATAAACGAGAAAGGGACTAAACTACTGTGTGCGCGCAAGTAAAATGCCACAAGGATATATATAACACGCATAAAAGCAAGCCACAAGAAGCAATCCAATTTTCATGCTTTTAGTCTTAGAGTCATTGTCACACAAAGCACACAGCACACAAAGCAAACAAGCCGTGTAACACGGCAACATACGAACCACACATGTCCATACCTTATTCGAAAGTACGAGTCGTCTCACGCTCGGAGTCCCGGTCGGAGTTCACTACGGCCCTAGCGTTAATTAAAACAATGTGTCAGTTTATCATTTCATGTGATGACACTTTATATTGGGTATTATTCCCTAGGTATGTTGTTAAATGCTTAGTTTATATTACTCTTAGAACTTCACATGTATAAGTTCCAGGCTTAACTTACTCCCAGGACATTCACACCTTTGTTTTATTTATCAACTAAGTCCTTTTTCCTTAGTCAATGTTTTGGGGCGTTTTAAGAGTTAATTATGTAACAAGTTACATAAGAGGAATATAACTTGTCTAAAATGTATTCCCTCCTTAGCTATATAGGTGAGCAATGTTTTAAACCTAGTATCCCAATGATATAGTCTTCAAAATATCCCTAGAACCCATTTATACAGAAGTCCCAACATTTATACAACTGTCACATAGTTACGGTATTGAATCAAACTTAACCTCTCATTTAATGAATCAATGGTGGCTTTCTTTATCCCAAAACGTTTCAGCAACTAGCTAGGTATACTAGCACTATTTTAACCCTATTACCCAGGTAATATAATCTTTAAAATACTTTTAAAGCCTAGTTATACAGAACCACAATATCACTGAAAAGAAAACTGAGGCAACAACCTCATGTATCTGTGATTCTTGTTTCTAGTCACTTTAGCTGAGGCTTACTCTTTCTCATGGTAGCTACCCCACTGTATATGGATGTGATCCACGTTTTAACCTCAAAAATAAATTAGTAACACTCATACACTCTTGTAAAACAGTTAGACAGAAACTACAATTCTTACTGAAATCTGAAACCACAACTCATATCTTCCTTCTTGACTCTAGTTTATAGTTAGCTCCACTGATGCGCAATCTTCTCCAACGTTTTGCTAACCTAGCTGCATTTATTAGCTATGAATTTGAGCTCACTCTCAGGCCAATTCAACCCTCTTAAACTATGGGCATTACAGTCATACAGAGAAGACAGATTACTGAAAACTGGAACCGAAATTTACATACTTCTTCATGTTTTTGTTTCTATTGAGTTCAACTGATGTTTAGCTCTTCCCCTCCATATTTACCCAACTAGCCATGGGTGTTACCCACGTTCTAAACCCAAGATCAACCCAGTAGAACACTCACAAAGCTTCTGCACTAATTACACAGAAAACAGCTTACTGATGACCAACTGAGAAAAACCAGAACCGGTGCAATTTTTTTTTCTTCTTCTTGTCAGTTTGTGTGGTTGCCTCTTAACTTTCCAAACGAGTACACAACTTAGACCAATGTTTTATTACTGGCTTAGCGCTTTTGTTACCCCAAGACAACCCTCTCTGTACAAAGGTTATACAGAACTAAAAAAAAAAAAAAAGAATTGAAAACTGAAACTGTGGGACTGATGTATTTCTTTTTCTCTTGTCTTTCTTTTCTGTTCTTGAAATCTGTTTTCACATTTTTCCTCAACGTGTCCCTACTCTTAGCTAGGGGTATTAGCAGGGTTTTAAGCTCAATTTCAGACCCAACTAACCCTCTTACTCTCTGCTAATGCTCAGCTATACAGAAGCAATACACCAGTGCAAATCTGAACAGAAACAGCACTGGGTGCATCTCTTGTTTTTCTCCTTCTGACAGTTTACTACATTGATTCCTAACCTCCCAAATGAGTGTAGCAACTTAGGTACACGTATTAGTACAGACTTGGGTTTATTATCAACTCAACACCACCCTCTTAGGCCAGTGTAACAGGGTTACTCAGAGAACAACAGATTACAAAAATCTGAATCAACATCGGTGTGGTACTCATTCATTCCTTCCTTTCAGTCCGTTTACCAATTTCTACTTCCACACAATTTTTGTTCTATAGATCTACTTGGAGGTATTAGCTAGATATTGGGTTTATTAACAAGCTTAGGTAACACTCTTATGCTCCTGGTATTTCAGTTATACAGAAATCAATGCTTCAGGAAAAACTGCAACTGAAATATAAACCTGATGACTCTCCTTTGTTTTCTTTCTGTTTGTTCAAAACCTGTCTCTCAATCTCTCCCACATTGTCTAGTTATTGAGGTAAGTGTTTTAACAAGATTTTAACCTCAAACACACTGGTAATTCTCCTGAAACTCATTCACACAGAACTAGAGAAACTGAAGAACCCTGAAACACCAACTGATACCTTCTCTTCTATTTTTTTCTGTTTGCTGTTAATCTGTCTTTCAATTTATCTCTAAGCTCTTACTTACTTAGTTCAGTGTTCTAGCATGTTTTAACTCAAAGGACAACCCAATAACATCATTATACTTCCTCTAGATGTTAGTTAAACAGAAAACCTTATTAAAACAGAAGTGAAAACTGAAACTCTGTAAGTACTAACTCTGTCTCCTCTGTTTTTTTTTCATTCTTTAACCTGGTTGTTATGTTCCCCAGATAATTAGGTGTTGTTTCAGGATTCTACCCTAAGAACAGATCAACCCATGAGCAGCATTTCTGCAAGTTACCCACACAGAAACTGAATGCTGCGGAGCACAACACTGAAGTTGATACACTTTTTGTTTTTTCTTTCTTCCCAAATTTGTTTTCTGTTTACTCCACTGCTTACCCATTTCGTTAAGCACTTTATCTCAGTTTTGATCTTCAAAACAGATCCCTAACAGGGTGAGCAACACCCTGGGAACTCATTACAACAACACTGATTGTTGCATAAAACAGAAACTGACAACCGATACAGGTGTATTCTCTTTTTTTTTATTGTTATTTTCCTGCTCTTAGATCTATACTAACTCTCAACTCCTCCCTCTATGTCTGTTTCCTCAACTTAGCTTAGTTACTTACTTATATGTTTTGACAGGGTTCTAGCACTAAGACAACCCAAAGTAGCCCAGGTAAAGCTACTGAAAAGCCATTATACAGAGACTGCATTTGTTGCAGAAAAATCAAGATAGAAAAACTGGTATACCTCATTCTTTCTCTTTTCTTGTCTCTGAGTGTGACTTTCGATTTTCTCAAAATGTTAGTACATTTAGTTAGATGACTTAGTAAGACTTTTAGGCTCATACAACCCTCAATATAACCCCTTCAAGCTTCTCTGTACTAAGTTACACAGAACAGAAATCTGTATACCAAATCGTGAGCTGATGCAAACTTCTTTCTGTTGTTTTTCTTTTCTCTACTAATCTGTCTTCTAGATCCTCCCTCATTCCCAAATCGTGTAATTGAATGGTTTTTAAAGTTTTATCCCCAAAATACCCAAGGCAAACAGGGACACATCTCTGAGAAATGAAAACAGAAGCTAAAAAGGAAATTTGAACTGCTACTTTTGTTTTCTTACGGTTTCCTTTCTGTTCACACATTTGGTTTCTGTTTTTCTTTCTTTTCCAGTGTAAGTAGGTTCATTAGGGGTGTGAAGAATGTGTCAGGTTCTACGACAACCACATTAAAAGAAAATCCTCATAACTTCTCTTAAAATTGCACAGAAAAGCTCTGTTATAAAATCTGCACAGATTGCATGGTGGGTTTACTACCTTGAGCTTTCTTCTTGTTTGACAGTGGTTCCTCCTGGTAAATACTTGGCAAGATATGAACTCCAGGCCCTTGAACTCTCGACCTTTCTAATAGCCCGAAGTAAAGTTGGGCCGTCTATCTTAGTATTATAAGCCCAACAGTCATGTTTGTATTACAGTCCATATATGTCTGTCTATACTAGTCCATCACAGAGTATAAATACAGTCTCTAGGGTGTAATACAGACATAACAATACACGATGAATATACATTGATTTTCCACATCTCTCGCTTTACAATATGGTATCAGAGCTGCACAAATCGCCGATGATGGTGATGTCTCTTTAGATCTGGAGTTTCCTGCATCCTTCGTCTATCAGTAATGAGCCACATCGACTCACCAGGATCCAAGGGCTCCGAAGCCGACTCTGGAAAGGCCACTGATGGATCTCACACGGCAGGAGGAAACACCATTGTACAAGTTCAATCTGTTCAAGCACAACCAAGCACTCAGTCAGTTTTATCAGCAGCAGCACATCTGGTAAAACTTACTCAAGATAATTTCAGATTATGGAAAGGAATGATTCTCCCTTTCCTTAAAGGCAATGACCTATACAAATTCTTGGATGGATCTCATCCGTGTCCCTCCCCTATACTTAATGATGGTTTGAATCCTGAATATTGTAAGTGGATCCAACAGGATCAGTTACTTATTTCGATTCTTTTTCTGTCATTATCCCCATCGGTTGTTGGTCAAGTTCTAGAACTTGAAACAGCTGAAGCAGTTTGGAAGGATCTGCATGAATCCTTCGCAGCTCAAACCACTGCCCATCTTGGACAGCTAAATCTCAAGTTAGCTAGTCTTACTAAGAAATCTGATGAGAGCATTACTGATTACTACAACAGAGCCAAGGGTTTAGCTGCAGATCTAAACACTACGGGACATAAAGTGTCTAATAGGGAATTTCAGTCCTATGTTCTGCGTGGCCTTCCTAGGGAGTATGATGCTATAATAGCCAACATTCTCGCTAGATCAAGTTTTGTACTCCTCACAGCTATACAACTTCCTCTGTCCTATGAGGATATCATCAAACAAAATAACAGACAGATCACAGAACCTGTTTGTGTAAATGCCACTGAGGTTAATTACACTGCTGGAAATTCTAAGAATAAGCACTCATATGGCAAGGGAAAATCAGGAACAGATGGATACAAAGGAACTCAGTCCTATTCCTCTAAAGGAGGGGAACTACTGGTCAGGCAGAGGAAAGGAGGGGGAATCAGTCTTATTTCTGGTCAGCCTGATAATAGGCCCACCTGTCAAATCTGTCAAAAGAAAGGTCATGTGGCAGCAGTCTGTTATCACAGGTTTAACCAAGCTTACAGATTTCCCCTCCACAGAGCTTTTCAGCTATGCTACAGGCAAATTTCACGCCTCTGATGGTTACCAGATACCGCTGCTACACATCACTTCACCAGTGATTTCAACAGACTAAACTTAACAGCCTCAGAATACTCAGGGCCTGAATCTGTTACTCTTGGAGATGGCTCTAGTTTGGGAATCTCTCACCAGGGATCAGGTTTTATTCCTCATTCCACTGGTGATTTTCAGTTGAAACAGATTTTTCATACACCCTCTCTAAATAGACATTTACTCTCTGTCAGGCAGTTTTGTACTGATAATGATGTCTATTTTTGATTTTATCCTGATTCTTTTGTTTTAAAGGATATACAGACAAAGGCGACTCTTCTTCAAGGTACAGTTAGAAGGTGTGTATGTTTTTCCCACCTGCTCCAGCACCTATGCTACACTACACTAAGCTTCTTCCTAAGAAGGTCAGTAGCACTGTTTGGCATCAAAGGCTTGGGCATCCATCAGTGGATATTACTCATAGGTTATTAATTACAATAAGTTGCCTGTTCTGTCTACACGGGACAAGGAGTTTTGTAATGCCTGCTGTCTAGGCAAACATCATGCTTTTCCTCATTACCTTAGTAGCTCTACTTCATCTAGGTGTTTTGATCTTCTGTTCCTAGATGTTTGGGGTCCAGCTTATGTACCCTCTATTGATGGGTACAGATTCTTCTTACTGGTTGTTGATGACTGTTCTAAATTTGTTTGGTTTGTTTCCTTTGGCAGGAAATCGGATGTTTATGTTATTTTTGATGCATTTGTGAATTAATTGGTAATTACTTTGGGACTTCTGTTAAGTCTATCCAGACAGATGGAGGAGGTGAATTTCAGGCTTTAAAGCCTCTGGTTACCAATTATGGAATCATGCACAGGTTTACATGTCCCTATTCCCACCAGCAAAATGGGACTGTAGAAATCAGAAACAGGTTTTTGGTGGATAAGGGTTTGACCCTGCTTGCTCAGTCTAGTCTTGGCTTTAAGTTTTGGTCCTATGCCTTTAGAGCAGTTGCTTTTCTCTCTAACAGGACCCCTACCAAGGTATTAAACTACAAGACTCCCTATGAGTCCCTCTTTGGGAAACCACCAGATTATTCTATTTTGAGGGTGTTTGGTTGCTCCTCTTGGCCAAACCTACGTCCTCATAACCCACACAAACTGAGTTTTCGGTCTACAGAGTGTGTGTTCTTGGGTTATTCCTCAAATCATCAAGGCTACATCTGCTATTGTCCTAAGACTGGGAGGAACTATATTAGCAGGGATGTCCTATTCAATGAAGCACAGTTCCCTATGTCTCGGCCTACCACCCCACCATCTCAACCTCAACCAGAAATTATCCCTGTCCTTCTTCCCTCTCCCTCTATCATGGCTTCATCTCAGCCTGTCCCTAACCCTACATCCCCTTTGCCCTCCAATACTGTACACACTCCTCCACCAAATCCACAAAACTCTTCCTCTACAACCACTCCACCATTAACAGACACTTCCTCACCTCCACAAGACTCACCCTCTCCATCTGATGCCTCTGTTGCAGCGCTCACCCAGCCTACACATCACATGGTTACCAGGGCTAAGGACAATATTCATAAGCCATTGATCCGCACAGATGGGACAATTCCCTGGGGTCATTCTAAGGCGCTTAATTCTACTGCTGTCAGTGCCTCTACTACCTCAGCTGACATCCCAATTCCTGAGGAACCCTCTTTCACTCAAGCCCTAAAATTCCCTGTTTGGAGGGAAGCTATTCAGAGAGAATATGAGGCTCTGTTGAAGACTAATACATGGGAGTTAGTTCCTCATGTGCCTGGCTCTAATGTCCTTGGTGTTAAGTGGATTTTGAAAACAAGGAAAACATCAAGTGGGACAATTGAAAGGCGAAAAGCAAGGATGGTGGCTCAAGGATATAATCAGGCTGCTGGGGTTGATTTTACAGAGACCTACAGTCCTGTTGTGAAAGTCACTACTATCAGGGTGGTTTTGTCCTTGGCTGTTTCTCTGAATTGGCCTATCAGACAACTGGATATCCAGAATGCCTTCCTAAATGGTGTTTTGGAGGAGGAGGTTTTTGTTAAACAACCTCCTGGCTTTGTGGATATATCTAGGCCTACACATGTTTGTAAGCTGAGAAAAGCTCTCTACGGTTTGAAACAATCCCCTAGGGCTTGGTACTCTACCCTCAGCTCTATGCTCCTTGATCTAGGGTTTGTTATTTCAGCTAAGGACTCCTCTCTGTTTATATTTCGTCAGGGGACGGATATTGTTTTTGCCTTGGTTTATGTTGATGACATTCTCCTCACTGGGAGTACTATTAACCTTCTCCAAAAGCTAATCCACAGATTATCCCTTTCTTTCCCAGTTAAGGACCTTGGCAATCTGTCCTATTTCTTAGGGGTTTCTGCAGTTCGCACCTCTAAGGGACTTCTACTGAAACAGGACAAATACATTAATGATCTTCTACACCGCACTCAGATGGAAAATTCCAAACCCACTTCTACCCCTCTTAATCCTAATCAGAGTCTCGATGATACTTCGTCACCACTGTTTTCAGATCCTACTCACTACAGAAGTTTGTGGGCTCCCTACAATCTAGCTATCACCAGGCCCGACATTCAGTTTGCAGTTAGCAAACTATGTCAATACATGCAAACACCACGAGAAACTCATTGGACAGCGGTAAAGAGATTACTGCGTTACCTGGGGAGTTCGAAGCAACTCGGCCTTTTCTTCTCCGCCTCTCCCATTGGTTCGTTGGAGGTGTTCTCTGATGCAGATTGGGCTGGCGCTCATCTTGACCGCCGCTCGACTGCTGGCTTCTGCATCTACTTGGCCATCACCTCCTATCCTGGAGTTCGAGAAAGCAACGGTCAGTGGCAAGGTCATCAACAGAGGCGGAATTTAAAGCAGTAGCAAATGCTACCGCCGAAACAATTTGGATTCTTCAGCTTTTGGGGGAATTAGGGTTCTTTATCGATAAAGTTCCAATCTTGTATTGCGATAATGTAAGCGCTACTTACCTCAGCAAGAATCCCGTCCTCCACAGCAGAATGAAGCATGTCGCTGTTGATTTCTTCTTCGTTCGAGAACGCGTGGTGAACGGAACCCTAATTGTCTCCCATATACCGGCGAGGGATCAAATTGCAGACGGGCTAACCAAAGCTCTTTCGCCCTCTCTCTTTCAGGGATTTCGCTCCAAACTCCCACTGACGATGGACTTTGGACCGCGGGAGGATAATAGCCCGAAGTAAAGTTGGGCCGTCTATCTTAGTATTATAAGCCCAACAGTCATGATTGTATTACAGTCCATGTATGTCTGTCTATACTAGTCCATTACAGAGTATATAAATACAGTCTCTAGGGTGTAATACAGACATAACAATACACGATGATATACATTGATTTTCCACATCTCTCGCTTTACAATACTTTCTGGGGTGACAACCCAAGTGTTAGACTTGGTAAACCAGAAAGACAACAGGTAGTGCAATCTGGGCTTGTTATGAAGGAAGTTTTACCTTAACTGATAATCGAATCTGAGTGCAGGTTCTCAGCCAGTTTTCTTTTTGCATGAAAACACAGCAGTTGTAGGGACTTGGATATACTGCAGGAGTCACGTTTTTGATCAGGGAAGAAGGAGCTCAGGAGAAACAGGAGTGAAAAGGAAAGAAGGAGGACAACACAGAGCAGTAGCTCTTACCTTGCGTGCGAGAGGAATCAGAGGGAACTGAGGTGAGTTTTCTGATCGAACAGGGACGTGTGCATGCAAGAAGATGAGGAAGGGATGGTTGGGTACCATAACTGGTTAAGGCAGTTAGTGGTTACGATTTACAAGGGAAGAAAGGGCATGGGAGTTTGGGGCACAAATTTTCTGATGCACTAGAATTGTCTCCGGTTAACATCAGACAGCAATGTGAAGTACTGGTGTTTGACGTGCAATTTTTTTCTAACAAATGAATCTGACTGTGCTGGTTTACTCAGACATGAAGGAGTGGTGATTTCAGGATTAACCTCGGGAGGTAGTGCTCCCAAGTTCCAAAAGGGTCAGTGGGTGTTTCATTGTGAGTTAAACGAACAGAACCGGAAATTACAATGAATCTGTTATCCTTACAGATTTTCGGACAGCAGAGCTCAAGGGAGTAGATGTACTTTTAAGTCATGGAAACAAACATGGATGGGTTAGCATTTTAATGGGGCTGAGACTGCGAGGCGAGAATTTCAGGAAGGAGCAAGGACTGGGCGATCCCAAGTTACGAGGAAAAAATATCATGGGCATCAGAATAAAGAAAGGTCACTGTCTATATCGCGAATTGATCCCTCTGGTTTTCTATATTTCTTTTCCTTCGATCTGGTTCTGAACGAGGAAGAAGGAAGGAACCGGTACTGTTACGGTTGGTTCTCTTTTTTTTTTTTGTAGTAGCTTAGTTGCTTAGATACTAGTTTCAATTCGCGAGAATTAGATACTGAATATGAGCATTGCTCAACCGGTTAAGCACTCGAGGGAAGTACGGGAGGTCTCGGGTTTGAAACTTAGTGGGAGCGTTTTTGCTCTTTTTTCTTTCTCTCTTTTTTTTTTGTATAGGTTATACATGATTATCTATATATGTACGACTATATATTATATCATGTGATTCTATATTTATTTTTTTTAACGCGGTTATGCGGCGTTACCGTCACTTATTTACAACGTTACGATGTATATACGTCTACATATTATATCGTGTCATTATATATTTTTTTGTAACGAAGTTATGTGACGACATTGCTACTTATTCACGACGTTACAATATCGTAACGTTACGTACGTGTATTTTGTATTCGTACATATATATACCTATACTAGATTTAATTGCTCGTACGTTATTTTATGTACGTATTACAAAACGCGTTATGATTTTATGCGTTTAATATTTAGGGGTATTTCAGCTTACCCCCCTTAAAAGAGACTTCGTCCCGAAGTCTTACTTCCTTAACTTATATTTTCCACTCCTTGTTAATCCTAGGGATCGAGTCCCACATTTCATAATTCTCACTACCCAGGTGTGTTCATAAGCGCTATGCCACATTAATGGCTTCTCACAAGTTTTCATAGTAGACCAAGAAGCTAGCAATGTGTATAACATGCTAAAGTGCAACCCAAGGCGCACGACATTCATTCATCCATGCGTACATACATTTTCACACCAACCAAACCACAAACCTACCAACCAACCACGAGTGGTTGTAGGAATACATCATAATAAATCAACACACATACAAAACAAAACATGCTTACCCCCCTTAAAAGAGGGGTACGCCCCCGTACCCTACGCTAAACCAAAACATCGATGAGAAGATAGGGGTACATAGTTTTCCTTACCGGATTGATTACATGCCATTGTGTAAACGCCAGATCGGGTTTTCCCGAGTGTGAGGAGGCTTTCTACCTCTCCGGCGTTTTCCTACGGATTGAAATGGACCCTAACTAACGAGCCTCACAACCTAACCCGTAACCCCGTTTCTCAAATTTGGGTTTTCCTATACTCGGTACTTCTCTGTTCCAGTCATCAGAGCGCAACTACGCTCTGATACCACTTTGTGAAACACCCCCGAATAACGACCAACAATCAAACGACGCGCCTAATGGTAACATGAGATGTCTACGCAGCGGTTCCTACTCTATTCGGGTGCTACAGACGCCAACCACCCACGTGGTTGACCCGACCACTCTACTTACACCAAGTTACGGTCTGAATGACTGGAAGTCCAACTTAACGAAATCCAAATACAATATAAAGTCAACTCAAGTACCGAGCATGCATCTACAGTTTAGTTAACAACTTAAACAACATAACTACATAAGGAAGCATACTACTTAAAGTCTTGCCATGTGGACTACCCCTATGATAGTCACCCTTGCCTACTCTCCGTTATCGTCTGGCACAAGACCTGAAAAAAAAATTGGGTGTAAAGGACTCAGCAAACTACGCTGAGTATGAACGTGTGAAGCCCGCATGTTACCGGGCCACACGACTAATTGGTCGAATATTATTAAGTCCATTTTACATGCTATGATAAAGCAGTAAAGCACACATCAGTACATCATGATATCATACACACTCATCGGTAGCATAGCAATATCAGCAAACAACCAAGCACATCTTGCAAGTAGCACAGCAATATCAATAAGCAACCAAGCACAACTTGCCAGTAGCATAACAATGTCAAACACGCAGTCCAGCATAATAAGCTGCTAGTGTAGCAACAACAGTCAAGTAATTATAGGACGTGTGCGTAGGTACATTATACCGTCAATCCTCGCTATGGGATCATTCAAGAGATTGCGTATTGTTATCTTGTTCTCATTACATATGTTTTCCTTTCTTCTCTTGCACCGAGTCCGGGGGATGTAGGTTAGATCCCGAGACTTTATATATAGGTGCTATTCATTCCTGGTTACTTAAATGATCACATTTGTGAATTTTCTTATTTGCTTGGTTTCGTTACACATGTTTTCCTCTATTCTCTGGCACCGAGTCAAGGGATATAGATTAGATCCCGAGGCTTTATTATGTAGGTGCTAATCATTCCTTGTTTCTTCAAGGGTTACTTGTGAATTCTTTTATCACCGCACGTTGGAGGACGTCTCCTCCATAGCTAGTCCCCCATTCCCGACACCCAGGGTCAAGGAAGCGGAAGTCACCTCTAGACTCCAGGATAAGCTTCACCAATTTGTCACTCCCCCATTCCCGACACCCAGGGTCAAGGAAGCGGAAGTCACCTCTGGACTCCGGGATGTGCTTCACCAAAATATATTCCATCATAGACGGTCGAAGGATCTGATGCAGATACCAACTCCCGATCATCCATACCCGCGCGGCCCGAGCTGTTGTCTTCCCGGGTTATTCTCATGTTTCACAGTTGATACTTTTCATTTCATTATCATTATAATCTCGACACCATAGTGGGTGTCATTAGCGGTCCTCTAAAGTTAGAGAGGATTCGTCTCTTTGTATAGTTCTTTTGTTTTGTCTACGTGGTTCGTCATGTCTCACCCAAGGAGACTCGCTCTTCATTATGATTAATGAATAGACACCATAGTGGGTGTCAGGGTAGTCCTCAATGGATTAGAGAGGAGTTCCCCTTATTGAGTTTTCTTTGTTTTCATAGTTCGTAGTAGTTCGTCTCAAGTTCCATAAACGAGAAAGGGACTAAACTACTGTGTGCGCGCAAGTAAAATGCCACAAGGATATATATAACACGCATAAAAGCAAGCCACAAGAAGCAATCCAATTTTCATGCTTTTAGTCTTAGAGTCATTGTCACACAAAGCACACAGCACACAAAGCAAACAAGCCGTGTAACACGGCAACATACGAACCACACATGTCCATACCTTATTCGAAAGTACGAGTCGTCTCACGCTCGGAGTCCCGGTCGGAGTTCACTACGGCCCTAGCGTTAATTAAAACAATGTGTCAGTTTATCATTTCATGTGATGACACTTTATATTGGGTATTATTCCCTAGGTATGTTGTTAAATGCTTAGTTTATATTACTCTTAGAACTTCACATGTATAAGTTCCAGGCTTAACTTACTCCCAGGACATTCACACCTTTGTTTTATTTATCAACTAAGTCCTTTTTCCTTAGTCAATGTTTTGGGGCGTTTTAAGAGTTAATTATGTAACAAGTTACATAAGAGGAATATAACTTGTCTAAAATGTATTCCCTCCTTAGCTATATAGGTGAGCAATGTTTTTAAACCTAGTATCCCAATGATATAGTCTTCAAAATATCCCTAGAACCCATTTATACAGAAGTCCCCATTTATACAACTGTCACATAGTTACGGTATTGAATCAAACTTAACCTCTCATTTAATGAATCAATGGTGGCTTTCTTTATCCCAAAACGTTTCAGCAACTAGCTAGGTATACTAGCACTATTTTAACCCTATTACCCAGGTAATATAATCTTTAAAATACTTTTAAAGCCTAGTTATACAGAACCACAATATCACTGAAAAGAAAACTGAGGCAACAACCTCATGTATCTGTGATTCTTGTTTCTAGTCACTTTAGCTGAGGCTTACTCTTTCTCATGGTAGCTACCCCACTGTATATGGATGTGATCCACGTTTTAACCTCAAATAAATTAGTAACACACTCATACACTCTTGTAAAACAGTTAGACAGAAACTACAATTCTTACTGAAATCTGAAACCACAACTCATATCTTCCTTCTTGACTCTAGTTTATAGTTAGCTCCACTGATGCGCAATCTTCTCCAACGTTTTGCTAACCTAGCTGCATTTATTAGCTATGAATTTGAGCTCACTCTCAGGCCAATTCAACCCTCTTAAACTATGGGCATTACAGTCATACAGAGAAGACAGATTACTGAAAACTGGAACCGAAATTTACATACTTCTTCATGTTTTTGTTTCTATTGAGTTCAACTGATGTTTAGCTCTTCCCCTCCATATTTACCCAACTAGCCATGGGTGTTACCCACGTTCTAAACCCAAGATCAACCCAGTAGAACACTCACAATGCTTCTGCACTAATTACACAGAAAACAGCTTACTGATGACCAACTGAGAAAAACCAGAACCGGTGCAATTTTTTTTTCTTCTTCTTGTCAGTTTGTGTGGTTGCCTCTTAACTTTCCAAACGAGTACAACAACTTAGACCAATGTTTTATTACTGGCTTAGCGCTTTTGTTACCCCAAGACAACCCTCTCTGTACAAAGGTTATACAGAACTAAAAAAAAAAAAAAAGAATTGAAAACTGAAACTGTGGGACTGATGTATTTCTTTTTCTCTGTCTTTCTTTTCTGTTCTTGAAATCTGTTTTCACATTTTTCCTCAACGTGTCCCTACTCTTAGCTAGGGGTATTAGCAGGGTTTTAAGCTCAATTTCAGACCCAACTAACCCTCTTACTCTCTGCTAATGCTCAGCTATACAGAAGCAATACACCAGTGCAAATCTGAACAGAAACAGCACTGGGTGCATCTCTTGTTTTTCTCCTTCTGTCAGTTTACTACATTGATTCCTAACCTCCCAAATGAGTGTAGCAACTTAGGTACACGTATTAGTACAGACTTGGGTTTATTATCAACTCAACACCACCCTCTTAGGCCAGCTGTAACAGGGTTACTCAGAGAACAACAGATTACAAAAATCTGAATCAACATCGGTGTGGTACTCATTCATTCCTTCCTTTCAGTCCGTTTACCAATTTCTACTTCCACACAATTTTTGTTCTATAGATCTACTTGGAGGTATTAGCTAGATATTGGGTTTATTAACAAGCTTAGGTAACACTCTTATGCTCCTGGTATTTCAGTTATACAGAAATCAATGCTTCAGGAAAAACTGCAACTGAAATATAAACCTGATGACTCTCCTTTGTTTTCTTTCTGTTTGTTCAAAACCTGTCTCTCAATCTCTCCCACATTGTCTAGTTATTGAGGTAAGTGTTTTAACAAGATTTTAACCTCAAACACACTGGTAATTCTCCTGAAACTCATTCACACAGAACTAGAGAAACTGAAGAACCCTGAAACACCAACTGATACCTTCTCTTCTATTTTTTTCTGTTTGCTGTTAATCTGTCTTTCAATTTATCTCTAAGCTCTTACTTACTTAGTTCAGTGTTCTAGCATGTTTTAACTCAAAGGACAACCCAATAACATCATTATACTTCCTCTAGATGTTAGTTAAACAGAAAACCTTATTAAAACAGAAGTGAAAACTGAAACTCTGTAAGTACTAACTCTGTCTCCTCTGTTTTTTTTTTCATTCTTTAACCTGGTTGTTATATTCCCCAGATAATTAGGTGTTGTTTCAGGATTCTACCCTAAGAACAGATCAACCCAACATGAGCAGCATTTCTGCAAGTTACCCACACAGAAACTGAATGCTGCGGAGCACAACACTGAAGTTGATACACTTTTTGTTTTTTCTTTCTTCCCAAATTTGTTTTCTGTTTACTCCACTGCTTACCCATTTCGTTAAGCACTTTATCTCAGTTTTGATCTTCAAAACAGATCCCTAACAGGGTGAGCAACACCCTGGGAACTCATTACAACAACACTGATTGTTGCATAAAACAGAAACTGACAACCGATACAGGTGTATTCTCTTTTTTTTTATTATTTTCCTGCTCTTAGATCTATACTAACTCTCAACTCCTCCCTCTATGTCTGTTTCCTCACACTTAGCTTAGTTACTTACTTATATGTTTTGACAGGGTTCTAGCACTAAGACAACCCAAAGTAGCCCAGGTAAAGCTACTGAAAAGCCATTATACAGAGACTGCATTTGTTGCAGAAAAATCAAGATAGAAAAACTGGTATACCTCATTCTTTCTCTTTTCTTGTCTCTGAGTGTGACTTTCGATTTTCTCAAAATGTTAGTACATTTAGTTAGATGACTTAGTAAGACTTTTAGGCTCATACAACCCTCAATATAACCCCTTCAAGCTTCTCTGTACTAAGTTACACAGAACAGAAATCTGTATACCAAAATCGTGAGCTGATGCAAACTTCTTTCTGTTGTTTTTCTTTTCTCTACTAATCTGTCTTCTAGATCCTCCCTCATTCCCAAATCGTGTAATTGAATGGTTTATAAAGTTTTATCCCCAAAATACCCAAGGCAAACAGGGACACATCTCTGAGAAATGAAAACAGAAGCTAAAAAGGAAATTTGAACTGCTACTTTTGTTTTCTTACGGTTTCCTTTCTGTTCACACATTTGGTTTCTGTTTTTCTTTCTTTTCCAAGTGTAAGTAGGTTCATTAGGGGTGTGAAGAATGTGTCAGGTTCTACGACAACCACATTAAAAGAAAATCCTCATAACTTCTCTTAAAATTGCACAGAAAAGCTTCTGTTATAAAATCTGCACAGATTGCATGGTGGGTTTACTACCTTGAGCTTTCTTCTTGTTTGACAGTGGTTCCTCCTGGTAAATACTTGGCAAGATATGAACTCCAGGCCCTTGAACTCTCGACCTTTCTAATAGCCCGAAGTAAAGTTGGGCCGTCTATCTTAGTATTATAAGCCCAACAGTCATGTTTGTATTACAGTCCATATATGTCTGTCTATACTAGTCCATCACAGAGTATAAATACAGTCTCTAGGGTGTATACAGACATAACAATACACGATGAATATACATTGATTTTCCACATCTCTCGCTTTACAATATGGTATCAGAGCTGCACAAATCGCCGATGATGGTGATGTCTCTTTAGATCTGGAGTTTCCTGCATCCTTCGTCTATCAGTAATGAGCCACATCGACTCACCAGGATCCAAGGGCTCCGAAGCCGACTCTGGAAAGGCCACTGATGGATCTCACACGGCAGGAGGAAACACCATTGTACAAGTTCAATCTGTTCAAGCACAACCAAGCACTCAGTCAGTTTTATCAGCAGCAGCACATCTGGTAAAACTTACTCAAGATAATTTCAGATTATGGAAAGGAATGATTCTCCCTTTCCTTAAAGGCAATGACCTATACAAATTCTTGGATGGATCTCATCCGTGTCCCTCCCCTATACTTAATGATGGTTTGAATCCTGAATATTGTAAGTGGATCCAACAGGATCAGTTACTTATTTCGATTCTTTTTCTGTCATTATCCCCATCGGTTGTTGGTCAAGTTCTAGAACTTGAAACAGCTGAAGCAGTTTGGAAGGATCTGCATGAATCCTTCGCAGCTCAAACCACTGCCCATCTTGGACAGCTAAATCTCAAGTTAGCTAGTCTTACTAAGAAATCTGATGAGAGCATTACTGATTACTACAACAGAGCCAAGGGTTTAGCTGCAGATCTAAACACTACGGGACATAAAGTGTCTAATAGGGAATTTCAGTCCTATGTTCTGCGTGGCCTTCCTAGGGAGTATGATGCTATAATAGCCAACATTCTCGCTAGATCAGAGTTTTGTACTCCTCAACAGCTATACAACTTCCTCCTGTCCTATGAGGATATCATCAAACAAAATAACAGACAGATCACAGAACCTGTTTGTGTTAATGCCACTGAGGTTAATTACACTGCTGGAAATTCTAAGAATAAGCAGTCTTATGGCAAGGGAAAATCAGGAACAGATGGATACAAAGGAACTCAGTCCTATTCCTCTAAAGGAAGGGGAACTACTGGCTCAGGCAGAGGAAATGGAAGGGGGAATCAGTCTTATTTCTCTGGTCAGCCTGATAATAGGCCAACCTGTCAAATCTGTCAAAAGAAAGGTCATGTGGCAGCAGTCTGTTATCACAGGTTTAACCAAGCTTATCAGATTTCCCCTCCACAGAGCTTTTCAGCCAATGCTACAGGCAAATTTCATGCCTCTGAATGGTTACCAGATACCGCTGCTACACATCACTTCACCAGTGATTTCAACAGACTAAACTTAACAGCCTCAGAATACTCAGGGCCTGAATCTGTTACTCTTGGAGATGGCTCTAGTTTGGGAATCTCTCACCAGGGATCAGGTTTTATTCCTCATTCCACTGGTGATTTTCAGTTGAAACAGATTTTTCATACACCCTCTCTAAATAGACATTTACTCTCTGTCATGCAGTTTTGTACTGATAATGATGTCTATTTTGAGTTTTATCCTGATTCTTTTGTTTTAAAGGATATACAGACAAAGGCGACTCTTCTTCAAGGTACAGTTAGAGAAGGTGTGTATGTTTTCCCACCTGCTCCAGCACCTATGCTACACTACACTAAGCTTCTTCCTAAGAAGGTCAGCAGCACTGTTTGGCATCAAAGGCTTGGGCATCCATCAGTGGATATTACTCATAGGGTTATTAATTACAATAAGTTGCCTGTTCTGTCTACACGGGACAAGGAGTTTTGTAATGCCTGCTGTCTAGGCAAACATCATGCTTTTCCTCATTACCTTAGTAGCTCTACTTCATCTAGGTGTTTTGATCTTCTGTTCCTAGATGTTTGGGGTCCAGCTTATGTACCCTCTATTGATGGGTACAGATTCTTCTTACTGGTTGTTGATGACTGTTCTAAATTTGTTTGGTTGTTCCCTTTGGCAAGGAAATCGGATGTTTATGTTATTTTTGATGCATTTGTGAAATTAATTGGTAATTACTTTGGGACTTCTGTTAAGTCTATCCAAACAGATGGAGGAGGTGAATTTCAGGCTTTAAAGCCTCTGGTTACCAATTATGGAATCATGCACAGGTTTACCTGTCCCTATTCCCACCAGCAAAATGGGACTGTAGAAATCAGAAACAGGTTTTTGGTGGATAAGGGTTTGACCCTGCTTGCTCAGTCTAGTCTTGGCTTTAAGTTTTGGTCCTATGCCTTTAGAGCAGCTGCCTTTCTCTCTAACAGGACCCCTACCAAGGTATTAACTACAAGACTCCCTATGAGTCCCTCTTTGGGAAACCACCAGATTATTCTATTTTGAGGGTGTTTGGCTGCTCCTCTTGGCCAAACCTACGTCCTCAAACCCACACAAACTGAGTTTCGGTCTACAGAGTGTGTGTTCTTGGGTTATTCCTCAAATCATCAAGGCTACATCTGCTATTGTCCTAAGACTGGGAGGAACTATATTAGCAGGGATGTCCTATTCAAATGAAGCACAGTTCCCTATGTCTCAGCCTACCACCCCATCATCTCAACCTCAACCAGAAATTATCCCTGTCCTTCTTCCCTCTCCCTCTATCATGGCTTCATCTCAGCCTGTCCCTAACCCTACATCCCCTTTGCCCTCCAATACTGTACACACTCCTCCACCAAATCCACAAAACTCTTCCTCTACAACCACTCCACCATTAACAGATACTTCCTCACCTCCACAAGACTCACCCTCTCCATCTGATGCCTCTGTTGCAGCGCTCACCCGCCTACACATCACATGGTTACCAGGGCTAAGGACAATATTCATAAGCCCTTGATCCGCACAGATGGGACAATTCCCTGGGGTCATTCTAAGGCGCTTAATTCTACTGCTGTCATACAGAGAAGACAGATTACTGAAAACTGGAACCGAAATTTACATACTTCTTCATGTTTTTGTTTCTATTGAGTTCAACTGATGTTTAGCTCTTCCCCTCCATATTTACCCAACTAGCCATGGGTGTTACCCACGTTCTAAACCCAAGATCAACCCAGTAGAACACTCACAAAGCTTCTGCACTAATTACACAGAAAACAGCTTACTGATGACCAACTGAGAAAACCAGAACCGGTGCAATTTTTTTTCTTCTTCTTGTCAGTTTGTGTGGTTGCCTCTTAACTTTCCAAACGAGTACAACAACTTAGACCAATGTTTTATTACTGGCTTAGCGCTTTTGTTACCCCAAGACAACCCTCTCTGTACAAAGGTTATACAGAACTAAAAAAAAAAGAATTGAAAACTGAAACTGTGGGACTGATGTATTTCTTTTTCTCTTGTCTTTCTTTTCTGTTCTTGAAATCTGTTTTCACATTTTTCCTCAACGTGTCCCTACTCTTAGCTAGGGGTATTAGCAGGGTTTTAAGCTCAATTTCAGACCCAACTAACCCTCTTACTCTTGCTAATGCTCAGCTATACAGAAGCAATACACCAGTGCAAATCTGAACAGAAACAGCACTGGGTGCATCTCTTGTTTTTCTCCTTCTGTCAGTTTACTACATTGATTCCTAACCTCCCAAATGAGTGTAGCAACTTAGGTACACGTATTAGTACAGACTTGGGTTTATTATCAACTCAACACCACCCTCTTAGGCCAGCTGTAACAGGGTTACTCAGAGAACAACAGATTACAAAAATCTGAATCAACATCGGTGTGGTACTCATTCATTCCTTCCTTTCAGTCCGTTTACCAATTTCTACTTCCACACAATTTTTGTTCTATAGATCTACTTGGAGGTATTAGCTAGATATTGGGTTTATTAACAAGCTTAGGTAACACTCTTATGCTCCTGGTATTTCAGTTATACAGAAATCAATGCTTCAGGAAAAACTGCAACTGAAATATAAACCTGATGACTCTCCTTTGTTTTCTTTCTGTTTGTTCAAAACCTGTCTCTCAATCTCCCACATTGTCTAGTATTGAGGTAAGTGTTTTAACAAGATTTTAACCTCAAACACACTGGTAATTCTCCTGAAACTCATTCACACAGAACTAGAGAAACTGAAGAACCCTGAAACACCAACTGATACCTTCTCTTCTTTTTTTCTGTTTGCTGTTAATCTGTCTTTCAATTTATCTCTAAGCTCTTACTTACTTAGTTCAGTGTTCTAGCATGTTTTAACTCAAAGGACAACCCAATAACATCATTATACTTCCTCTAGATGTTAGTTAAACAGAAAACCTTATTAAAACAGAAGTGAAAACTGAAACTCTGTAAGTACTAACTCTGTCTCCTCTGTTTTTTTTTTTCATTCTTTAACCTGGTTGTTATGTTCCCCAGATAATTAGGTGTTGTTTCAGGATTCTACCCTAAGAACAGATCAACCCAACATGAGCAGCATTTCTGCAAGTTACCCACACAGAAACTGAATGCTGCGGAGCACAACACTGAAGTTGATACACTTTTTGTTTTTTCTTTCTTCCCAAATTTGTTTTCTGTTTACTCCACTGCTTACCCATTTCGTTAAGCACTTTATCTCAGTTTTGATCTTCAAAACAGATCCCTAACAGGGTGAGCAACACCCTGGGAACTCATTACAACAACACTGATTGTTGCATAAAACAGAAACTGACAACCGATACAGGTGTATTCTCTTTTTTTTATTGTTATTTTCCTGCTCTTAGATCTATACTAACTCTCAACTCCTCCCTCTATGTCTGTTTCCTCAACTTAGCTTAGTTACTTACTTATATGTTTTGACAGGGTTCTAGCACTAAGACAACCCAAGTAGCCCAGGTAAAGCTACTGAAAAGCCATTATACAGAGAGCATTTGTTGCAGAAAAATCAAGATAGAAAAACTGGTATACCTCATTCTTTCTCTTTTCTTGTCTCTGAGTGTGACTTTCGATTTTCTCAAAATGTTAGTACATTTAGTTAGATGACTTAGTAAGACTTTTAGGCTCATACAACCCTCAATATAACCCTTCAAGCTTCTCTGTACTAAGTTACACAGAACAGAAATCTGTATACCAAAATCGTGAGCTGATGCAAACTTCTTTCTGTTGTTTTTCTTTTCTCTACTAATCTGTCTTCTAGATCCTCCCTCATTCCCAATCGTGTAATTGAATGGTTTATAAAGTTTTATCCCCAAAATACCCAAGGCAAACAGGGACACATCTCTGAGAAATGAAAACAGAAGCTAAAAAGGAAATTTGAACTGCTACTTTTGTTTTCTTACGGTTTCCTTTCTGTTCACACATTTGGTTTCTGTTTTTCTTTCTTTTCCAGGTGTAAGTAGGTTCATTAGGGGTGTGAAGAATGTGTCAGGTTCTACGACAACCACATTAAAAGAAAATCCTCATAACTTCTCTTAAAATTGCACAGAAAGCTTCTGTTATAAAATCTGCACAGATTGCATGGTGGGTTTACTACCTTGAGCTCTTCTTGTTTGACAGTGGTTCCTCCTGGTAAATACTTGGCAAGATATGAACTCCAGGCCCTTGAACTCTCGACCTTTCTGGGGTGACAACCCAAGTGTTAGACTTGGTAAACCAGAAAGACAACAGGTAGTGCAATCTGGGCTTGTTATGAAGGAAGTTTTACCTTAACTGATAATCGAATCTGAGTGCAGGTTCTCAGCCAGTTTTCTTTTTGCATGAAAACACAGCAGTTGTAGGGACTTGGATATACTGCAGGAGTCACGTTTTTGATCAGGGAAGAAGGAGCTCAGGAGAAACAGGAGTGAAAAGGAAAGAAGGAGGACAACACAGAGCAGTAGCTCTTACCTTGCGTGCGAGAGGAATCAGAGGGAACTGAGGTGAGTTTTCTGATCGAACAGGGACGTGTGCATGCAAGAAGATGAGGAAGGGATGGTTGGGTACCATAACTGGTTAAGGCAGTTAGTGGTTACGATTTACAAGGGAAGAAAGGGCATGGGAGTTTGGGGCACAAATTTTCTGATGCACTAGAATTGTCTCCAGGTTAACATCAGACAGCAATGTGAAGTACTGGTGTTTGACGTGCAATTTTTTTCTAACAAATGAATCTGACTGTGCTGGTTTACTCAGACATGAAGGAGTGGTGATTTCAGGATTAACCTCGGGAGGTAGTGCTCCCAAGTTCCAAAAGGGTCAGGGTGTTTCATTGTGAGTTAAACGAACAGAACCGGAAATTACAATGAATCTGTTATCCTTACAGATTTTCGGACAGCAGAGCTCAAGGGAGTAGATGTACTTTTAAGTCATGGAAACAAACATGGATGGGTTAGCATTTTAATGGGGCTGAGACTGCGAGGCGAGAATTTCAGGAAGGAGCAAGGACTGGGCGATCCCAAGTTACGAGGAAAAAATATCATGGGCATCAGAATAAAGAAAGGTCACTGTCTATATCGCGAATTGATCCCTCTGGTTTTCTATATTTCTTTTCCTTCGATCTGGTTCTGAACGAGGAAGAAGGAAGGAACCGGTACTGTTACGGTTGGTTCTCTTTTTTTTTTGTAGTAGCTTAGTTGCTTAGATACTAGTTTCAATTCGCGAGAATTAGATACTGAATATGAGCATTGCTTAACCGGTTAAGCACTTGAGGGAAGTACGGGAGGTCTCGGGTTTGAAACTTAGTGGGAGCGTTTTTGCTCTTTTTTCTTTCTCTCTTTTTTTTTTGTATAGGTTATACATGATTATCTATATATGTACGACTATATATTATATCATGTGATTCTATATTTATTTTTTTTATAACGCGGTTATGCGGCGTTACCGTCACTTATTTACAACGTTACGATGTATATACGTCTACATATTATATCGTGTCATTATATATTTTTTTGTAACGAAGTTATGTGACGACATTGCTACTTATTCACGACGTTACAATATCGTAACGTTACGTACGTGTATTTTGTATTCGTACATATATATACCTATACTAGATTCAATTGCTCGTACGTTATTTTATGTACGTATTACAAAACGCGTTATGATTTTATGCGTTTAATATTTAGGGGTATTTCACCTTGTTTTTCATTGCCCATTCAACTCCAAACTTCACCTTGTGTATCCTAGTATGTCCTAACCTCATTTGGGCACTTCAAACACACCTTAAGCCATCCATTAAACTCCTTAAATCATTCACCAAAAACCTCCTCAACATTACACAAATTCTTACACAAAGGTTAGCACATGCAATGTTTGTCACTAAGTTTTTATGTGGTGTTTTATACCCATAACTACCACTATTCTCAAATGCTTTCCCACCACTACAACATCATCTCCCAAGCATCTTTTCTTCCTAACCAAACCCCTTGAATATCTCCACAATTTTATAGCTCCTTCATGCAATACATTACTTCTTCCTTGTTCACCAACATTGTACAAGTCCTAAACACAATCTCACCATGATCTTGAAGTATCCCAAAATACTCATTTGCATTCTAAATCCTCTAAGGTATTGCCTATGTCCTTTTTACATCCTAGAATACCTTAATGCATGTTTCTTTCACTAGTAGAACACTTGATCTTTCTAAACACTTCCTAACTCACCAAAACTCATTTTAAACACCTAAAACTTCTTATACATTATCTAAATTTTGACATGGGTTCTCCTAGCATCTTGTTACACCAAAACACAAAGTTTTCACCATTAAACATTCAAGAACACTTAAATCCATCAAAAGCATTCTTATACACAAGACTTCACCAAACTTACACTACATCACAATATAGTGCATTATTTAAATTGTTTGGCACTTAGGCCCTTAAATAACATGGCTCTTAGGCCCTTAAATAACATAAACCTTAAACACTGAATTTCCCACAATTTTTGCCTTTGACCTGCAAATACATACAACATCACATATGCCCTTTAATAGTCTCCTGAGAACATTTTACTAAGTCATTCACCATTGGCTCCTTAGGTAGTTTTAACAAGTAACATAAGCTCATTTCTCCTAAGGCATCACAAGCTACATTAGGTTAGCACATTTACCTCTTTTCCTTCACAAGTTTTTCACTTAATTTCTCCTTGCTCTTCCTTGATTAAAACCGGCAAGACTTTGGTTTGCTTGTCAAGTATCTAATCAATATGCAAGCAATGTAATGAGTATTCAAGCTTCATGTTTAATCTCATTATAAACCTTAGGTTATATATTGTCTTAAAACATTAAGGTGATTGTTTTACCTTGGAAATGGAAGAGAGTTTGAATATGTAGCAAGAGAGGACTCCACCAAGCCCTTGAATGATTGAAATGAAGCTAGAACAAAGCAAGAGAAAACACCATCAATGGTGGTTTTCGGTCAACATCAAAACATGGAGGATATGTTGTTTTCTTTGGCTTTTCCTTACCTTGAAGCAAAGGTGATCAACAAGGCATAAAAATATAAGCTCAAGCTCCTTCAATGGTGGATCTCCATGGCACCAAAATGGTGGTCTTGAAGTTTTGAAAGGATGAAGTTGAAGAGCTTGGCAAGACTAAGAGAATGGTGGTCTTGGTTTTTGATTTGGTAAATGGAGCTAGGAAATATAGGTAGTCAAAGATGGAGTTCTTGTGTGGGCTGTAGCAAACCGTGAATGACAAGGAAGGAGAGAGGTTGGAGACGGTGGGAACATGAAGGAAATGAAGAAAGTTAAGAAGGTAAGTAAAAGGTAAGGTTTTAAGAGATATTTATGTTAAAGAAATAGTAACTTGCTTTTTCATTCTTTACTTATCTTATTAAGCTAGTGAGGGAGCGACTCACCCTTGTAAAAACCGGCCCCCATATATAATAAGGGGTATTATAGTCTTTGTTGACCAATTAACTCACTTATGTTGACTTATGTTATAAACTTGCTTAATTTGGTTACTATTCACAAAATAAGGCACATATTTGTGAAATTTTTGATTTCTCATTGATTTAGACTTCCTAACGTGATACTAAGTAGTACACATGTTAATTAAAGAGTAATGATGGACATTTAGCCATTCAAAACCCATTTACAAGACAATTTTTCAAAAATGTGCTTTAACATTCCTTAAAGCACATTTTGTGTTTTAACTTGTTTTCAAGCTTGGTTTTCTTTGGTAATTGTTTTAATATGTTCATTAAAATATAAATAAGGTCTTGGTGAGCTCATTAGGTCTTAACCTAGCTTATCCCAAGCTTAGAGCACATTTTCGCCCATATCGCCTTTAAGGTATTTATTTGTGTTTACTGTGGTTTAAATTGTTCACTGAAATATCCCAAACCTTGATATGTTGTTTAAATGTTAAACTATGATATTTAAAGGCTAAAAAGTGCCTTAGAAACATCAGTGTATAATTTAAACCATAGTAAAAACACAATAAAACACTAAGTCACAGTTTGAGCAAAATATGCTCTAAGCTTGAGGTGAACTTGGTTAGGACCCAAAGAGCCTACCAAGACTTTATAACATTCAATTATGATTTAATAAGGCTAATTAAGTCCTTAGGAGACTTTGGTAGACAATTAACTAAAAAAACACAAATAAATACCTTAAAGCCAATATGGGCGAAAATGTGCTCTAAGCTTGGGATAAGTTTGGTTAAGACCTAATAAGCTTACCCCTACCTTATTTATATGTTAATGAACATTTAAAATCAATTACTGAAGAAAACCAAGCTTGAAAACAAGTTAAAACACAAAATGTGCTTTAAGGAGTCTTAAAGCACATTTTTGAAAATTGTCTTGTAAATGGGTTTTGAGTGGCTAAATGTCAATCATTACTCTTAAATAAACATGTGTACTACTTAGTATCACATTAGGAAGTCTAAATCAATGGGAAATCAAAAATTTCACAATTATGTGCCTTAATTTGTGAATAGTGCTCAAATAGTGCTAGTTTTGACTTAAGTCAATTTTGATTAGTTAAATGGTCAACAAAGACCATAATATCTTGTATAATGAAGGGGGCACGGTTTTTAGAGTGTGAGTCACCATAACAAGCCAGCCAACTAAAGAAAAAGAAAAAGAAATAAAGTAAAGTTACTATTTACCTTTATAAGTCAAAATATCTTAACAAAGCATACCTCTCACCTCCTTCTTCATTTCCACTTGTTCCCACCGTGCTCTTCCTCCATTCTCCCAACCAATCTCGTTCTTGCTACAGCACCTCTCTTCTCCAACTTCAATTGCTCACTAAAGGTTCAATATTGCTCCAAATCAAAAACTAAGCACATATTTGTCTTAGTTGAGTCAAGGCCTTTCATCCTCTCTTTTCAAAATTTCAAAAGCTCATGTTTGATGTCATGGAGAAACTCCATTGAAGGGGGAAAGTCTGTTTGAAGAGCTCTTTTGCTTCTTCTCTCATTCAAGGTAAGAAAAGTGAAAGAAAATCTAAGTTTCCTCTCATTTTGGTTCATGTCCGAAAATTCACCTCTTAATGGTGCCTTTTCTTGCTCTCTTCTTAGCTTAATTCAAACTTCAAAGGACTAGGAGGAGTCCTATCTTGCCACTTATTCAAGTTCCCTTTCAAATTCTAAAGGTAAACATCAATTTTAGTGTTTTAAAACACTTCTTGTAATCTAGGGTTTATCCATGAGCTTAGGTATGATGATTAATGCTCATTGTTCTTATTTATGTGTTGGTTAGTATGTGGACAAGTGATCAAGCTTCCTTGCCGGTTTTCAATTAAGAAAGAACAAAGAAAAACAAGTGGGAAGTCTTGAAAGTGAAGAGGTAAATAACTTAACCTAATGTAGTTTTATGCCTTGGGAAATTGAGCTATATATGCTTAATAAATAACCTAAAGAGCCAATGGAAAATGAGCTAGAAAAACTATCCACAAGGTGGACTAAAAGGACATAGGAGCATTGTTGTGTGTATTCGCAGGTTGAAGGCATTTAAATGTGGAAATTCAGTGTTTAAGTTAATGCAATTTAAGGGCCTAAGAGCCAAGCAATTTAAGTTTATGCACTATATTGTGATGTAGTGTAGTTTAAAGGTTTAGTTGTGTGTAAAGAACATCTCTTGTGAAGATGAATGTCTTTGGCGGTTAAAGGATGAAAAACAATATGTTTGTGTGTAAGGAATGTGTATTAAGAGATTTAGTGTTCTTGGATTGTATAATGGTGGAAAAACTATGTGTTTTGGTGCAAGGCGATACAAGAGAAGCTATGGCAAAAATTTAGTTGATAAACAAAGGAGTTTATGTATTCTAATGAGATTTGGTGACCTAGATTGTACCAGGAATTGTTAAGTGTTAAGATGATGAAAGAAAGTGAATTAAGGTGTTCTTAAGTGTTAAGATGCCTTAGGCATAGTCTTGGAGATTTAGAGAGCTAATGGATGATTACTAGATACACCAAGGTCATGGTGGAAATGTGGTTTGATCTTGTGCAAAGTTTGGTGAACAATGGAAGTGTAATGCCGTCTGATTTGCAGGTTTTAGTCCGCGCTTGGAGATTTAGCTCTTACTTTTCGTTTTGGCATTTGAGTTTTGTATTTAGTTTGTTTGGCCTTAGGGCCCAGTTGTATTTAGGATATGCTTTGTAATCAGTTTGGCTTCCGTGTGTATTGTAAAGACATGTTGTAATCTTTTATTTGGTAATATATGAGCACTAGTTCTATTTTGGGGTTTCGATAGTGTAGCCTTGCGTGTCTTAGGGAATAAGCGCGCGGCGTGTAACGGTCTCTCAACCAGGGTGGTTTTGGGGTCATTACATTTAGTGGTATCAGAGCCAGGTTTGGCTTTCATTGGGATTTGTTGGGTGTCTGCATGTCTACGCTTCCGTGTCATTGCTTGTGATGTGCTATGTGTTTTCTGCTGCGTGGAATTGTCTGCTGTCTAACTTGATTTGATTGATGCCTGGAGTCAGTAGAGTGTGTCTGCTCTGTGGTTGTCCACTATCAGAGTAGCGCAACGGAAGCGTAGTGTCTGTCTGTGTATTTGCTGTGTTCGGGTCTGAGTCTGGATTTGAGGGAGTCGGGTCCTTTGGGAAAGGACGACCGAATGTGAGTTCTGGTTTGCTAGTGATGTGTGCTTCAATTGTGAGCTTGGGTTATGTGCTTGGCTTGTATGTTCTATGTTGTGTTCTGGCGTGAGCTGTGAGTGTGCTTGGTCCTTGGGTTAGGACGACTTTGAGAGTTCCTGTGCCTTTGGGCTGAGAGTTACTGATCTTCTGTTCCGCTTCCTCTGTCAGGAAATCAACCAGTACACTTGAGTGTTAGCTCTTCGAGGTTAGAGCTTCTGAAATGAGTGAGTGTTCTTTCTATGCCTTTGTGCAGAGCCTTTAGTGATCATCTACTTTGTTTCCTCTGTCAGCGAGTTAACCAGTGTATTCTGAGTGTTAGCTTTGTGAGTGTTCCCTTCTGTGCCACAAAGCTAGGAGTTAGTACTCTTCTGTCAGTCAATCAGGTAGTGCATTCTGAGTGTTAGCCTTGTGAGTGTTCCCTTCTGTGCCTCAAAGCTGTGTTAGTAATCTTCTGTTTCTCCTTCTGTCAGTCAATCAGCAGTAAGTCCTGAGTGTTGGCCTTGTGAGTGTTCATTGTTTTCTGGCACTAGAAGTGCATTTGTTCACATTCTGGTTTCGTCAAATTTCGAGGACGAAATTCTTTTTAAGGGGGGTATATTGTTATGCCCCAGATTTTTTTTTATTTCCTTTCTGATTCGCAAAGGGAGTTTGTGCTATTTTGTAATCTTATGTTAGATTGTCTATGACATTCTCCTTATGTCATTATGTTAGCTTGAGGAAGGAGGGTTACAATTGTCTTTTCCTTGTTGTTATTTATTAATTCCATAAGAGAGAGATTTATTAAACTATTTTATTCCCTCTCTCTCTTATTCTAATTCACGTTCAATTATTCCTCCTTCCACTACCCTGACGTTCTCTCGCACGACAGTTTCTTCGCTCTCAAACCCTCATCCCTTTGCTCATCCCCTTCTTCAATTTCTTTCAATTGAAATCGCTGGAGGTCTATAGATGGAATTGTGTTTGTCCGTCGGTCGTCAATCAGGTTGGATTGTAGATTGGTTCTCTCTCCATTAAGGCTTCCTTTCTCTTTTCTAATTCTGATTTTGTATTTTGGGAGCGGTTCAATTCGAGGGATTGTCATTTGATTGGAGATTCGGGAAGACGATTCGTAGAGTCCGCAGAGATAGCTTTGCTTCGGATGTGAGGTAGGTGGTAGATGGATTCAGTTGTGTGTGTTCACCCACGGGGTTTCGGTCAATGTTTCCGCATATGTTTATTTGACTCTGATTTGTGGTGATTTGGTGATTTCTGATTTGCGTTCTAATGCATTAAAACCCGTGGGTAGTGATTTGTTCGCGTATTTTGGTTATGTAAGTATTGCTTTAACGATGGTGAATCTACATCTGTAATTCTCCCTCTGTTTTGTGATTTCTGAGTGTCGCTGATTTGGGATTTATAAGGATTGTTCATTGATTTGTGTGTGAGATTTAATGCAGTGTGTTGCGTTTTTGAGTGGCTAAAACCTCGTGGTTTTCCTGTATTTATGTCTGATTTGGTGTGGGTAATTCTTTGGCAAGGTTTGGTGAAGTTTGGATAATTTTTCTGATCTGTTCGTAGCCCTTGTTCTTCTGATTTCGTGCTGTCCGAACTTCTGTCCTAACTTTGAAGTTCGGACAGCATGTTTTGAGCTTTTGTATTTTCAAACCCGGCGTATGTCCGAACATCAGTCCGAACATTGATGTTCGGACACTCCGCGTAACTTTTTCCCGTGGAACCCGTCCGAACATCGGTCCGAGCTTCGATGTTCGGACACTCTGAAATTCCCTGTCTGTTTTCAACTCGACTTGTGTCCGAACATTGATGTCCGGACACAAGTTCGACATTTGACAATCTCTGGTTTCTGAGTCTCGACCTGTGTCCGAACTTCGACGTCCGGACACATGTTCGGACTCCCCTCTGTTTTCACCATAACCTCTTCGTTTGAGCTCCGTTTTGAGTGCCGTTTGCGGCGTTGGATTCCTCTTTCCGAGTACTATCTGTTTTCAGGTGTTTTAGCATGTGTTTAAGTGTTTCCTGATTTTAAGGTCGCTGATAAGCCTTTGATCTCTGTTATGCTCTGAAAATGTGCTTCAACCTCTGGCTTCAGTTTGCTTTCGTATTTACTAGTCGGGTTACGACTTCTGTCTTGCTAAGGCTTTCCATTGGTAAGCTCCTCCTCTGGTTTTTGCTAAGCTTTCGCTTTCTGTTCTGACCTGGTTAAGACTTCCGCTCTGCTCTGTATTAAGCTTCGATCTGTTTGGATTAAGCCTCTGTTTTGGGACCTAGTTACTTCGTTTCTGAGCCGTGAATGGCTGGGTCGAGCTATTCCGTGGTATACCATGTAGACGTCATTCTGAGTGTGGGTCATGCCCAATCTGTTCTGTGGGGTTGACGAACCCTTTGGCCTTCGGGTCATTTCTGCGTTGCCGAGGGATCTGTTAGATCCATGGGTCTTCGACCCTTTCTGAGTGTTATGCTTGGTGCTAGTGTCCCACTTCTGATTGTTAAGAATTATGTTTTCTGTTAGCTCTAACTGTTTCTGATTTCTGACAGACTGCTATGTGCTTTTTGTCTTCTGAAAGCCTCTGGGTTACTAAGTGATCTGTTTCTGTCTGCTCTATCTGTTTTCAAACGTCGACGGACTGCTGTGTGCTTTCTGTCTGCTGGGTATTTCTGCTTTATAAGCGCTCCGCTTCGTCTGCTCTCTATCTGTATTGATTTGAGACGGTCTGCTGTGCTTACCGCATTCTGATAAGTTCCGGATTTTGCTAAGCTTCTGATTTTGCTAAGCTTCTGGTTTTGCTAAGCTTCTGATTGTGTTTAAGCTTCTGAGTTTCCTAAGCTTCTATTTCGTCAAGCTTTCAGCTTCAGTTTACCTTCTGCTATTAAGTGTATGTTTTGACCACTGCTTAGCCTCTTCTGTTTTAGACTTCTGCCTATTTGAAAGTCTTCCGCTTTGACTCTGGTTCCTCTCGGCTAAGCGCTTCTGTATATGTATAAGTATGTATGTTCAGATTATGTTTTGAGCATGCTCGGCTGTGAAAGTTTATCACCTGCTGAGCAATAGTTTTGCTCACCCCATCTCCGTCTGATTTGCAGGTTTTAGTCCGCGCTTGGAGATTCAGCTCTTACTTTTCGTTTTGGCATTTGAGTTTTGTATTTAGTTTGTTTGGCCTTAGGGCCAGTTGTATTTAGGATATGCTTTGTAATTCAGTTTGGCTTCCGGTGTATTGTAAAGACATGTTGTAATCTTTTATTTGGTAATATATGAGCACTAGTTCTATTTTGGGGTTTCGATAGTGTAGCCTTGCGTGTCTTAGGTAATAAGCGCGCGGCGTGTAACGGTCTCTCAACCAGGGTGGTTTTGGGGTCGTTACAGTGTGTGTAAAGGGGATGAGGGTGATGCAAAATGATGGTTTAGGAGTGGTTACCTTGTTGTGGAAGCACACTTTGGTTAGTGATATTGTAGGCATGATTCACCACTTAGAAATCCTTAAGAAAAATGTTATAAGTGTTAGGAATTGTTGTAGAAAATTGAGTAACAAGTTAGTGATGATTTAGGAAGGTTTAGTGTTTGTTTTAAGGTGTTTAAACATGTAGGAAACATGTGGAAAGATTGTGGAATGATTGGGAAAAGATTTGGGTGAATTTGGAGTTCAAAATGAGGAGAAAAACACTTTTTAAAATGGGGTCTGCTGTGGACCGCCCCTAGAGACGGCCCCTGTGGGGAGGTCCAGCGTAGGCGAAGTAGTTTTTTTGTGGACCGCCCCTGGGACCGCCCCAGGGGGCGGTCCAGACCAGAGATGAAGAAAAAAATTTGTTTAAGGCTTCTAATGATGGGGGATTGAATGGTAATGGTTTTTGATGATGTTTAGGCCTTGTTTGGTGACTTGTAAAGGCCTTAAAGTGTGTAAAGGAGTGTTAGGTTGATGTGAGAGTTGTGAACTTAAGATCACAAGTGTAAAATTAAGTATAACGGGATGACGGGGTTAACTATGGGCGCACTGGTTGTTAAGCAATCATGTTACCCCAATGTTAATGAAAGTAATTGTAATGTTACCAGTTGTTCAAGGATTGTTCGAGGGACATAGGAGGACACAATAGAGTGGACCTCGGTGACAGGTATGGTTTTCTTGCAACCTGTGTCCTACCGGATTGCACCGGCTTGTATGCCAATGTGTTTTTCTGATGTTTGCCACGTTATAAGATAAAAGTATGTAATGAGTTTACAGTAATTCATATATGTGGCGTGTCTAGTTCCGATACCATTTAACCTCGAAAGTGTTAAACCTTAACTAACTGAGTCTAGGATCACATGAGAGATCGGTATTCGGATTTAACGACCCGAACCATGGGACGTTCTAACCATGGCTATGCGTGAGTTAATTGTGTGATGTTTGTGTGTGAATGTATGGACCTCCCTTGTGTGTTTAACCCAGTTGTAATACTATAAGGTGTATGGATGTGATAGGTTCCATAATGGAGCCCTTAACTATGTTTATATATATATTATGGGGGGTGAGGAATCCGGTTGTTCCGGTCGTGCGTTGTTTGGGAGTTGATGTATACAGTTTCTTCAGCTTCCTCTCTGTTGGTTGTTTTCCTTCGTTGGTCTTCAATCACCCCTGAGCTTAACCAAGGCTTTTGACTCACGTCTGTTGGGGATTATGTACGGTGTGTTTGGATCACTATATCCAATCCATCTTTAAGTTAAGTTACTCGTCCGACTAACAGGACGGTAATGATGATGTAACAAGCTTATCATGAGGGTGTATTTATTCTCTAGGCTTACAAGTGAACTAACTATGTTGGGTCGGTTCCTAAGAAACCGTTCCCGTTATGTTATGTGTTATTGTTGTACTGCAATTCTTATTGCGATATTATGTCATATGTACATTAAAGGTGGAATGAGTTGTTGTGTGGAGTTGTGGATCATGGATATGAATCCCAGTTTATTAAAAGGCGTTTGAGGATAACCCGATTATTGGGTAAGTGTCGTCTATTAAGGAAGTAGCTCCATTAGAGGAGAACCCTCTAGGGTTAAAGAACACAATGAGTGATTTATCAAGTAAGGATGTGTTGTCTGTTTTGTTGAGCCCCATTCTGGTGGAATGTAATGTGTTATGTATTTATAGTTTACATGCATGATTCAAATATAATCAACCGCATGCTAAGCGACAATTAGTTGTGCGTGGCCCGGTAGCATGCGGCCTGCAGGATTACCATACCAGCAAAGGTGCTGAGCCCCCTGGGGGGCCACCCTTTCTTTTCTTTCCTATTTCAGGTACAAGGAGCTGGAAGCCGTTTGAGAGTAGGACGGGGTAGTCGTTTGTACATGGGTAGCCATTTTAACTGTGTATGTATTGTAGGTGTAGTAAGACTGAAATTATTATCGGCATCAGTTTGTAAATACTCGGTACAGTTGGAATGCTTATGTATATTGGTGTTGTTAATGAAAAGGTATAGTAATGTACAGTTGCTCAGGAATCTAGTCCATCAGACCGATACAATGTATATGTATTAGCCTTGTTAGCCACGTGGGTGGTTAACGGCGTGTAACACCAAAGAGTTAAGTAATGTGATGAGTTAAGTTTTTTGCTGCAGTTTGTTGTTGAGTGTGTTGTTTGTTAGTTGGGGTGTTACATTCACTAATGTTTCTAAGGCACTTTTTAGCCTTATTATACCATATTTTAATGTCTAAACCACATACTAAGGTTTGGGGTATTTCAAATAACTATGATAAATGAATGTAGAACTTGGGAATAAGCCTTGGAGGATTTTATATCCAGGTTATGGGAGTGGATCAAAACTTAAATTATATGATGAGTATGGGTAAGGATAGGGATACCAGTTATATCCTTCTCCATTGGAGATGATGCTGAGTTTTGTTCGGTGATAAGAAGAGGATGGATAATACGAACAAGATTATTTTAAAGTCAGGAGACACGTTAATATTTGATAGAGAATCCAAATTAGTATACCATAGGATTAAGAGTATTAAAAGTATTAAACCGAGATTAACCTTGGGATACAGTGTGTGAGGTAGTATAGTGAGGAATAGTAAGTTAATTTTTGCTTGGACCGCCGAAGGGCGATATTAACTGTCCAAACTTACAGTGACTACAAAGTATGACCTGCCTAAATGACGAGCAGATGTCATGAAGAGGAATACATTAATTAATATAAAATACTTAAAACTACATGAATTGTCAAAAAAGTGCACGTAAAGAGCAAACACTGAAATTTTATGGGATACCCAGGCACCGAGCTTACCGCTCAGTGCGAGACTGGAAAATCTTACAATCCCTTATTAACTCCGAGAGAAAATAGTGCAAACCCTTGAAATATGACAATAAAGAAAGAATTCTCAGAATATATAACTAAACATCCATCATGCATAAGCACGGGTTTTAAAATACCTGAGCAAATACCAAGAGTCTCAGCTAGTACCAGTTTACAACAGTGTTGGACTCCTAATTAATAAAGGGAAGAGAACAAACTTGGGAATTATATTTTCTGGAGTCGGGGGAACTACCTAATTAGCAATACCAAATGCTATATGTATACATATAATTTGGAGGTTGTAAACCTAAAACATTGAGGAAGCATTAACACATTTCAGAAGGCTAAAGTATCATTAAATATACCCACCCTATTTTGAGGCTCAAGTTCTACAATATCCTTATGGTTCTATACGAGCATATGTCTTATGACAGCTCAATTTATTAATGCGAATAAAGATCGCAGTAAATCAAATATGGTTAACCCCATACGTAATATAATTTTTAACAGAAACATGGTAACGAATAACTTTCCTTGACGCTTGCAATGAAGGCAGTGTAAGTTATATAAAAGTTTGAATTAATATACAAAAAAAAATGAGTGTAAATTAAATTTAAAAGTAGGGAAACATATCCCTTGGCTTGTAACAATTATTTTACACGTAAATTTGTTTTCCAAACATTATATAATAATCCTGTGATTCTAAATCTTTTATTTGTTACACCTAATCGACCTATTTTGGAAGCCATTGAGTTTGTGGATTAACCACGTTTCTAAGAGATAGAAACAAACAATAAGCTTTGGTTGTCCTATTACCAAACCGTAGGATTCAAACTGGAAACCCTTAGTTTGAGATGGTACTAATATTAAGAGATACTTAACCTAGGCTGAACATATGGTTCACCGGATTTATGGAGTTTAGATGAAATAAAAGCCAAGCTTTAAGGCGGAGGAAATAGTACTTTATGGAACTGTAATTGTGGATGGGGTTAAGAAAACTTTTCCTTGGCGCTGATTTGGGATTTATAAGGATTGTTCATTGATTTGTGTGTGAGATTTAATGCAGTGTGTTTGCGTTTTGAGTGGCTAAAACCTCGTGGTTTTCCTGTATTTATGTCTGATTTGGTGTGGGTAATTCTTTGGCAAGGTTTGGTGAAGTTTGGATAATTTTTCTGATCTGTTCGTAGCCCTTGTTCTTCTGATTTCGTGCTGTCCGAACTTCTGTCCTAACTTTGAAGTTCGGACAGCATGTTTTGAGCTTTTGTATTTTCAAACCCGGCGTATGTCCGAACATCAGTCCGAACATTGATGTTCGGACACTCCGCGTAACTTTTTCCCGTGGAACCCGTCCGAACATCGGTCCGAGCTTCGATGTTCGGACACTCTGAAATTCCCTGTCTGTTTTCAACTCGACTTGTGTCCGAACATTGATGTCCGGACACAAGTTCGGACATTTGACAATCTCTGGTTTCTGAGTCTCGACCTGTGTCCGAACTTCGACGTCCGGACACATGTTCGGACTCCCCTCTGTTTTCACCATAACCTCTTCGTTTGAGCTCCGTTTTGAGTGCCGTTTGCGGCGTTGGATTCCTCTTTCCGAGTACTATCTGTTTTCAGGTGTTTTAGCATGTGTTTAAGTGTTTCCTGATTTTAAGGTCTCTGATAAGCCTTTGATCTCTGTTATGCTCTGAAAATGCTTCAACCTCTGGCTTCAGTTTGCTTTCGTATTTACTAGTCGGGTTACGACTTCTGTCTTGCTAAGGCTTTCCATTGGTAAGCTCCTCTCTGGTTTTTGCTAAGCTTTCGCTTTCTGTTCTGACCTGGTTAAGACTTCCGCTCTGCTCTGTATTAAGCTTCGATCTGTTTGGATTAAGCCTCTGTTTTGGGACCTAGTTACTTCGTTTCTGAGCCGTGAATGGCTGGGTCGAGCTATTCCGTGGTATACCATGTAGACGTCATTCTGAGTGTGGGTCATGCCCAATCTGTTCTGTGGGGTTGACGAACCCTTTGGCCTTCGGGTCATTTCTGCGTTGCGAGGGATCTGTTAGATCCATGGGTCTTCGACCCTTTCTGAGTGTTATGCTTGGTGCTAGTGTCCCACTTCTGATTGTTAAGAATTCTGTTTTCTGTTAGCTCTAACTGTTTCTGATTTCTGACAGACTGCTATGTGCTTTTTCTTCTGAAAGCCTCTGGTTACTAAGTGATCTGTTTCTGTCTGCTCTGTCTGTTTTCAAACGTCGACGGACTGCTGTGTGCTTTCTGTCTGCTGGGTATTTCTGCTTTATAAGGCTCTGCTTCGTCTGCTCTCTATCTGTATTTGATTTGAGACGGTCTGCTTGTGCTTACCGCCTTCTGATAAGTTCCGGATTTTGCTAAGCTTCTTTTTGCTAAGCTTCTGATTGTGTTTAAGCTTCTGAGTTTCCTAAGCTTCTGATTTCGTCAAGCTTTCAGCTTCAGTTTACCTTCTGCTATTAAGTGTATGTTTTGACCACTGCTTAGCCTCTTCTGTTTTAGACTTCTGCCTATTTGAAAGTCTTCCGCTTTGACTCTGGTTCCGCTCTGGCTAAGCGCTTCTGTATATGTATAAGTATGTATGTTCAGATTATGTTTTGAGCATGCTCGCTGATGAAGTTTATCACCTGCTGAGCAATAGTTTTGCTCACCCCTATCTCCGTCTGATTTGCAGGTTTTAGTCCGCGCTTGGAGATTCAGCTCTTACTTTTCGTTTTGGCATTTGAGTTTTGTATTTAGTTTGTTTGGCCTTAGGGCCCAGTTGTATTTAGGATATGCTTTGTAATTCAGTTTGGCTTCCGCTGTGTATTGTAAAGACATGTTGTAATCTTTTATTTGGTAATATATGAGCACTAGTTCTATTTGGGGTTTCGATAGTGTAGCCTTGCGTGTCTTAGGTAATAAGCGCGCGGCGTGTACGGTCTCTCAACCAGGGTGGTTTTGGGGTCGTTACATGTGTGTAAAGGGATGAGGGTGATGCAAAATGATGGTTTAGGTGGTTACCTTGTTGGGGAAGCACACTTTGGTTATGATATTGTAGGCATGATTCACCACTTAGAAATCCTTAGGAAAAAGTTATAAGTGTTAGGAATTGTTGTAGAAAATTGAGTAACAAGTTAGTGATGATTTAGGAAGGTTTAGTGTTTGTTTTATGGTGTTTAAACATGTAGGAAACATGTGGAAAGATTGTGGAATGATTGGGAAAAGATTTGGGTGAATTTGGAGTACAAATGAGGAGAAAAACACTTTTTAAAATGGGGTCTGCTGTGGACCGCCCCTAGAGACGGCCCCTGTGGGGAGGTCCAACGCAGGCGAAGTAGTTTTTGTTGTGACCGCCCCCTGGACCGCCCCAGAGGGGTGGTCTAGACCAGAGATGAGAAAAAAAATTTGTTTAAGGCTTCTAATGATGGGGGATTGAATGGTAATGGTTTTTGATGATGTTTAGGCCTTGTTTGGTGACATGTAAAGGCCTTAAAGTGTGTAAACGAGTGTTAGGTTGAGGTGAAAGTTGTGAACTTCAAGATCACAAGTGTAAAATTAAGTATAACGGGATGACGGGGTTAACTATGGGCGCACTGGTTGTTAAGCAATCATGTTACCCCAATGTTAATGAAAGTAATTGTAATGTTACCAGTTGTTCAATTGTTCGAGGGACATAGGAGGACACAATAGAGTGGACCTCGGTGACAGTATGGTTTTCTTGCAACCTGTGTCCTACCGGATTGCACCGGCTTGTATGCCAATGTGTTTTTCTGATGTTTGCCACGTTATAAGATAAAAGTATGTAATGAGTTTACAGTAATTCATATATGTGGTGTCTAGTTCCGATACCATTTAACCTCGAAAGTGTTAAACCTTAACTAACTGAGTCTAGGATCACATGAGATCGGTATTCGGATTTAACGACCCGAACCATGGGACGTTCTAACCACGGCTATGCGTGAGTTAATTGTGTGATGTTTGTGTGTGAATGTATGGACCTCCCTTGTGTGTTTAACCCAGTTGTAATACTATAAGGTGTATGGATGTGATAGGTTCCATAATGGAGCCCTTAACTATGTTTATATATATATTATGGGGTGAGGAATCCGGTTGTTCCGGTCGTGCGTTTGTTTGGGAGTTGATGTATACAGTTTCTTCAGCTTCCTCTCTGTTGGTTGTTTTCCTTCGTTGGTCTTCAATCACCCCTGAGCTTAACCAAGGCTTTTGACTCACGTCTGTTGGGGATTTGTACGGTGTTTTGGATCACTATATCCAATCCATCTTTAAGTTAAGTTACTCATCCGACTAACAGGACGGTAATGAGTGATGTAACAAGCTTATCATGAGGGTGTATTTATTCTCTAGGCTTACAAGTGAACTAACTATGTTTGGGTCGGTTCCTAAGAGAACCGTTCCCGTTATGTTATGTGTTATTGTTGTACTGCAATTCTTATTGCGATATTATGTCATATGTATATTAAAGGTGGAATGAGTTGTTGTGTGGAGTATGTGGATCATGGATATGAATCCCAGTTTATAATAAAAGGCGTTTGAGGATAACCCGATTATTGGGTAAGTGTCGTCTATTAAGGAAGTAGCTCCATTAGAGGAGAACCCTCTAGGGTTAAAGAACACAATGAGTGATTTATCAAGTAAGGATGTGTTGTCTGTTTTGTTGAGCCCCATTCTAGTGGAATGTAATGTGTTATGTATTTATAGTTTACATGCATGATTCAAATATAATCAACCGCATGCTAAGACGACAATTAGTTGTGCGTGGCCCGGTAGCATGCGGCCTGCAGGATTACCATACCAGCAAAGGTGCTGAGCCCCCTGGGGGGCCACCCTTTCTTTTCTTTCCTATTTCAGGTACAAGGAGCTGGAAGCCGTTTGAGAGTAGGACGGGGTAGTCGTTTGTACATGGGTAGCCATTTTAACTGTGTATGTATTGTAGGTGTAGTAAGAGCGAAATTATTATCGGCATCAGTTTGTAAATACTCGGTACAGTTGGAATGCTTATGTATATTGGTTGTTGTTAATGAAAAGGTATAGTAATGTACAGTTGCTCAGGAATCTAGTCCATCAGACCGATACAATGTGTATGTATTAGCCTTGTTAGCCACGTGGGTGGTTAACGGCGTGTAACACCAAAGAGTTAAGTAATGTGATGAGTTAAGTTTTTTGCTGCAGTTTGTTGTTGAGTGTGTTGTTGTTAGTTGGGGTGTTACATTCACTAATGTTTCTAAGGCACTTTTTAGCCTTATTATACCATATTTTAATGTCTAAACCACATACTAAGGTTTGGGGTATTTCAAATAACTATGATAAATGAATGTAGAACTTGGGAATAAGCCTTGGAGGATTTTATATCCAGGTTATGGGAGTGGATCAAAACTTAAATTATATATGATGAGTATGGGTAAGGATAGGGATACCAGTTATATCCTTCTCCATAGGAGATGATGCTGAGTTTCGTTCGGTGATAAGAAGAGGATGGATAATACGAACAAGATTTTTTAAAGTCAGGAGACACGTTAATATTTGATAGAGAATCCAAATTAGTATACCATAGGATTAAGAGTATTAAAAGTATTAAACCGAGATTAACCTTGGGATACAGTGTGTGAGGTGGTACAGTGAGGAATAGTAAGTTAATTTTTGCTTGGACCGCCGAAGGGCGATATTAACTGTCCAAACTTACAGTGACTACAAAGTATGACCTGCCTAAATGACGAGCAGATGTCATGAAAAGGAATACATTAATTAATATAAAATACTTAAAACTACATGAATTATCAAAAAGTGCACGTAAAGAGCAAACACTGAAATTTTATGGGATACCCAGGCATCGAGCTTACCGCTCAGTGCAAGACTGGAAAATCTTACAATCCCTTATTAACTCCGAGAGAAAATAGTGCAAACCCTTGAAATATGACAATAAAGAAACAGAATCTCAGAATATATAACTAAACATCCATCATGCATAAGCACGGGTTTTAAAATACCTGAGCAAATACCAAGAGTCTCAGCTAGTACCAGTTTACAACAGTGTTGGACTCCTAATTAATAAAGGGAAGAGAACAAACTTGGAAATTATATTTTCTGGAGTCGGGGGAACTACCTAATTAGCAATACCAAATGCTATATGTATACATATAATTTGGAGGTTGTAAACCTAAAACATTGAGGAAGCATTAACACATTTCAGAAGGCTAAAGTATCATTAAATATACCAACCCTATTTTGAGGCTCAAGTTCTACAATATCCTTATGGTTCTATACGAGCATATGTCTGCTATGACAGCTCAATTTATTAATGCGAATAAAGATCGCAGTAAATCAAATATGGTTAACCCCATACGTAATATAAATTTTTAACAGAAACATGGTAACGAATAACTTTCCTTGACGCTTGCAATGAAGGCAGTGTAAGTTATATAAAAGTTTGAATTAATATATACAAAAAAAATGAGTGTAAATTAAATTTAAAAGTAAGGAAACATATCCCTTGGCTTGTAACAATTATTTTACACGTACAATTTGTTTTCCAAACATTATATACTAAATCCTGTGATTCTAAATCTTTTATTTGTTACACCTAATCGACCTATTTTGGAAGCCATTGAGTTTGTGGATTAACCACGTTTCTAAGAGATAGAAACAAACAATAAGCTTTGGTTGTCCTATTACCAAACCGTAGGATTCAAACTGGAAACCCTTAGTTTGAGATGGTCCTAATATTAAGATATACTTAACCTAGGCTGAACATATGGTTCACCGGATTTATGGAGTTTAGATGAAATAAGGAAAGCCAAGCTTTAAGGCGGAGGAAATAGTACTTTATGGAACTGTAATTGTGGATGGGGTTAAGAAAACTTTTCCTTGGAAGTCTAACCGTGATTGTCCTTGTTCCAAGTAATGATAATCAAAGTATAGGCAAAGATCAAGCCTTGATAAGTAAAATATAGATAAACCTTTTAAGAGAAGAGGGTATTCAAAGGTATACAAGTCCTTAACTGAACTTATTACTTGTATGATGGATTTAGAAGTTAAAATGATTGATTGATATAATTATTAGAGAGTATGAGCCTAGATGTCTTAATAAGAATTTAGTTTTATGCCAAGAGGAAAAACTGGCTTCCCCGCTTGATGATTTGATCAAAGGAACTTAGTTCCGGGGATTAAGGTTATACACTAGAGTTGAGTAGGTTATAACAGTTATTGGAATAAGTTGTATAACAATTAAGGGAAAATGTACATGTAGTAATCACCACGTCACAAAGTTTGATAAGATAAAATTTAGAAAATGATAATTATGTGATTGTTTGAATTTTGACGTGGGAGGTCGAACTTGATCCTGGTCAGATCAAGGGAAAACCAAACACAAAATGGTGTGGAAGGATAGTTCAACACTGACGTTGACCCCGTCATGGTTGGATGATTCTTGAGACTCCTTACAAGTGGTCACAAATATTTCTGTGATGCGTAAGTATTTATTCTTAAGTCTAATATAAAAATTTGACTAATAAGTATACGAGATGTAGAAGGTGTAAATTAAGAGTTAAATTGTCCAAGTTACCCTGAGGAAATTAAATAGCTAAAATGATTCCGCATATGTCGGAAAAATAACCAATTGTAAGGTAAATACTAACTATTATTATCCCATGAACCATGTTAATAAATTAAATATGAGATCAAGAGACAATTACCTATAATAAAAATATTCCCAAGCTACCTTCTAAGTTATGGCCCGATTTGCCATCTGGAAGGAAAGATGGACTTCCATGTCTTTCTTTATAAATTCAAACCAATATATATATTAAATGGAATCTACCTATAAACATGGTAGAATATAAAGAGTAGAAACATTATACTAATACTCACATGAGTTGATTCACAACCGCAGGAGCATGTTCAATTGAGAGAAAACTGTACCGTGTTAGAAACCTTAGCAGGAACCCTACTGTGGTATACCTAATGAACAGACGATAGTAATCGTGTATATGCTACCGACAAATGGTGAATCAATAATATTAAGAAACATTTCTATAATATACATAAGGGGCACGGCTCAACTGTAGCTCATACCTTACAATGAAAATGAAAACCGAATATGGTGACAATAAACTCAAATACCAGAATCACAAGATGATGACCTAAAGAGAAAGATTTTAAGTAATCCCCAATATTAATACAAGACCCGAACGCCGACGATTACAGCTACAAGAGGCGATTAATGGAAGTGTGTTTCACACGATAACTTAAATAAGCCAAAAGATAATATTGACAACGTACGAGATGGTAGATCACATTCACCCATACAAACGGGATTCAAATATAAAAGCATACTAACACACTATGGAACATATCAGAGAATGCATTGATTCTTGGGACATATACCTCGTAAACGGACAAGTCATATACTGATGTCCGTAGGAGAGACCTCGAGTTCGCAGTAGGCGATCGAGTCTTCATTAGAGTATCACCTATGAAGGAAAATTTTTAAATTTAGGCAGAAGGGCAAGCTTAGCCCGAAGGTTGTAGGATCGTACCTTATTACGGAGCGAGTGGGCCCATTAGATTATAGATTACCTGTTGAGCTTGAGAGGGTGCACAATATGTCCACATTTCACAGCTAAAGCAGTTTGTGCCCATCCATCACATATTTTAGAGCCCGAGACACTCGAACTAGATCCTACACTTAGATATGAGGAAACCCCAGTTCGCATCTTAGACTCCAGGACTAGGGAAACCAGGAACAAGACCATTCGAATGGTCAAGGTTCTGTGGTCAAACCACGACATCGAGGAGGTGACATGGGAGTTAGAAGACTCCATGCAGACAAGTATCCAACACTTTTCTTTTAGTTTTGTGTATACTTGTGGGGGTACGTGGGTGTAACCCTTTTTAAGGGGGGTAGAGCACCACATGCGACTTGTATATCTGCAGTGTATACTGGTTTTGTAATTGGTTGTTTGTGTTTGATTGTTGCGCATGTGGCAATTGGTTGAATGGTTGATGATATGTCCTATGTGACACTGGTTGGTTATTGATGATATGTCCTATGAGACACTTGTATGGTTTGTTGTGTCCTATGTGACACTTGAATAAGTTATAGTTGTGTTCTATGTAACACTTGGATGTTTAAGGAAGCGCTTAATTACCTTGCAGTATGTTCATTCCTACAATCACACAAGAGATTCACTGCCGAGGGTTTATGCCTCTGCACTCTGTAGGACTGAGGATTTGGTATTGCACTTGTGCAGTGATGACCAAGTGGGATAGCTAGGAAGTTGGAACACGTATTTATTTATCAAGTACTTATACTATAATTACATTGGTTATCATGAGTAAGGTTATGTGTATTACGAATTGCATACACTTGGATTACAGATGGAATATAGAAGTGTCAATATAGTATTGACACCCAAGAATGATAAGTATAGGAATAGATATGAAGAACTTGATTCCATAGGTTGAATAAGTATAAGTTATGACTTCGGGATGAAGTCCTTTTAAGGGGGGTAGACTGAAATACCCCTAACCTTTATATAATTAAATAATGATAAGTAAGTATTAATTAGGGTTACTAAACTCTAAGAAAGCATATAAACACTTGGGCGTTAAAAACGCACCAAAACTCCTTAAGGTCAAAAAGGTGCACTAAAGTCCGACCTTAAGATAAACAAGTTATATAAGCTATAACTTCACATGAAGTTAACCGAGGATCATTATATGATCTTCAGAATGCAGGACTTCATCTAAAACTGAGTGAAAATACAAATGCTCGGGAGTTCCCTTAAAGGCCCTTAAGGCCCGAAAGTCCCGGAAATACATTATAGGATGAATAAAGCTTTAACTTCATTCCAAATGCACCATAACACCTTATTAAATATATAAGATGAAATTCTCAAGCTAAATTCTCAGTTAAACGCAAAGTGCTAAGAGATGCCTTATGAGGGTCCCATAAACCCTCGGAATGCCCAGGAGGAGTGCCAAGGTGGCACGAACTCCTATAAATTAATTCTTAGAGATCCTAACATCATTATTCAACATTCTTAAGAGAATGCATGAGCTACTTCCAAAAAATAAACAAAGTACTCGGACGAATTTCTTAACGCTCCTTTTTGCCCGGTTAGCCCGGGAGTTGTGTTCTGAGTTGATATAACCCCATATAACTCAATGTAACACCTTAACATATTATTATTGACTAAAACAATGTCAATAAACACTTGGAACTCATAGAGACTAATTATTTCTCTGAAAATTCTTAAAGCACAAAAACGCACCTTCGGGTGTCACAAAATGCGTTTTACGCAATTGCCTTGAAATTTTTGAGGAACCACGAGTTGATAATCTTAAAAGGGGATAAATTGACCATATAAATCAATTAATGTCAGTGCTAAATTCATAGCACAAGTGGGGGCGATTTTTGAGTCAAAAAGGTACCTAAAATCAACATTTTTACCTTAAAACTTTCATCTTTTACCATGGTATAAATGTACCAATTAAATGCTGGAACCTATTACACATATTAGTATGGTCTTATAAAATATAATGGGATAGGAATTAAATGAAAAATTAATCCCATTTGATCCCTATACCATGCGCCAATTAAGGTCATATTGACTAGTTTTAATTCAAAATTTTGCGTATGATAAGATGACTCATCCAGCATGTGTTACATGATAAAGTATCAAATAAATACTGTCTCAAAGGGATAATCCACCGTGTGACCTGCAAAGAACAAGAGGGATTAGTATAAGATTAAGAAAAGAAATGAAAAGCAATGCATTTAATTACAAACTAGAATCTACTTTTACAAGTTGCATGAAAACAAACAAACAAGTTGTCTTATGTCACATGTGGTGCCGATTTCATATAGGAAAAAGGGGGAATTATTGCTATACTTTAGTTTAAATAATACACTACCTAACAAGCACATTCATATGTTAAATACAAACAAAAGCAATTGTCTTATACTAACTCATGGTGTCCGATTTTGACAGGAAAGAAGTCTTGTTTGCCTTATAAAATTCAAACTAAAATACCTAGCAATATAGCCATGTTCTTATGTCAAAAATTAACAAGAAATCATATGCCATACTAACTACTATATTACCGTAAATTGCAAGGGAATAAGACATGATAATTACCTTAGAAAATCAAAAGAAACACTTACCTATATCTACTCTTGTCTTCTAGTTTCAAGTGGCCAACAAAGCTCCATTATTTCCCTTGTCATCAGCCGAATACAACCACAAATTAAGGACATTATTGAATCAATAATGAAGGGAATAAACAAAGGAAAAGACTAGTCAATTGACATTAATTTAACAAAAGAAAAATCCTATCAATTTGCCTTACCTTATTATACGTGAGTTAGGCTCATTCTTCCTTGCCTTTCACTTGGCCGATTTGGTAAGCTTCCCTTTCCTCTCTTTTCTTCTTCATTTGATAGTTCATTCGCTAGAGCTTCTAAGCTCCATTAATGGTGTTCTATGTTCTAACACCATTTTAATGTAAATTCCTAGTTAAATCTACTAAGTCTTGAAGCAATAAATCATCCTAGCAAACCTACCAGAAATCGCCAAGCATTAATGTTCCAAGGGGTTCCTAGATTCAACAACAACACAAGGAACAACAAGATCAAGTTAAGGTATAGTTCATGTTGAAAATCCAAATAAATTCCTTAAGCTATTTTCAAAAATTAGGAACTTCTAAACCTATTGAAATACCCCAAAATTTAAAATAGTGATTAATTAGGCCAATTAAGGTTTTAGAGGCTTAATTACACCTAAATAATCATGAGGGAACAAATCCCGAAGGAAACGGATCCTTAAACGGATTTAAAACACAAAAGAAACTTAAAGCGCGTTTTTCGAGGAAACCGGGAAAACGTGACTTTAAGCGGGTTAAATAGACCGTAATAATTTTGGTCAACCAAATAGTCATTAGTACATTATAATAAAGGTCTAGGACCAATAAAATTAATTTAATGAGAAAATTCCGGAAAACGAGTTCCGGTTAGTAAAACTGAAAAAAATAAAGGTTGTGAGGTAAAAGCATAAATAAGCTAAGTTGGTGTGTCCACTTTGCAAATAAAAAAAACTAAAACACACTTGTGTGTGAGAGTAGCAGCCGGCCAATTCCCCTCCCTCTCTTTTCATTCCTAATATGCTAAAGGACAAAAGAATAAAAGAAAGGAAGTAAAAAGTAAAAAGGAAAATCTCTCTCTCCTAAGCTCCCCACTCTCTCATGATTATTTTCCCCCTCACTGCCTTCTTCTTCCTCCTTGGTTCAACAATGGCGACTTCCTTCTCCTCCTCCAGCTCCTCTCTTCTTTTCCATTTTTGAAGGTGCAAAGCAACTCCAAATCAAATAAAAATCACACCATTGAACTCCTCTCTTCAAGAGCTTTCTTTTCCACCCTTTAAAAATCGAAAAGCTCACAACTCATCACCATGGCTGTAGCACATTTTGGAGCTTGAAGACCCCCATTGCAACCCCCTTCATCTCCTCTTGGTTCTAAGGTAAAAATGGCCTTCAAAGGTCATTTTTTTATAGCCTCTTAGGGCAAAACGAAAATCTAAAATTTGCTTGACTCTTCTCCCTCTTCTAGCCGGTTTTGGTGTCTTGTTTGGAGCTGGGAACCCCCTCTCTTTGTTGTTCAAAAGCCTCTCTAAGAGCTTAAGGTAACACCCTCTTGTAAACCCTAAATTGCTTTAAGTGTAAGATTAGTTAAGGTATGATTTTTATAAGTTGTATGGTATGGGGTGATTGGCTGTAGCTTGCCGATTTGGGGGGAAAGAATAAGAGTGAGAATTAAAGAAGCAAGGAAGAAGGAAAGAGAAGGAAGGAAAAGAAAAGCTAGAACAACACAAGGTAAAAACACACACCTTGAGCTAGTTTTGGTTATGCGTTTGTAACAGTTTTTAATGTTTAAAAAGAAGGAACTGGAATGATTTGGATGATGGGTTATGTAGTAGTATAATGAGGAAGAGTGTTAGGCTGTTTTAGAATGGTTTGGGTGATGTTTATGAACTTGGAAACCAAAGAAAAACAATGGTTGTGGTGTAGGAAAAATACATGTGAAACTAGTTAACTTGTGTGCTGTTAGAATCCCTTGTGGGATTTGGTTAGTTTAAATGATTAGAACTAAAAAATTATGTTGGGGGAATGTCTAGAAATGTAGGGGAATTATGGCGAATTTTCTGTAGCAAGGTGGAGAACTTAGTTGTTTAAATTGGGCAAAAACAGTTTTGGGAGATTAGTTGTGTTTTAGGATTTCACATGAGTAGTTAATGACTTAGGAAATCAAGTGAGGATGAGTGCATAGGTGGGGAGATTGTGAAATAGAGATAATGCAAAGATGTAAGGAAAGAATGACAATAGGAATGAAGCTAGGAGTAAGAAACAACAAGAAACAAAAACTGCACTTGGTACCTTAGGAGATTTAAGTGAAATTGTGTAAGTTGGCTAGATTTAATTAGGTAACTTAACCAATGATTTAGGTTGGTTAGGGTGTTTTAATGATGCTAAAACATATTTAGATACTTAGGAAAAGATTAGGGAAGAAATGGGTGAAAGATTGAGCTTGAAACAAAAACTGAAGTGTGAAATCTGTAGCAGGGTCCGGGACTTAGGTCCAGGACCAAGTCCGGACCACCCTGAAATCTGGTCGAGACTTTCTTTCTGCATTGGTCCGGAATTTAGCTTATGCATAAGGACCCGGACCACCCACTCAAAACATGCCGAGAGTTTTGCCTCATAGTGGTCCGGGACTTACTCCCAGGCAAGGACCCGGACCACCCCCTTGAATTCTGCCGAGAGTTTCAACCATCACTGGTCCGGGACTTAGGTCCCTGCTAATGTCCCGGACCATATACAAAAATGCACCCGAGAGTTTGATTCAAGCCTGGTCCGGGACTAAAGACCCGTACCAAGTCTCGGACCAACCTAAAAGTGACTTTAAACTTATAAAACTTGCATCATAAGAAGGGGATTGGTTTGGTAATGGATTCATTAGATGATTAGAGAGTTAATTAATAATGTTTCACGATGAGTAAGGGCTTGAACAAGCTTGAGGAAGATGTAAGTTAAACAACCTAAGTGTGAAAGTAAAACCCCTTGACTTAGGTATATAAGTCGGTAATCGTAAGAGAGGAAGAAAACTAGGTTAGTTATAGATCATTAACCGTATGAGTTCATGATGTGTTATAGGACCCGAATAGTCGAACCGAAGGGAAATGAAGGTCTGAGACCGACGGTGCACGGTATGATTTCCTCATGCGCTGTGTCCTAACGGGGTTACCCCGGCTTGTTTGTTTGTGTTTATTTGCCCCCACCTAAGCAAGAAAAGAAAAGCATGTAATCGGTTTACCGCACTTTCATATAAATATGGTACTGCTATGCTTGGGTTGCTCGGTGTTTGAACTTGGAGTTGTACTGGCTTGTGTGGCGCTCAGCTGATTATTGTGAAAGCTTGTCTGTTGGTTGTGGCTTCTCACTAACTCCCTAACCACCTAACATTCTAACTTTGGGAACTTGAATTGGGAGTATTTGAGGAGTCCGATATAGTTTCGGCCACGCGTGAGGATGAGGTTACAAGAGAGATTGTTAACCGATTCCTGGCTATAATCCTTCCATGGTCCAAACCCCTTAAATGGGTAGCAACCTGGTTAGGTGGGCCAACTTTGAGCCCGGTGGTGGGATAGCCTTATCCCTGCCCGGAGGCCATACCGGCTTTACTTGAGATTTGATACGAGAAGGATAATTTGGTGGAAAGACTTGGGTGTTGAATTGTGGAACTTGAGTATTGAGGTAAAGACATCCGATTAACCCGGATGGTAATTGGCTAACTACGGTGAGCTTGTTGAGATTGGACATGGTTGATGACGGTAAGCTTGTGTCTTATTTGATGTGCCTTGTTGCGTGTGCTATGCATGATTATGTTTCCATATTGAGCATGTTGCAATTGTTAAAATGAACCGCATGCTGGCGACCAATTAGTTGGTGTACCCCCGCTAGTACATGGGGTATGCGGAAGTCATATTCAGCTTTTGCTGAGCCCCTAGGGGCAATGTTTTTATTTGCAGGGACTCGAGACTGTTGACAGGCCGGAAATGACCGGAATGCACTTCATGTAGATTAATTATTTTGGTTGGCGTACCGAGTGGTACACGGTTAGGTTTGTGGGGTGTACCATGGGGTACACCTTTTTGGATTTTGAAAGATGTAAACATTGTGATACGGTTAGAGGTATACCGTTAAATTTTGTAGAATTGGAAGTTGTAAATTATGAGCTAACGTTTAGACTCGGTAATCACTTTTGGATTTTGTTTTGGAGGCAAGGATGTATGTACTGTTAAGACTTGTCTAAGGATTGTTGGAGGTTATTATTGTCAACTCGGTATTTATTGCTATCAGACCGCACTATTGTTGTTTGTTGAGGCCTAGTTAGTCGTATGGGCGGCTAACGGCGTGTATCACCCGCTACTTAGGTTGTGTGTTCCGCTGATTAGCCTAGAGACCGTGACGATTAGGAGATAATTAGGAGATTAGCGGTAGGGGTGTTACAAAAAGTGGTATCAGAGCGAAGTGTGCTCTGATAGCCGAGTACCACCGAGTGTAGTGATTACCGAGTTAGGATTATGAACCGTTTACAACGGAGAGTTAGGAATCTAACCTTGAATGACCGTAATCAATACGGATACCCCTTAACGCCCGCAAGGACGATACAACTGCTTAAACTCAAGATCAATTGGTCACAGTACCTAATGCGAAATGTTAATTGTTCAGATGTTAGGACGAGGTCGGGGCCGACCCCGTGGCGAGTCTTCCAATGATCCGGGCGGGCAGACGATAGCCGAAATCGTCGCCGCCACGGTAGCACAAATGCTACCCCAAGTCATAACAGCTGTACAACAAACCCAACAGAACCAACAACAACAACAACAGCCCGACACCGCAGCCCCGAGAGGTAAATTGGGTAAAGGCCGTCGCAGATCTCCGTCCTCCTTGTTTTAGAGGCGAGAGCGACCCGGCTAAGCTGGAGGCCTATATTGCTGAAATGGAGACGGCATTCGAGACTCTCGAAGCTTCTGCTGGAATTCGAGTGAGGATAGCCGCCTATTACCTCAAAGATGCCGCTATGGATTGGTGGAAACTTGTGAAAGCTGAGCACACCGCTGATCCAACTTTTGATTGGGAAGCCTACACCTCCCTCCTTAGAGCAAAATACTACCCCGAGCACGTTAAGACCAAGAAGCGCTTGGAGCTTGACGCCTTGAAGATGACGGAGAAGATGACCGTCGATGAGTACTACACCAAGTTCACCTCCATCCTCCGTTTGCTACTCGACTCTGGGTACACCGGTCAGGTGTTGGTCGACCGCTTCTACGGCGGCCTGAGCCATCGCCTCCGGTATGGCATGGGATACACCCGCTTCACCTCTCTTCTGGTAAACTAGAATTTGAAACCATTATGCCATTGTCTATATGAATTGGTAACCTATTATGCGCAAACACACTCTCTAACACCCGAAACCTCAGGAGTGTTACCATGCCGCCTCAAGAGTTGAAATCACCGTCCAGCTAAGGGACGAAGAGAACGCGCTCAAGCGCAAGACTAACCCAAAGAATGCTAGCTCAGAGGAGCAGCATAAGAACAAGGGCTGGAAGCCAAAGAAAGGCAAGTACACCCACCCACCTCAAAAGAGTAGCCCCACTGAAAACAACGCCCAGGATGAGAAGGGCAAGGCAACTGAGCAGTTGCGGTAACCTACCCTGCAGCAGTGGCTGCTAAACCATTGAGATCCCAGCCATTTAAGGGTAAGATAATGGATAAAACTTGTACTTATATGAATTGACATTGACACCCCGGATATTTCTAACCCTCAAACCTCAGGTTCTAGTTCCGACTTCGGTAAGACCCCCACTAGAAGCCGGTACTACCACTGCAGAACATGGGGAACCACCCCGGTCTCGACTGCCAGGGGAAAGAGGTGAGATGCTTTGAGTGCGGCCAAATGGGCCACCGTCAGTTTGAGTGCCCGAACAAGTCGAAATCCAAAGGCAACTACCCAAGCAACTACCAAGGCAACTACCGCGGCAATTACCAGGGTTTTAAACAGAGGGAAGGCAAGGAGGTTGCATCTGGCGATGCACCAGCCCAGCAGACCTCACATGGACAGGGGTCCCGAGCTCCTCAGAAGGGCGCACCCCAGAGGCAGCCGGCCTTGCATATTATTGATAGAGATGGGACCGGCACGAAGTCCGGCTTAGGTAAATTCGTACACCTTTGATCCTTGAGAGCATGCCTAAATGTTGAATTGTTTGCATTAGTGAATACTTGAATGACTTAGAGACTCTTGTGTGAATTGAGCATGAACCGAACTAGTTTAACAACTAGAACTCACGTTAGATAAACTTACCACCATAGGAACCTTCAATATCTGTTACCCAATCTCTTCAAACCCACTCGTCGAAGAAGCCGACCTCACCACTTACCACATCACCAACGAACAGTGTCAGGTCATCCGACCAGGTATGATATTAATAAAAGGATACCTGACACCCGAAGCGCAAATATCTATCATCCGACGATGCAACGAACTAGGGGCGGGGCCAGGAGGATTTTACACACCCGAATTCCCCGGTGGAGCGAAGATGAAGCTGAAGATGATGTGCTTGGGAAAGGACTGGAACCCTTATACCAAGACATACCAGGAGACACGAGCCGAAGACGGAGCAACACCACCAGCAATACCCGGTGAATTTCAAGCGGTTAACGCGCAAGTTGTAGAGATCGCGCAGCAACTAGAGGCTGATCCAATTCCTACACTTGAAGCGGACCTTTGTATTGTTAACTTCTACGAAGAAGGTGGACGACTTGGTCTACACCAAGATAAGGACGAGACAGCGGAATCTCTCGAATTGGGAGTGCCCGTAGTGTCTTGGTCCATTGGTGACGATGCCGAATTCTTGTTTAGCGAGCAGAAGCGTGCGGACCTCGCAGAGAGACTGATACTTAAGTCCGGAGATATCTTAGTCATGGGAGGTAAGTCGAGAATGATGTATCATGGTATCAGGAAGATAAAGATGAATACGGCACCATCAACAGTGGTCAATGCCACACACCTGAAGTCCGGACGACTGAACCTCACCTTTAGGAAGTATTAAGCTTGTAACACCATGTAATGTGATAGGAATGTGTATTAGAGACACACGATGTATGATGGATGTTTATCAATAAAGCGATGTTGGTTGTCATATTTTCCACTTGTGTTATACCCTCAACTTATAAAGCTTATGAATCAATAGGTTGTGGCCTCGGCACGGAAGGTTCCCTCAGTATTCTCACCGAGTCACAGGCCGGTAAAAGGCACCATCATTACGGGTTCCTTTCCGGTGAATGGCATGTGATGCCACTATATTATTCGACACTAGTGCCTCTCATACCTTCGTTTCGCCATCATTCGCGAAGAGGTTGGGGCTTGACGCTGATGAGTTGCCAGACTTTATGGTCACTCTCCCGTCGAAGGAGCGAGTTAAGTGTACGAAATACTACCGAGCTGCCACTATCCAAATTAAGGGCGAGGCGTTTCCCATTTCCTTCATCGAGTTCAGTGGTTTGGGATTCGACCTAATTATTGGGATGAACTGGTTAGAGCGGCATAAGGGGCGAATCCTCTGTGCCGAGCACAGATTGCTGCTCAGAAGCCCATCTGGGGTTACCGTATCATACCGCCAGAGGCCGAGAGAGCCTTCGACCAAAGTAATCTCCGCCATGTCCATGTACCGAGAGCTCAGAAAGGGACACGAGGTATTCCTTTGCTATGTGCAAGACCTTCAGCGAGATCCAGAGTTGACCCCGACATACCGGTAGTGTCGGAGTTTCCGGATGTGTTTCCGAAGGAACTACCCGGCATGCCACCTCAGAGGACAGTTGAGTTTGAGATAGAGCTTGTACCAGGCACGGGTCCGATTGCTAGGGCGCCGTACCGTTTAGCACCGGCAGAGATGGCCGAATTGAAAGTACAGTTGAAGGATTTACTTGACAAGGGGTTCATACGCTCGAGCGTATCACCCTGGGGAGCACCGGTCATCTTCGTGAAGAAGAAGGACGGTAGTCTCCGCCTTTGTATTGATTACCGTGAGCTTAATGTCGTCACCGTGAAGAACAAATATCCATTGCCACGTATCGACGACTTGTTCGATCAGTTGAAGGGAGCTTCAGTCTTCTCCAAAATTGACCTCCGATCAGGGTATCACCAGATTGCCATCAGAGATTCCGACATCGAGAAGACAGCTTTCCGTACGAGATATGGGCACTTTGAGTTTACAGTGATGCCATTTGGGCTATCGAATGCCAGCTAAATTTATGGATTTGATGAATCGGTTGTTCAGTGATCAGTTACACACATCAGTGGTGGTCTTCATCGATGACATTCTCATTTATTCGAAGTGAGAGACGAGCATGAGAGCCATTTGAGGCGTGTACTTGAGACATTGCGTGAGAACCAGCTGTATGCGAAGTTCTCCAAGTGCGAGTTCTGGCTTGACCAGGTATCCTTCCTTGGTCACGTGATCTCGAGCGCTGGTATCTCCGTCGATCCAGCTAAGATTGAAGCAGTCCGTTCATGGCCTAGACCTAAGAATGTGTCCGACATCGGAGCTTTCTTGGCCTAGCCGGTTACTACCGGAGGTTTGTTAGAGATTTCTCAAAAGTTGCGAAGCCCATGACGGCACTGATGAAGAAAGATGCACCGTTTGTGTGGACAGACGAGTGCGAGTTAGCCTTCCAGAGCTTGAAAGATTCATTGACCTCAGCACCCATACTCACACTTCCAGAGGGCACAGAGGGATTTGAAGTTTACTGTGATGCATCAGGCAAGGGCATGGGATGCGTACTCATGCAGCATGGCAAGGTAGTAGCATACGCCTCCCGCCAGCTGAAAAAGCATGAGGAGAATTACCCGACGCATGATTTAGAGTTAGGAGCCATTGTCTTCGCCTTGAAGATATGGCGACACTATCTCTATGGGGTAAGCATCACCATTTATTCTGACCATAAGAGTTTGCAATACGTGTTCACCCAAAAAGAGTTGAATTTGAGACAGAGAAGGTGGATGGAGTTCCTATCAGATTACGACATCAACCTTCAGTATAAAGAGGGGAAGGCGAATGTTGTAGCCGACGCCCTGAGTCGCCGAGCACACTCACTCCATTCGCTGCTCGCTTCTTCCAGCTTGGTTGATGAGGTGCGAGAGGCTCAGTTGTGCGACCCCTATATGAAAGAGATCAGGCAGAAAATTACAGAGGGCACATTTGAGAAGCGGAAGTACGACTTCAAGCTACATGAAGATGGTCTGATCCGACTGAATGGCAGATTATGCGTCCCCCGAAGCAATGCTGAGCTGAGGGATCGCATTCTGCGTGAGTCACACTGCTCCACACTACATGTCCATCCGGGAGCCTAAAAAATGTACAAGGACATGAAGAGGTACTTCTGGTGGTCAGGGATGAAGTCCGATGTGGCTGAATATGTCTTAAGGAGCCTCACATGCCAGAAGGTAAAATTCGAGCACCGTAGACCGGGAGGAATGGTACAGTCTATGCCTATTCCAGAGTGGAAATTTCATGACATCTCTATGGATTTTGTTGTTGGACTCCCACCTGCTAGGGGAGGACTCAACATGATTTGGGTCATCGTTGATCGCCTCACCAAGGTTGCCCGATTCATACCGATGAGGGACACCTGGAAGGTAGCGAAGCTCGCTGAGCTATTTGACCGGGAGAACATCCGACACCATGGAGTTCCCAAGACCATTGTATCTGACCGCGACACCAGATTTCTTTCGAGATACTGGAGAGCTACACGGGAAGCGTTGGGCACCGAGTTGAAACTTAGCACCGCCTTCCATCCACAGACCGACGGTCAGACAGAAAGAACCATCCAGACACTTGAGGACATGCTTCGGGCATGTGCCTTAGACTTTCAGGGGAGCTGGATTGACAAGCTACATCTTATCGAGTTTTCTTATAATAACAGTTATCATGCTTCGATTAAGATGTCGCCTTCCAAGCTTTATACGGTAGACCTTGCCGTACCCCTTTGTGTTGGGATGAGTCGAGCGAAGCGGTCATCATAGGACCGGAATACTTAGAGCAGGTGCAAGCTGAAGTTCAGCAGATTCGAGCGAATATGAAGGCAGCCCAGGATAGACAGAAGTCTTATGCTGATGTGAGACGACGGACCTTGAGTTCGCCGTTGGTGACCAAGTGTTTCTACGTGTTTCTCCTTTGAAGGGTGTCTTTCGATTTGGCCAGAAGGGCAAACTAAGCCTGAAGTTTGTGGGGCCGTATGAGATTACTGAGAGAGTTGGATCTGTGGCATACCGATTAGCGTTACCTGAGGAGTTGGGACGTGTTCACGATGTGTTTCATGTCTCCCAACTCAAGAAATATATATCCGATCCTTCTCATGTGTTGGAGCCCGAGCATTTATCCCTCGAGCCGACAATGCGATATGTCGAGACTCCTCTACAAATTCTTGATACTAAGACTAGAGGCACTCGCAACAAATCAGTGCGAATGGTCAAAGTCTTATGGGCAAACCACGATGTCGAGGAAGCGACTTGGGAACTTGAGGACGCCATGAAGGCGAAGTACCCACATCTATTTGTAGACTAGATGGTCTAGCGTTAGAGGGTACGGGTCGTACCCCTTTTAAGGGGGGTGGCACCGTTTTGTTTTTGGCATTGCTTCGGGGTAAGCATTGCATGTATGTGAAATACCCCTAAATTAATTTAAATTAATTTAGGGGATTTCTTTATTAAAAAAATTAAATTTTTATATGTAATTATGAATATTAAATTATTATATGGAATTGTGAAATTTATTTAGGGGTTTTCTCCTTTTAACCCTAATTATTATACATATTATATAGTATTATGAATTAATAATAAGATTTATAAGTCAATAAATCTTGGGAAAATTATTAAACACTCCAAATATATTATAAAGATTTTGGGAAGTGTTGGAACATTGTTTTGAAATATAAAAGTCAATATAAAATTCTAGAAACCTTAAAGCTTATTAAGCCTTGCTAGAGTTGACTTTTTGACAATGGTCAAACCAGGCCATGAAACCTATACCAATAAATAGGTTATGGAAAACCATGAAGATCGATAAAAAGAACGTCAAAAACGGATCATCCTAGCCAAAGTTATGCTAGATTGAAGTTTTGAGTCAAAACTTTGAAATCTGCCACGTGTCAATCAGTCACAGGCCGCCCACACTTAGCTTAAAAATCGGAACTTCCAGCAGTGATTTTGTCCTAACTTTGGACGGCTGTATCTCCCTCATCTCTCAAATTTTTCAATGCCGTCTTTGCATTCTCTTCTCCTTTGAATCCTCTTTCCAACCATTACTAACACATACCCTAACTCATTATACATCAGCCGGAAATTTGATACAAAGTAGCCACCTTGCAAAACCGAAACTGCAGATTCCAGTTTCTCCTTTCGAATCAGGTAACTTCGACTAGTCATAACTTCTTCGTTTAGCATCCAATTTCGTGTTCTTTAGCTCGTTTTAAAGAGCTCTAATCCCTCTACAACTTCATGTTGATGACCAAATCTAATTCTCAATCATAGGAAGATATAGGCGTCTAAAGTTCCGACCCCGATCTGGTCGCGTTTTGCCCAGAATTTTTCCAGAAACGAGAAGGTAAACTCGTAACTTTCGGGTTTGATTTCTTCTTGTGTGTTGTGAGTTAGAGTGAGTTCTTGTTATCAATGCGTATAGCTATGTTTCCGCTTTTGATTAAGCCTTTATACGTATTCTAATTCGATCAAGAACTTAACTTATAGATCCTCAAAGTGAGCTCCTCGAAACAGTCAAGTTCGAACCTTTTCCAGAAAACTGAATCGAATTCCTTCGATTTGTGCAACTCCGGTGAGTTTCCGGTCAAATTTCTCCGTTATTGCTGTTAGTAATCATGTATCCGACCTAACCCAACAACCAATTGAGGTTATTATGCTCTGTATGTGTAGAATTTTGCAAGATTGTAATCGAATCAAACTTTGAACCCTAACTTTGATTTGAATTCGAATCCCATCGTATACTGCATAATAATTAGGGAAACGGTATCATTGGAACCGAAATTTTATTACGAAGCTAGAAACAAGAATCACTCGATTTCGTTTAGATTGTGAGAAAAACGAGAATTAGTACTCGGGTTGGAATTCGAACTTGCTGATGAACTAGGAGTACAGCAGCCGTTGATTTCGTTTTAAAGGATTTGGACGGCCGAGATTAGATCTGGTAATTTAAAACTGTTTTAGGTTTCTATAAAATTCTGTAAATAGCTCTAACTTGTTGATCTTAGTTAATGGCCTTCCCGAAGGTATTTTGACTTGAAATTTTAACCATAGATTCCTTATTTAATCTAGTTTATTTTGATGTAAATTATTATCATTTTGGAGTTTTTAAACATAAGTTATGATTTTTACAAGTTACGGGTTTTCTGGAATTATTTGGTTAAATTAAAAAGATATTTTTTATGAAATTTTTTTTTATAATATGTATAAAATGTTATAGTTACTGTATATTAAATTTGGGAATTTTTGGGCAATGGTAAAAGGTTTTAAAAATTGTGTTCATGAGTTTTTCATAAGAATAACTTATAATATATGGTTTTTAATGTAATCAAAAATTAAAGTGTAGTTGATTAATGAACTTTATAGGTTGGGGAAAATATAATAAGACTAATTAACATTTAATACAGTATGTTTATAAATATTTTGGGTATTAACTTTAAGTGGGGTAAAAATTGTTACATATATTTATATATATATTTATGAGAGAAATAAAATAGAAACTTATATTAAATCAAGGAATTTAACTAAACTACATTTTATTTATTATATAATATGGAAGCTAATATGTTTAACTAAAACTAAGGGAAATACTTTATTTTATAAACCATAAATCAGTTGTGGATATGTCTAAAAGATATTAAATAATTAAATACAATAGAATTTCTTGAAGAATGTTCTGGATAAATCTTAATATTGTAGATATATATATATATATATATATAATATATATATATATATAATAAATACAATAAAAAGATAAAGGAAATAACATTCCTTGTGAGAAATATAATAGGAAGGATATATATATACGATTAATAAATAAAAGGAATAAAATACCTTATAGAAAATGTAATATGAAGGAATTAATGAGTTAAACTAAACCTCTACATAATACTAATAATAGAGTACTATATGAGGTGGTATTATTTTATGGTTATGAACTGAGTTTTTAGTTACCTTTGAATTTCTAGGATTTATATTAACAGTATTAAAATACATGTATATATTTAGTCAGTGACCACAATGTAAATCTATAATTGGGTTAAGAAATTAATAAGTTGAAGTTTAGGAATATTTGTAATTAGTTTACATAAAGTGTTACACAAATAGATCTTATTATTTAATTGATAATAAAATGAATGAAATACTTTTACATTTAAATGTTCTTATTATATAAACAATAATAAAGTAAATGAGTTACTTTTACATCTAAATGTGAAGAGGATAAATAAGTCTAGATTTAATCATTTCTTAATATTATAGTATTGAGTAATAACTTAATATCTTGTGATAAAATCATTAAAAGGATTATGATATAAAACTAAATTAAACTATGATTGGGGAATTAATCTAAATAATAATCCTTACATTCTTAGAATTTGATAAGCCATATAAAATACATTTAATACCAATGTTCAGGATGTGAGTTTATAATTAAGTAATGTATTTAGTAGTTAGAATTTATAAGAAGGTTTATAAATAGAAATTAGATACTTAAAATCTTTAAACCTTTAATTAGATGAAACTGGGTTACGTAAGAGATTATATTGATTTTCCTTTTTAACACTGGAAATATTAATGTGTCATTTGAATATAAGGTATGGGGATTTTCAGAACAGATTATCTTATTACATAATTAACAATTTCACTTATGAATCAGAATTTAGTTCTTAGATAGATTTTACCTTATGTCGAGATATAATGTTTATCCTAAAATACAATAAAGGAAATTAATTTTGTTATCCCTTTGAAACTTTAGGTTTGTAAACAATTTAAAACGTATTTAAGACTTAAGTTTGTTGTAGTTAGTATAAAGGATTATAAATAGTCTATGGAGGGAATGTGTGTTAAAATAAAACATTTAGGAAATTAAATGTAAGTAAGGATACATAAAAGGGTTATACTAAACACCTTATTATATAGGTAATAATGAAGCAAATAATGTACCTTGTGAATACTAAATGTAAGGGTTCGATAAGTCTAAGTCAACTATAATATAGTTGTTTCAAGATGAAAAGTAATTTAACATCTTATGTCAAGATTATTAGCTGGATGTAATAAAAAGTCTTTCTGGACTAAAGATAAGATAAATGAGTTAGTAACTCAATTAGGTTATGATAATGCGTCTACAACACTATGTTTCCAATATACAAGATGTAGATCTTAGTTAAGTTAAGGGGAAACTTAATCATAATGGATTATCTAGTAGATATTGATAAAGATACATAGTCAATAAATTGTGAAATAATAGTATAGTATTCTAAGATAAACCCATCATTGGTCATAACATGTATGTCCTAAAGTAAGAGTAAAAGTATTGTGCTTAAGAATTGTTATTGAAATTCTAAGACTTGATTGAATAACATATAATGCCCTTATGTTATTAGGTCTTTAATGTGGGAATTAAGGTTAAGTATGGGTAAAGTGGATAAGGGTGGAACAATTAACTAGTGTTGATAAAATACATTCCTTGGTCTTACAACCTTGAGTAATACATCGTTCTCAGACAAGTCAAGATTATACATAACATTTAAGTGAGGGCTTAAAGGATAATTGAGACTTTGAAATAAGAGTAAGGAGTTTATTTAAGCGTAACATAGGCTACGAGTGGTTGATGATGGATTACCTTTAATATTCTTCAGAGTACTGTTGATTGTTTGCGCAAGTTGATTAGAACTGCTACAGGTTACCCAGGTACGATTTCTCATACTCAGCTTGTTGTGTTTTGGACTTTCTGAAATGTTTTGTACGATTTCTCGTACTCAGCTTGTTTTGTTTTGGACTTTATGGAATGTTTTGTACGATTTCTCATACTCAGCTTGACGTGTTTTGGACTTTATGGAATGTTTTGTACGATTTCTCGTACTCCGATCTTTTTGCTGATTGACTTGTGGAATGTTTTGGAAAACGCTAACTGACTTTAAGAGGAATTTCTAAAAAGGAATTGGTTGTGTGACTAACTCAGCTTGTGTGACTAACTGAGCTGAAATACCCCAACCTAGTTATTTGTTTAAACACCTAAATAGGGTGTAACAAGACTAAAAAGAGTCTTAGAAACCTTACTAAACAAATTTAAACAAAAGGAAACACAAATGTGCTTTAAAGTCAATAAGAGCTAAAATGTGCTCTAAGCTTGGGATAAACTTGAGTAAGGCCTAATGAGCTTACCAAGACTTCATTTATATACTAATGAACTTATTAAACCAATTACCAAAGAAAACCAAGCTTGAAAACAAGTTAAACACAAAATGTGCTTTAAGAAGTCTTAAAGCACGTTTTGAAAAATTGTCTTGTAAATGAGTTTTGAATGGCTAAATGTCCATCATTACTCTTAAATATATGTGTACATATATATCACATTTGGGTGGCTATATTAGTGGGAATCAAAAATTTCACTTCTATGTGCCTTGTATAGGTGAATAGTACTTTTATAAGTTAATTTGTAACATATGTTGTTATTAAGTAATTAAATTGACAAACAAAGACTAAAACACCCTCATACAATAAAGGGGGCCGGTTTTTATAAGTGTGGTGTGACTCACCACTCTCTAGTTAAGGTAATGAGTAATTAAAGCAAACTAAGTAAAACTACTTTTTACTTTATAACATAAATATCTTCTAAAAGCAACTTCTATCTTCATTCTCATTTCTTTCCTTCATTCCCACGGTTTGCAAACACCACTCATCTTCTCCCTTCTTCCTTGTTCTCTCCGGTAATACACTACCACCATGGAAACACAAGCTTTGACCACTTGCTAAATCTAACTCACTTGTCCAAATCAAAAACAATACCACCAATCTCTTCTCTCATCAAGCTCTTCATTCCTATCTCCTCAAAACTCCTAGAGCTCCTTTCGGTGCCAAGGTGTTCCACCATTGAAGGAGCTTGAGCTTGAATTTCTACATATTATTACTCTCCTTTACTTCTAGGTAAGGAATCTCAAACAAAAATCAAGTTTCCCTCTTGTTTTGTCATGTCCGAAAAACATTGATGTAGCTCATTGTGTGACTTTGTTTAGCTTCATTTCAACTCTTCATGGACTAGGTGGAGTCCTCTCTTGTTGTATATCCAAACTCTCTTCAAAGAACAAGGTAAAACAACTACATTAATGTTTTTGAAACAATGTCAAATTAGGGTTTACAATGAGATGAAGCCTATAGCTTGAATACTCATTATTGAGTTGGTATATTGTTTAGAACTTGTCAAGGAATCAAGTACTCTATTGGTTTTCTAAAGGAAACAAAAAGAAGTTATCTTGCAAAAGAGGTAAATCTACTAACCTAATGCTATTTTAATGCCTTAGGAGAAATGAGCTTAATGCTTATTAAAACTATCTAAAGAGCCAATGGGGAATGACTAGTGAAGTGTTCTTAAGAGACTAGTAAAGGGCATATGTGTATGTTGAGTGTATTTGCAGGTTAAAGGCATATATTGTGGAAATTCAGTGTTTATGATTTAAGCACTTTAAGGCCTAAGTGCCATGCAAACTATATTGTGCACTATGTTGTGATGTAGGTAAATTTGGTGAAATTGTGTATGAGAGTGTTCTTGGTGATTTGGATGTTCTTGTGTGTTTAAAGGAGAAGGTAAAGTGTTTAGGCATGGTAATGTTCTAGGGGAACCCATGTCAAAAATCTAGGTAGGAAGTAAGAAGTTCTAAGTGTTTACAAAGGTTTGGTGAGTTAGAAATGTAGGAAATGAATAAGGAGTTCAAGATGTTTTAAAGGAATGATGATGAACTAGGAAGTTACTCTAGAGTGTAATAGGACTTAGGCATGGTCTTGAGATTTAGTATGTACCAAAGCCATTTTGGACTTAGGTAAAGACTTAGGCAAACTTTGGTAAACTAAGAGAATGTAGGAACTTGAGAAAGGATTGAAGTAATGATATAAGGAGATAGTTGTGAGAAAATGATGCTTGGGAGATGATGTTTAAACAAGGAGAAAGCATTTTGGGATAGTAGTTACCATAGGTGAGAAACACATCTAGGAAACTAGTATAAAAAACATAAGTGTTAAGGAATTTTTACAGGAAATGAGTAAATGTTTTAAGGAATTAGAAAATGAGTTTCATGGATGTGTATGTGGATGTAAGGTTACCAATGTTGCTAGGAAGCATTAAGAGGCCTTAGGAGAAGTTTGGTGAAGAATCGGCAAGTTTAGGTAAGTTTAGTAGGCGACCGACCCAGGGGCCGACCAGTTTGTGGGTCGGTCGAGTCTCTGTAAAATGTTAAGAAGATGTTCGGTGACGGTCCGACCCAGAAGGGTGGGTCGGACATGGGTCGGTCGAGCCTCTGTAAAATGTTGGGAAATGTTCGCACATGGACCGACCCAGAATGGTGGGTCGGACATGGGTCGGTCAAGGTAAAGTTTTCAGACCCGAAGACCACTGGGAGGGTCCGACCCAGTTGTGGGTCGGACTGGGTGGTCGGCGGACCAAAACTTGTTAAAAAAAAAAAAGAAAAGAATGTGACTTATGTAGTTAACCCTAGGGTGTATAATGAAGGTAACCTAGGGTAAGATAGGCATTAAAACATGTCATACAATCATGTTAAATACTTAGTAAGTTTGGAGTCAAATAAATAATTAACCGACATTACTAATGTGTTTAGGATTCTCTCAAGGTGGAAATCAAACGAGGCAGGACCAAGGTATGGTTTCTTGCAGTCTGTTGCCTACCGGTTTACACGGCTTGTGTGTTGTTGTTTTCTGTGTGTTTATGACTTTGTAAGATTAAACCATGTAAAGAGTTTCAGTTGTTAAATATATTATGTTGTTAATCATGACTCTCTCTTCCCATGTGAGTGTCTAACAAGACTTGACCTATTATTGTGAATTGTTGTTGTGTCAATGTTGACTACTAACATGGGCTAACGGGGGGAAGTGAGGAGTCCGGTCTGTTCCGGCCACTCGTGTGAGTATGGGAGTCGATGTCATAACCGGTTCGATTCTCTCTGTATGTTATGGTTAAGTTTCCAATTTGGTTTCTAACTTCCCTTTAGCTTAACCAAGGCTATTTTACTGAACTGACTCCGTCGGGCCACAGGGGCATACTATATGTTTGTTTCGGTGTGCTTGGATCACTATATCCGGGGCACCTTGTGTTAAGTTAACCGTTCAATCTAACCGGACGGTAACGAGTTGTGTAACGAGCTAAGTATGAGCGTGGCAACATTCTCGAAGCTCTCAATGGGGACTAACTGTGTTGGTTCTCTTCCTAAAAGGATTTGTATGTTTGTGATGTGTGTTATGATGTGTACAATACCCTTGTTATGTTATATATGTATGTGTGGTGTGTTTAAAAATAAATATCATGTCATCCTGACAATTGGTTGCGCGTATCCCGGTAGTCGATGGGCTGCGCGTTAGCCATACCAGCAAAGGTGCTGACCCCCTCGGGGGCTCCATATTTTTATTGCAGGATGAGGATCGAAGAGGCAGAGTGGCTCTAGGTCCAAGAGAGTAGTTTACTTTTGAAGTATTTTGGATGTTAGCCCGGGTTGCGCTTGTGCACCCGTGGCGTGTTATATACTTGTTGGTGACGGTTTACAGTGAATCAAACAGTGAAGGATTTATGTAGATACTCGGTAATATGTTATATATATATGGTTGTTAGTTCTATGCTCGGGAGTCTGATCATCAGACCGGTACAATTGTATTTATTCAGCCTTGTTAGCCACGTGGGTGGTTGACGGCGTTGTAACACCAATCGTTTAGTTATTGTTTAGTTGTTTATTTCCGCTGCGATTCCAAGTATAGTTATGTGCGTAGTAGGGGTGTTACAAAAAGTGGTATCAGAGCGAAGTATCGCTCTGATGACTAGAATACCGAGCTTAGGGATATACCGAGTTAGGAAACCTAACTACAACCTAAGTGAACAGATTTGGAAAGGTTAACCACTAACTAAGTGTGGAGATACCTTATTATCGGGAAGCGTTACAGTCGTTAGACCGATAAGTGTGCAAGCATAATGCTAATGAGATGTTCGTACAAATTCAGATGGCAGGTAGACCACGAGGAAGAGGCCGCGGGCGCGGTATTGGAGGTATGGGTGGCCAGGATGAGGATACTACGGCACAAACCATGGCTGAGGCAGTTGCAGCCGCCGTAGCTCAGCTGGTACCCGACCTAGTTGCTGCTATACAGCAAGGGCGACAGCCTGGAGTTCAGCCACCACCACCACCGCCACGAGAGACCAATTGGGTCAAGGCGTTGGCTGATCTGAGGCCGCCTTCATTCAGTGGGGAGACCGATCCCCGTAAGCTCGAGGCATACATCTCCGAGATGGAGACCGCCTTCGAAACCCTAGCACCACCTGAGCAGATCAAGGTACGACTTGCTGCTTACTACCTGAAAGGCGCGGCACAAAACTGGTGGAAGCTTGTGCGCGAGGGTAGAGTTGTTGATCCGACATTCCAGTGGAGGGAGTACACGGCTCTTCTGCGAGCCAAATACTACCCTATACATGTGCAAGAGGCCAAGCGCCTGGAGTTGGACAACCTGAGGCAAGGGGATAAGATGACGGTAGATGAGTACTACTCAGCCTTCATCGGACTAATCCACCTGCTACCGGATCTGGGTTACTCAGACCGGATCCTTGTGAACCGTTTCTACAACGGTCTGAACTATCGCCTGCGCTACGGCATGGGGCCTACTGGATATACCACCTTGCAGGTAAAGGGATTACAGTGTAATGTGAATAAGTGTGTACAATGTGATAATGTGATGTGAATTTGTCTAGCGGGGCATAACTGACACCCTAAATATAGGAGTGCTATCATGCCGCTGCTATTGTGGAGATCACCGTCCGTCTGAGGGACGAGGAGAGTGCGCTCAAGCGCAAGGCTCAGAACGAGGGCCAAGGCACGCAAGGGCAGTGGGGAGGGAAGAAGAAGAAATCATACCCCCAGTCCCAGAAAGGACAGCAACAGGGTGGCAAGGGCCAGGCCCAGACCACCACTGCTGATGAGCCTCTGCAGCTCACCTATGCGTATGCGGCCAAGCCCCTACGTTCTTACCCACCTAAGGGTAATTGTCTAAACCTGTGTGATAAGTTAGAGTGTATGTTAATAAGTGGTGAAACAAGTATTAATGGTGTATTGTGATAGCAGCTAGCACGGGCTCTGGACCGGAGCGCCACTATTACTGCAAGTGGTGCAACGGCGACCACCCCGGCAAGGACTGCAAGGGTAATGATGTTCAGTGCCGGTACTGTAAGAAGATGGGTCACCGCGACCATGAGTGCTGGTCGAACCCGAACGGTAGGAACTTCAGGCCCAAGGGGCAATTGAAGGGTAAGGCCACTGCGACCACCGATGGCCAGAAGACGGCGAACCAGCCACCCCCAGATCAGAGGTACACGGAGTCCCAGAAGGGGAAGGGGTCGGGGTCCAACAAGGCCACCCTGAATGTGGTGGACCGGTCTGAGGCGCCAGGGCCCTCTTCTAGACCAGGTACCGCCTAAGTTGTTGAATGTAATAAGTGTCTGCATACCGCATTGCATGCATGTGTGTGAGTGAGTTTAAATGAACGACCATGTGAGTAAATAATAAAGTATAGTGTGAGATTTACCTAACTAGAGTACTCTAAACTTTAAGGAACCTTCAATATATGTTATCCAATCCCACCCACACCGAACCCTGAAGAAACCACCATCAACATCACCGACTTTCCATTGGAGCAATGTCAGGTCATCCAGCCAGGTATGATACTTCTAAATGGATACCTGACACCGGAAGCACAAATCCACATCATCAGACGATGCGACGAACTTGGAGCAAAACCAGGAGGGTTTTACACACCCGAATACCCGAACGGAGCAAGGATGCAGTTGAAGATGATGTGCATGGGTAAGGACTGGAACCCTTACACCAAGTCATATCAAGAAGTTCGAGCTGAAGATGGAGCAACAGTATCAAGTATACCAGAGGAGTTCCACGCGGTCGTTAACCACGCCGTGGGAATTGCTCAGCAAGTTGAAACGGAATCAATTCCGGGTGTAAAAGCAGATTTATGCATTGTAAACTTCTACCAGAAAGGTGGACGGTTGGGTATGCACCAAGACAAGGACGAGTCACCCGAGTCTCTAAGTAAGGGAGTACCCGTGGTGTCTTGGTCCATTGGTGATACCGCAGTATTTGTGTATGGCGAGCAGAAGCGTGCTGACCTCGCAAAGAAGCTATTGCTAAAATCGGGAGATGTATTAATCATGGGTGGGCAATCAAGGATGCTATACCATGGCATCAGAAAGATCAAACTGAATACCGCACCGTCGGCAGTGATCAATGCCACACACATGAAACCCGGACGTTTGAATCTGACCTTCAGACAGTTTTAAACCTTGTATAATTATGTGACAAACCAGTATGTATTAAGGATGTTGTAAGTGTGGATCATGGCGACAGTATAAGCCAATAGATGTTGTAAAAAGGAGTATGTTAATGAATAAAGTGGAGTTGTTTGAAACATATAAACCGTGTTGTTACCCAATACTTATTAGTTTGCCAATGAATTAGGCTGTGCACTCGGAACGGGAGGTATACTGAGTGTCTGCAATAAGGCAGAAGCCGGCAAGAGCGGCACAATCCTCACCGGTACCTTTCCAGTGAATGGCGTGGATGCATCGATCTTGTTCGACTCTGGAGCCTCACATACATTCATTTCGCTATCATTTGCGAAGAGGCTGGGGTTAGATGGTGAAGAGATGCCAGACTTCGTGGTTACTCTCCCGTCGAAGGAGCGGATCCGATGTACCCGCTACTACCGAGGTGCTATTGTTCGAATCAGGAGTGAAGAGTTTCCGATCGACTTGATAGAGTTCGACGGACTAGGCTTTGATGTGATTGTCGGGATGAACTGGTTGGAGCGGCACAAGGGCAGAATCCTGTGTGCCGAGCATCGACTGCTTCTTCGGAGTCCATCTGGGGTTACCATATCTTACCGCCAGAGGCAGGGAGCCTTCGACTCAGGTCATCACCGCCATGGCTATGTATCGTGAGTTACGACGAGGGAGTGATGTATACCTCTGCTATGTCCAGGACATGGAGAGAGACCCTGAGTTTAGCCCAGATGTGCCGGTAGTGTCGGAGTTTCCTGATGTATTTCCTAAGGAACTGCCGGGCATGCCGCCAGCACGAGAGGTTGAGTTCGAGATTGATTTAGTTCCGGGCACCGGACCCATTGCGAAAGCACCTTACCGTATGGCTCCAGCAGAAATGACAGAGCTCAAAGAGCAGCTGAGAGACCTACTCGACAAGGGCTTTATCCGCCCTAGTGTGTCACCATGGGGAGCGCCGGTCCTCTTCGTGAAGAAGAAGGACGGTAGCCTCCGCCTATGTATTGATTATCGGGAGCTGAATGCTGTGACGGTGAAGAACCGTTACCCCTTACCACGCATCGACGATCTATTTGATCAGCTTAGGGGAGCATCAGTATTCTCCAAGATAGACCTACGTTCCGGATATCACCAGATTGCCATCCGTGACAGTGACATCGAAAAGACAGCTTTCAGAACTAGGTATGGGCACTATGAGTTCACCGTTATGCCGTTTGGCTTATCAAATGCACCAGCAAAGTTCATGGACTTAATGAACCGTTTGTTCCAAGATCAGTTGGACAAATCAGTGGTAGTCTTCATCGATGACATTCTTGTGTATTCTAAATCGAAAGGTGAGCACGAAAGCCACCTGAGAGATGTGTTACAAACTTTGAGGAGAAATCAGTTGTATGCTAAATTTTCTAAGTGTGAATTTTGGTTGAACCAAGTATCATTCCTTGGACATGTGATATCTGAGGCCGGGATCGCTGTTGATCCGGCAAAGATAGATGCAGTGCGCACCTGGCCTAGGCCGAAGACAGTTACCGACATCAGGAGCTTCCTCGGTCTGGCAGGTTACTATAGGAGATTTGTGAAGGACTTCTCCAGTGTCTCGAAGCCGATGACTTCCTTGATGAAGAAGGATGCCATTCGAGTGGACAGTCGACTGTGAGAGGGCTTTCGCGAGTCTCAAGGATGCTCTGACATCTGCACCGGTTCTGACACTACCAGACGGTCCAGATGGTTTCGAGGTCTATTGCGACGCATCAGGCAGGGGTATGGGTTGTGTGTTGATGCAACACGGGAAGGTCGTGGCTTACGCCTCCCGACAGCTGAAGAAGCATGAGGAGAACTACCCTACCCACGACTTAGAATTGGGGGCCATTGTCTTCGCATTGAAGATATGGCGACACCTGTATGGAGTAAGTGTGACGATTTATTCTGACCACAAGAGCTTGAAATACTTGTTCACTCAGAAAGAGTTGAACATGAGGCAGAGAAGGTGGGTTGAATTCCTGAATGATTATGATATCGATTTACAGTATAAAGAGGGTAAGGCAAATGTGGTAGCTGACGCATTGAGTCGCCGAGCACACTCTCTCCATTCGCTAGTCTCTCATACTGGCTTGGTTGAAGAGGTGCGGAGTGCTCAAATGACGGATCAGTACATGTTGGAGGTTAGACAGAAGCTTATTGATGGCACATTCGAGGGGCAGAAGTACGACTTCAGACTCCACGATGATGACCTGATTAGGCTCAATGGCAGATTGTGTATACCGAGGAGTAGCGCTGAGCTGAAGGAGCGCATACTGAGTGAATCCCATTGTTCTACGACATCGATTCACCCCGGAGCTTCAAAGATGTATAAAGGTATGAAAAGATACTTCTGGTGGGCTGGAATGAAAAAGGATGTAAATGACTATGTGTTGAGGTGTCTCACTTGTCAGAAGGTCAAGTTTGAGCACCGACGGCCTGGTGGTATGGTGCAGCCAATGCCAGTGCCGGAGTGGAAGTTCCATGACATATCTATGGACTTCGTGGTTGGGCTTCCGCCTACAAGGGGAGGTCTAAATATGATTTGGGTGGTAGTTGACCGACTGACCAAGGTGTCTCGATTCATTCCGATGAAGGACACCTGGAAAGTGGCAAAGTTGGCAGAATTATTCGATAAAGAGATTGTAAGACATCATGGTGTACCAAAGACGATAGTATCTGACAGAGATACCAGATTCCTATCCAGATATTGGAAGTCTACACGAGAGGCACTTGGTACTGAACTGAAATTGAGCACGGCGTTTCACCCACAGACCGATGGTCAGAGTGAGCGCACCATACAGACACTTGAGGATATGCTACGTGAATATGCTAGTGCATGTGTCCTCTAAAAGGACGTTGAGGAGGCCACTTGGGAGCTGAGAAAGATAAGGAAGGCGAAGTACCCGTCGTTGTTTACTTCTTAGTATTTGTATGTATAGGGTACGGGGCTTACCCCTATTTAATCGGTTAGGGAGGGTAGTGGGAAGACCGTTTCGGTTATGTATAACATGTATTGAATACATTGTTGTGTTGTATTGTCATGTTGTATTGTCATGTTGTTAATGTTGCAGACCGCTGAGTCTGAATGATGTTTGTTGTGATGTTTTGTTGTTGGACACGTGTCGATATGATGTAAGATGTTGTTATAGTGATATAGAATGTGTTAATATGTGTTCAGTTCTAATGTTTAGTTAGTGGAAGTATGAACTTTGGGGACAAAGTTCTTTTAAGGGGGGTAGATTGAATACCCCAACCTAGTTATGTTGTTTTAACACCTAATAGGGGTGTAACAAGACTAAAAAGAGTCTTAGAAAACCTTACAAACAAATTTAAACAAAAGGAAACACAAAGGGCTTTAAAGTCAATAAGAGCTAAAAGGTTGCTCTAAGCTGGGATAAACTTGAGTAAGGATTAATGAGCTTACCAAGACTTCATTTCTATACTAATGAACTTATTAAACCAATTACCAAAGAAAACCAAGCTTGAAAACAAGTTAAAACACAAAATGTGCTTTAAGAAGTCTTAAAGCACGTTTTTGAAAAATTGTCTTGTAAATGAGTTTTGAATGGCTAAATGTCCATCATTACTCTTAAATATATATGTGTACTATAGTATCACATTTGGGTGGCTATATTAGTGGGAAATCAAAAATTTCACTTCTATGTGCCTTGTATAGGTGAATAGTACTTTTATAAGTTAATTTGTAACATATGTTGTATTAAGTAATTAAATTGACAAACAAAGACTAAAACACCCTCATACTAATAAAGGGGGCCGGTTTTTATAAGTGTGGTGACTCACCACTCTCTAGTTAAGGTAATGAGTAATTAAAGCAAACTAAGTAAAACTACTTTTTACTTTATAACATAAATATCTTCTAAAAGCAACTTCTATCTTCATTCTCATTTCTTTCCTTCATTCCCACGGTTTGCAAACACCACTCATCTTCTCCCTTCTTCCTTGTTCTCTCTCGGTAATACCACTACCACCATGGAAACACAAGCTTTGACCACTTGCTAAATCTAACTCACTTGTCCAAATCAAAAACAAATACCACCAATCTCTTCCTCTCATCAAGCTCTTCATTCCTATCTCCTCAAAACTCCTAGAGCTCCATTTCGGTGCCAAGGTGTTCCACCATTGAAGGAGCTTGAGCTTGGATTTCTACATATTATTACTCTCCTTTACTTCTAGGTAAGGAATCTCAAACAAAAATCAAGTTTCCCTCTTGTTTTTGTCATGTCCGAAAATACACATTGATGTAGCTCATTGTGTGACTTTGTTCTAGCTTCATTTCAACTCTTCATGGACTAGGTGGAGTCCTCTCTTGTTGTATATCCAAACTCTCTTCAAAGAACAAGGTAAAACAACTACATTAATGTTTTTGAAACAATGTCAAATTAGGGTTTACAATGAGATGAAGCCTATAGCTTGAATACTCATTATTGAGTTGGTATATTGTTTAGAACTTGTCAAGGAATCAAGTACTCTATTGGTTTTCTAAAGGAAACAAGAAAGAAGTTATCTTGCAAAAGAGGTAAATCTACTAACCTAATGCTATTTTAATGCCTTAGGAGAAATGAGCTTATAATGCTTATTAAAACTATCTAAAGAGCCAATGGGGAATGACCTAGTGAAGTGTTCTTAAGAGACTAGTAAAGGGCATATGTGTATGTTGAGTGTATTTGCAGGTTAAAGGCATATATATTGTGGAAATTCAGTGTTTATGATTTAAGCACTTTAAGGGCCTAAGTGCCATGCAAACTATATTGTGCACTATGTTGTGATGTAGTGTAAATTTGGTGAAATTGTGTATGAGAGTGTTCTTGGTGATTTTGGATGTTCTTGTGAGTTTAAAGGAGAAGGTAAAGTGTTTAGGCATGGTAATGTTCTAGGGGAACCCATGTCAAAATCTAGGTAGGAAGTAAGAAGTTCTAAGTGGTCACATAAGTTTGGTGAGTTAGAAAATGTAGGAAATGAATAAGGAGTTCAAGATGTTTTAAAGGAATGATGATGAACTAGGAAGTACTCTAGGGTGTAATAGGGACTTAGGCATGGTCTTGAGATTTTAGTATGTACCAAAGCCATTTTGGACTTAGGTAAAGACTTAGGCAAACTTTGGTAAACTAAGGAGAATGTAGGAACTTGAGAAAGGATTTGAAGTAATGATATAAGGAGATAGTTGTGAGAAATGATGCTTGGGAGATGATGTTAAGTTAAGGAGAAAGCATTTTGGGATAGTAGTTACCATAGGTGAGAAACACCATCTAGGAACCTAGTATAAAATAACATAAGTGTTAAGGAATTTTTACAAGGAAATAAGTAAATGTTTTAAGGAATTAGAAAATGAGTTTCATGGATGTTGTATGTGGATGTAAGGTTACCAAATGTTGCTAGGAAGCATTAAGAGGCCTTAGGAGAAGTTTGGTGAAGAATTGGCAAGTTTAGGTAAGTTTAGTAGGCGACCGACCCAGGGGCCGACCCAGTTGTGGGTCGGTCGCCTCTGTAAAATGTTAGAAATGTTCGGTGACGGTCCGACCCAAAGGGTGGGTCGGACATGGGTCGGTCGAGCCTCTGTAAAATGTTGGGAAAATGTTCGCACATGGACCGACCCAGAATGGTGGGTCGGACATGGGTCGGTCAAGGTAAAGTTTTTCAGACCCGAAGACCACTGGGAGGGTCCGACCCAGTTGTGGGTCGGACGGTGGGTCGGTCGGACCAAAACTTGTAAAAAAAAAAAAAGAAAAGAATGTGACTTATGTAGTTAACCCTAGGGTGTATAATGAAGGTAACCTAGGGTAAGATAGGCATTAAAACATGTCATACAATCATGTTAAATACTTAGTAAGTTTGGAGTCAAATAAATAATTAACCGACATTACTAATGTGTTTAGGATTCTCTCAAGGTGGAAATCAAACGAGGCAAGGACCAAGGTATGGTTTTCTTGCAGTCTGTTGCCTACCGGTTTACACCGGCTTGTGTGTTGTTGTTTTCTGTGTGTTTATGACTTTGTAAGATTAAACCATGTAAAGAGTTTACAGTTGTTAAATATTATTATGTTGTTAATCATGACTCTCTCTTCCCATGTGAGTGTCTAACAAGACTTGACCTATTATTGTGAACTGATGTTGTGCTCAATGTTGAACTACTAACATGGGCTAACGGGGGAAGTGAGGAGTCCGGTCTGTTCCGGCCACGCGTGTGAGTATGGGAGTCGATGTCATAACCGGTTCGATTCTCTCTGTATGTTATGGTTAAGTTTCCAGTTTGGTTTCTAACCTTCCCTTTAGCTTAACCAAGGCTATTTTACTGACTCACGTCGGGCCACAGGGGCATACTATATGTTTTGTTTCGGTGTGCTTGGATCACTATATCCGGGGCACCTTGTGTTAAGTTAACCGTTCAATCTAACCGGACGGTAACGAGTTATGTAACGAGCTAAGTATGAGCGTGGCAACATTCTCGAAGCTCTCAATGGGGACTAACTGTGTTGGTTCTCTTCCTAAAAGGATTTGTATGTTTGTGATGTGTGTTATGATGTGTACAATACCCTTGTTATGTTATATAGTATGTGTTGTGTGTTTAAAAATAAATATCATGTCATCCTGACAATTGGTTGCGCGTATCCCGGTAGTCGATGGGCTGCGCGTTAGCCATACCAGCAAAGGTGCTGACCCCCTCGGGGGCTCCATATTTTTATTGCAGGATGAGGATCGAAGAGGCAGAGTGGCTCTAGGTCCAAGAGAGTAGTTTACTTTTGAAGTATTTTGGATGTTAGCCCGGGTTGCGCTTGTGCCCGTGGCGTGTTATATACTTGTTGGTGACGGTTTACAGTGAATCAAACAGTGAAGGATTTATGTAGATACTCGGTATTATATTGTTATATATATGGTTGTTAGTTCTATGCTCGGGAGTCTGATCATCAGACCGGTACAATTGTATTTATTCAGCCTTGTTAGCCACGTGGGTGGTTGACGGCGTTGTAACACCAATCGTTTAGTTATTGTTTAGTTGTTTATTTCCGCTGCGATTCCAAGTATAGTTATGTGCGTAGTAGGGGTGTTACAAAGAGCCTTGGATGTGAAACTTACATGGGTATTGGTTCCTTCTATCTGGTGCCCGTTAGACATTGGCTGCTTAGGGTTTACGCTTCTGCACTCTGTAGGACTGAGTGTTTTGGTATTGCTCTGGGTAGTTGGTGATCTAGTGGGAATATAGGGAAAGTTATTCTTGGTATTGAGTATGGATTATTTCTAATAAGTGGTGCACACACTTTTCACCGATGACTGAGAACGGTCGGTGGCAGCGGAGGTCTGCTATACCTCGCCCTTTGTGGCAACGGACAGCGGAGGTCTGTTTACCTCGCCCTTTGTGGCAACTGACAGCGGAGGTCTGTTTACCTCGCCCTGTGGCAACTGACTGGCGGTGGGGGCCATCTCTCCCAATTGGTTTATTCCACTCTTGAGTATATTTTGTCTATGGGAATCATCTTCTGAAATGGTGGAGACATAAACTGTCTACCACGGGTTATGGATATTAATGTCACTCCTAGTCATTTGTGACTACTTAAGTCTTACTCTTCTTAACCAGAATTGGTTCTAACATCAACAATGGATGCTTACTAACTATGTGGTGTGACTACTTAAGTGGACGACTTGGTTTGGAAGTTCTCTACTCTATCTTTGTCTTGTTTTCTTTTCTCTTTAACTTGATTGTTTTGAAGTGCTTTGTCCCTATTTTACTTTTAAGAGTTTGTTTTCATGTTACTGTTTATTTTGAAGAGTTATGTTTTATAAGTTTGTTTTTGGAGAATTGTACCAGTTCCATTCCAGGGAACTGACTCACCCCTCTCGGGGTGGGCTGCTTGGTTTCATCTTGCAGGTACAAATTGATTTACAGGTGGCCACGACGAGCATGAGTGATTGGAATGGGATTAGGTTTATGGAGAGTGAATGTATTTAATTACTGTTATGTTATGTTAAGTTTTCTCGAAGTTCAGACCGTAACTTAGTTAATTGTAAAGGTTGTAATTGGTGAGGTTGGTACCGGGTGTTTGGAGCCGATGGTCTGTAGCACCTTTAGTTTATTTTCCGCTGTTTTATTATTATAGGGGTGTTACAGTATGTAAGTTGTATTACATTTTGTTTAGACTTGTTGGATGTTAATTGTAATTGTGGAAGTGAATCGTGTTGAAGTGAATGGAATTTGTGGTATCTTTTGGGATTGAATTGACATTGGTGCTTGAATTGTATTGAGTTGGATGGAGATGGTATGGTTTGAGTTGTATTGGAAGATGCTTGTGATTGAGGCGAATATCTTTGTGCAACAGAATTTTAATTCTGTAAGATGTTGTGTGTATGATCTTTGTCAATTGAGAGTCAATTGAACAAAGAAAACTAATTCACCAACTTGAATAACTTTGTGGACAAAGTTCCTTAAGGGGGGTAGATTGAAATACACCAAAATTTAAAATAGTGATTAATTAGGCCAATTAAGGTTTTAGAGGCTTAATTACACCTAAATAATCATGAGGGAACAAATCCCGAAGGAAATGGATCCTTAAAACGGATTTAAAACACAAAAGAAACTTAAAGCACGTTTTAAGAGGAAAACCAGGAAAACATGACTTTAAGCGGGTTAAATAGACCCGTAATAATTTTGGTTAACCAAATAGTCATTAGTACATTATAATAAAGGTCTAGACCAATAAAATTAATTTAACGAGAAAATTCCAGAAAACGGGTTCCGGTTAGTAAAACTGTAAAAAAATAAAGGTTGTGGGGTAAAAGCATAAATAAGCTAAGTTGGTGTGTCAACTTTTCAAATAAAAAAAAACTAAAACACACTTGTGTGTGAGAGTAGCAGCCGGCCAACACCCCTCCCTCTCTTTTAATTCATTCCTAATATGCTAAAGGACAAAAGAATAAAAGAAAGGAAGTACAAAAGTAAAAAGGAAAATCTCTCTCTCCTAAGCTCCCCACTCTCCACGATTATTTTCCCCCTCACTACCTTCTTCTTCCTCCTTGGTTCAACAATGGCGACTTCCTTCTCCTCCTCCAGCTCCTCTCTTCTTTTCCATTTTTGAAGGTGCAAATCAACTCCAAATCAAATAAAAATCACATCATTGAACTCCTCTCTTCAAGAGCTTTCTTTTCCACCCTTTAAAAATCGAAAAGCTCACAACATCACCATGGCTGTAGCACATTTTGGAGCTTGAAGACCCCATTGCAACCCCCTTCATCTCCTCTTGGTTCTAAGGTAAAAATGGCCTTCAAATTCAATTTTTTCTAGCCTCTTAGGGCAAAACGAAAATCTAAAATTTGCTTGACTCTTCTCCCTCTTCTAGCTGGTTTTGGTGTCTTGTTTGGTGCTGGGAACCCCCTCTCTTTGTTGTTCAAAAGCCTCTCTAAGAGCTTAAGGTAACACCCTCTTGTAAACCCTAAATTGTTTTAAGTGTAAGATTAGTTAAGGTATGATTTTTATAAGTTGTATGGTATGGGGTGACTGGCTGCAGCTTGCCAATTTGGTGGGGAAAGAATAAGAGTGAGAATTCAAGAAGCAAGGAAGAAGGAAAGAGAAGGAAGGAAAAGAAAAGCTAGAACAACATAAGGTAAAAACACACACCTTGAGCTAGTTTTGGTTATGCGTTTGTAACAGTTTTTAATGTTTAAAAAGAAGGAACTGGAATGATTTGGATGATGGGTTATGTAGTAGTATAATGAGGAAGAGTGTTAGGCTGTTTTAGAATGGTTTGGGTGATGTTTATGAACTTGGAAACCAAAGGAAAACAATGGTTGTGGTGCAGGAAAAATACATGTGAAACTAGTTAACTTGTGTGCTGTTAGAATCCCTTGTGGGATTTGGTTAGTTTAAATGATTAGAACTGAAAAATTATGTTGGGGGAATGTCTAGAAATGTAGGGGAATTATGGCGAATTTTCTGTAGCAAGGTGGAGAAAACAGTTTTGGGAGATTAGTTGTGTTTTAGGATTTCACATGAGTAGTTAATGACTTAGGAAATCAAGTGAGGATGAGTGCATAGGTGGGGAGATTGTGGAACAGAGATAATGCAAAGATGTAAGGAAAGAATGACAATAGGAATGAAGCTAGGAGTATGAAACAACAAGAAATAAAAACTGCACTTGGTACCTTAGGAGATTTAAGTGAAATTGTGTAAGTTGGCTAGATTTAATTAGGTAACTTAACCAATGATTTAGGTTGGTTAGGGTGTTTTAATGATGCTAAAACATATTTAGATACTTAGGAAAAGATTAGGGAAGATATGGGTGAAAGATTGAGCTTGAAACAAAACTGAAGTGTGAAATCTGTAGCAGGGTCCGGGACTTAGGTCCAGGACCAAGTCCCGGACCACCCTCTAAAATTTGGTCGAGACTTTCTTTCTGCATTGGTCCGGAATTTAGCTTATGCATAAGACCCGGACCACCCACTCAAAACATGCCGAGAGTTTTTCCTCATAGTGGTCCGGGACTTACTCCCATGGCAAGGACCCGGACCACCCCCTTGAATACTGCCGAGAGTTTCAACCATCACTGGTCCGGGACTTAGGTCCCTGCTAAGGTCCCGGACCATATACAAAATGCACCCAAGAGTTTGATTCAAGCCTGGTCCGGGACTAAAGACCCGTACCAAGTCTCGGACCAACCTAAAAGTGACTTTAAACTTATAAAAGTTGCATCATAAGAAGGGGATTGGTTTGGTAATGGATTCATTAGATGATTGGGAGTTAATTAATAATGTTTCACGGTGAGTAAGGGCTTGAACAAGCTTGAGGAAGATGTAAGTTAAACAACCTAAGTGTGAAAGTAAAACCCCTTGACTTAGGTTATATAAGTCGGTAATCGTAAGAGAGGAAGAAAACTAGGTTAGTTATAGATCATTAACCGTATGAGTTCAGATGTGTTATAGGACCGAATCGTCGAACCGAAGGGAAATGTAGGTCTGAGACCGACGGTGCACGGTATGATTTCCTCATGCGCTGTGTCCTAACGGGGTTACCCCGGCTTGTTTGTTGTGTGTTTATTTGCCCCCACCTAAGCAAGATAAAAGCATGTAATCGGTTTACCGCACTTTCATATATATGGTACTCGCTATGCTTGGGTTGCTCGGTGTTTGAACTTGGAGTTGTACTGGCTTGTGTGGCGCTCAGCTGATTATTGTGAAAGCTTGTCTGTTGGTTGTGGCTTCTCACTAACTCCCTAACCACCTAACATTCTAATTTTGGGAACTTGAATTGGGAGTATTTGAGGAGTCCGATATAGTTTCGGCCACGCGTGAGGATGAGGTTGCAAGAGAGATTGTTAACCGATTCCTGGCTATAATCCTTCCATGGTCCAAACCCCTTAAATGGGTAGCAACCTGGTTAGGTGGGCCAACTTTGAGCCCGGTGGTGGGATAGCCTTATCCCTGCCCGGAGGCCATACCGGCTTAACTTGAGATTTGATAAGAGAAGGATAATTTTGGTGGAAAGACTTGGGTTGTTGAATTGTGGAACTTGAGTATTGAGGTAAAGACATCCGATTAACCCGGATGGTAATTGGGCTAACCTACGGTGAAGCTTGTTGAGATTGGACATGGTTGATGACGGTAATCATGTCTTGTCTTGATTTAAGGATTAAGTATATAATTAAGGTTTATTAAGTTTAAGCTTGATTTAAGCTCCAAACTTTGGTATAAAATTATATATAACCTCTAAATAAATTAAGGCCGAAATTCTATGGGTTATAATACCTAGAAAATAATTTATAACATATAAGGTAAGGTTATTACCTTAAGGTATAAATATGTGTCACAAAAATTAATATCAAACCGAATTATCTAGGGATTAAATGTTCTATTTTGAGTTTATAATCATTCTAAGTCATTAGCATAATTTTTAGAAGTGTTATATGGCTTATATACATTTATATGTATTTATTATAAGGTTTAAATCAAGTTTTAAAACTATATGGTAAAGGAATATTAAAACCGAGAGCAAAGTATTTCATTTGATGATTTTTGAGATATATATAAGTGTATTAGCTTATATTATAAATTTTGGGATTATTAAAAATAGTTACAAGTATTTAAATGACTATTTTAATAGGTTATGTGGTTAAAATGTAAATTTTAAAAGGTTTGGTGTGTTAATTGTAATTACTGAGAATTAAGGGGTGATTTGGTATATTTATGTTATAATATAAGGTAGGAATTAACATTATGAATTTTGATCAATTTAAATAAGTGTTTAAGTGTTAAATAACATTTTATTAAGTTTTGGGGCTATTTTGTAATTATTGGAAAATATAGTGAATGGCCGAGAATTACTTATGATTTTATGGGTTTATTAAAGTATTAATTGTGAAATTAAGTCTTGGTCAAAGTGTTGACCAAAAACTTTGGGTTAAAATGATTTATGACATAAAACATTAAGTTTATAAAAGTCTTGGGGTGAATATGTAATTTATGGAAGATTCTATGTAAAACTGAATTGGTTTGGGGCGAAATCATAATTTAAGAAAATATATGGGTTACTTCGGTTATTTAAAGAAATAAAATATTTAAACTATAGTTTATAAGTTAATATGTAACTTATATAAAGTTTTGGGGTTTAAAAATGAATAAAGGAAAATATAAGTGAAAACCGAAAATTAAGGGGTTTATTTGTAATTTATAAAAGTTGGTATAATGAGATTGTAATTTATGAAAATTAAGGTGGACATTTGGTAAATTAAAAAGGTAATGTGGATGGTTAATAATTACAAAGGTTAATGTGAGTAATTAGTGAATTATAAAAGTCATAAGGTTATTTGGCAATTTATAGAAGTTAATATAATTGTTTTACAATTTCCGAAAATTAATATGGGTATTTAGTAAATTATAAAAGTATATGGTTGTTTGGAAAATTGTAAAAGTTAATGGGTTCAAATTATGGTTACCAGAAATTATATGTGGTTATCTAGTAATTTATAAAGTTGTTGGGTATAAAATACAAATACCGAAATAATAAGGTTGGTTTTGTAATTTAATAAGGAAAGGAAGTAAACTAAGTAATATAATGTATTATGGTATATTATAGAGTATAATATAAAGTTTATAAAATGATTGTGGTTATAATAAAAATGACCAAGGGACATAATATAAAGAATAAGTGGAACAATTACGAGTATATAATTAAGGAAGTAGAAATACTACAAGGTGAAAATTCATTAACACATGTGAATATCACTAAAATAACGAACTGTTGAACTATCTAGAGTCACTGTAAAATAACAGGGGGGAAATAAAGAACTTACTGGATTAATATATTACAAGTATTAGTTCTACAGTGGCAGTACTGTAATGTTTAATGGATAGTTATATTAATATTACCCGGTATTGCTTGTAAATATAACAGCGTACGGGGAAGGACTGTTAAAGCGTGAATTGTCAAGCTAGCTGTTATCACGGTGAACGGTATGTTAATTGTGTGGTCTGAATGTCCTAAGGATTATCCTAAGGTCCAGACATTATGTGTTAATTGTTTAAGAGCAATATCTGTGATTTTATGCGTATGGTATTGTATACTGTTTAGCTCAACACCTCTGCGTTTTATCTTACGCGAATGTTTTATGACTGGAGGTTTATACATCTAAACTGGAACAAGGCTAACTGACCTTTAGGTATTATTGAACCTAACTGATGGTCAACTGTTATAGTCTCAACTCAAGGATTGGTTATTATGTCACTGACAAAAAGGGCTAACTTATAATAAAGAGAGGAATCCAGATCGTTTCGACTTTCTGGTTGCGCATTGTGATCACTACGAGACTACAATGGGGAGTCACTCAAAGGAAATCAATCAGCACATTCGGGGATGGCGGAAGGCACTGCCGTTGGTGCATAGGTTCGACCGGATCGGTCAATTAACCAGGGCCATAGGGTCAGCTGGTAACAGTTCCATTGGAACACAGGGGACATTCATCCATTAATAAGTTATTAAGGTTTGTCTTGATATGACACTTGAGGTGGAAATTAATTGGAAAAGGTTAAATGATTGGTTTATAGGGCAAGGGCCAGGTGGCTAACTAACAAGTACAGTTTAATACGCGTATCTGGTTGGTGATTGTTATGGATTATTAATGTGTGCTTATTGATTATTACTATGGATTATTGTTGTGTGGTTATTGGTGTTGTGACTATTGTACACTGATGTTTACAGGTGAATTGTTAAGTGACTGTTAAATGTTTACCGTTATTACTGTTATTATTGTAAACCGGTATTTCATGTAAAGAACCTAATATCAAGATGACTAAAATGACTTAAGGAGTTCAAATGATTTAAGACTACATTTAGCATACCAGCATTTCGATTGTTGAGCCCTTCAATGGGCCAAAAATTCCAGGTTATTGAAGAAGACTCAAGCCGGAGTGCGGGACACGGGGGTAGCTGATGTGTTTTCAGCAAACACCTTTGGTTTTATTTTGTATTGTATTAAAGAGGTTGTTGTATTTAGAGAGTTGCTCATTTTAGTTGGATTTGGTTTGTAATAATTAGAGTGCTCAGTATCTGTTCATCACAGCGTGAGGAGTTGTATTGTTGGAAAGAGTAGGGATGCCTTGTTGCTCACAAGGGTGAGTAACGGCGTGTAACACCAAGGTAGATAGTTTTATTTTCCGCTGCGAATTGTTATTTATTATGCTACGACTTGCGACGTTGTTACAGGTTGACTAGGGGTGTTACAGTTATCCCATTATTCTTAGTTTTACAAATGTGCTTAACTTTATTACCTTCATTACCCTAGCACTAATGCCTCACTTATACATACATATATATATATAATTAATTTTTAAATTTTTTTAAAAAAATTTGCCCGACCTACCTTGCAAGGTCGATCGCAAGGTTGGTCGGAGTCAGAAGACTTCCGGATTTGAAAATTTTAGCCCGGCCGACCTTGCCAAGGTCGGTCCCAAGGTTGGTCGAAATCAGAACACTCCGGATTTGCAATTTACAAGCGCCGAACCTACCAAGGTCGGTCCAGCCCAGTACCCATTTTAATTACTCACTTTGGACTCCAAATTCACATCATTTCTCCCCCAATCTTTCCTAATCATTTCCACATGTTTTCTATATGTTTAAGCACCCTAAAACACTCATTAATCATGCTCTAAACTGAAATATCCCTAAGATTTATTAAATAAATAAAGCTTAATTAAATAATTAATTAAGCTAAACTAATTAATTAAGGTTAAGAATACTATTGAGATGAATTATTCAATTCATACACTTAAGGATTTATTTTATAAATAAACATAAGATTTAAAGAGGTTAATAAACCTCACGTAAAATATCGAAATAAAAGAATATAATTAAAGACAAAATTAAATAATTAAATAAATGTACAATACTCCTAATTAGGTGACTAATGAGTACTCACCGTAAATTTAATTGAAGGAGCTTTACTAAATATGGGGCCGTATAACCTAAAGTTTGTTACATGAAATAACGATTTAATAAATGTTACTAAATTAGGAAATTAAATAATAAAATTTATACAATCTATAATACATAAAATAATGTTATAAAGTAAAATATAACATTCGGGATTTAATAACGAGCCCGAGCAATTATGATAACTGACGGTTTAGAAACGACAAATAAATCAATCGGGTAAAAACAATTTCCTCTCGTTGGGCCATTGGACTGATTTAGAAACATGTAAACTAAAATAAAAATAGTGGGCCGACCAGCCCAAAGAAAGAGCCGGCCGGCCCCTCTCTCCCTCTCTCGCGATCCGGTAATTTCGCAACCCTAACTTACTTTCTAATCTAAAATTTCCTAACCTAATTGTTTCCTTCTTCTTTCGTCCTGCACTGGAGCCGCCGACTTCTCCCTCCTCTAAGTCGCCGTATTCATTCTCTTCTTCTTCATTACGAATTCCCTTCTCAGCCCCAGCAAGTCTCTCTATTCTCCTTCCACAATAAGCTTCCTCTTTCTCTTATGAACTAAGAAAGGTTGGATATATTTTCTTGGTGGAGCAACCCGAGTCTGGCACTCTCTTCTCCTTCCTCTCTCCGGGCGCTGCATCTCATCTTCCTCTCTGAATGCAAGCCGAAAACAAGGTAGAATCAACACATAATTTCGGTTTCTTCTCCTCAATAAAATTCTAGACTCATTTTTTCTACTTTCCGTTTTTCGTACTCAAATTTCTGAAGAAGAAAATTCAACTTCAAGCTCTGAATCCAGTCGATGCGGAACTGGGAAGGAAACCACGAGCCAAGAGAAGAAGAGAGTAGAATCGGGTGGTTAAAGCCCATTTGGTGTGTGCAAGGAAAGGTAAGGAAGCTTAAACTTCCTACCTTAAGATTTTGTTCGAACTTAGCTAGATTCATACCGAAGAAAAAGTTTTCAATGTTAGAAAAAACAATTACGCTTTTGTTCTCTCTAATTCGGCACTTGTGAGACAATTATTCTGGTTGCAAAATCCATAAAAGTGTGGCTAATTCTGGAGCAAACAGTTAACTAGAAAAAGATGGATCTGTGAAATTCTTGTATTTGGACATTCAGAAGTAAAATTGTCCTAAGTTTCTGGCAAATCAGAACAGTTGATTCGTTTTTATGTGTGCGAAATTAAAACCCTAAACCGGAGTTAGGGTTCTGAAACTATCTACAGATTTTTGAAGTCTAAATGTTAGTATTATAGTTATTGGTACTCAAGAGCTTCGAATTAGTATTTAGGGTTCAAAATTTAATTAGGGTAGATCTGGTAATTAATTTAGGGTTTCACAAATTAGGACTCGATTGAATCGGGGCAAATTTAGAGTTTTGGGTTTCGAATTAGGGTTTAAATTAAATTGGGGTAAAATCGTAAATTAAGTTAAGTTGGGGATAAAATGTAAAATCTGAAAAAAATTATGGAAGTAAGTATATAGATGGGAATTCTAGGGCGCAAGTGTAATTTCAAAAGATTAGGGCTGAAATAGCGTAACTAAGTTACATGGGTAAAAAAATTGTAATATAAGTTAAATTAGGGCTAAAGTGAAAAAAAATAATAATAAAAATTTAGGGCCGTTAGTATAAATATGAAAATGTGGAGTGCAAATGTAAATACGAAAAGATTTAGGGGTGAAGTGGAATTACTGGAAAAGGTATGGCTGAAATAGTAATTTTTGAAAAATTTAAATGTAGAATGTAATTTGAAACGAACGATATATATATATGTATATTTTTAATTAAATTAAGCGTTTGGACAAAATCGATCACCAAGTCAAAACTAGTGTCAGTGAATATTTACTTGAGACCAAAATGAATCTGGGTCGTAATTGAGTAAGACCAAATAAATAGAAGCCGGATTAGGGTGAGTAATAAAAATGGAAGTTGGACTTCTAGAAATTAAGTACTGAATTGGGCTATAAAAATATGTATAGATATATTCATTAAACAAGAAAAATCAATTGGGCTTGAGTAAATGGATTCTTTTGGGCTTGAATTAGTTAAGTGCAAATCAAAATGGAATTGGGCTAAACGTTAGTCAAATCAGGCTTGTAGTCAAATGACCATAACTAAAATTGGGTAGGACTGAGTTTAGTCAAGTCAAGTTGGGCTGAGAGTTGAGAAAAACTGAAGTGGGTTTAGTATAGTCAGCCGTCTAAATCTGTAAAATTGAGTTAAGGGATTTAGAGTTTTTCCTTAAGAGTGTAAGTAATTATAACTTAACTATAATTATTGTATTTGGGTCTAAGCCCAAGTTAAGAAGTGGATAAGATAGTGTAAATTAAGGGCTAACCCTAAACAAATAAATATAGCATTAATGACCTAACTAGATGAAAAAAAATGTGAGAGAAAGTTAGGGAATTTATAACTTAGAAATATAATTGGGCCTTAAAAAAAGAAAAAAAATAATTTTGAAATGTGTTATAAAACAATTAACAACCCTAAAATTAGTTAAGGGACTTCTACTTAAATCAGAATTCTTGTTGTGGGCTTAAGCCCAGGATAGGAAGGGTAAACTATGGTCAACCCTCAACAACCAAAAATAACATTAATTTAGTTAGTAGAAAACAATTGGATTAGCTAGAAAAATATTGAGACAAAATTTAAATATTTATAACTTAGTGAATATAATGGGCCAGCGCCAAGTTGAGGCCCAATCTTAGATAGATAAGATTTTGTGGGCCTAATAATGAGATAAGGAATTTAGAGTTAGAAATAATTCTAGTTTAACTCGATATTGTATTGGGTCCAAGTCTAAAATAGGAAGTGATTTAATTAGAGTAAAATTAGGGTCAGTTCTAAACAAACAATATGGTAAAAATAAAGTGGTAGGGCTAGAATCTAAGCTGAGGCTCAATCCAAACTTAGACAATTAAAATGAATGGGCCTTAGATCATGGTAAGTCAGGCCGAAGGGAATAGAGATCGTAGGCAAATAAACTTAAGGGAATTAAGCAGGATTTAGTAAACGGAAAACCTTAAGAAAAACATATACAAAGAAACCTAATGGGTTATACAAATGAGGTGTCATTAGATTCGAGTAACCTCAGAATTTGAAATAAAATCGAAGTTTGAGTAAGTGTTATGTTGTAAACTCCTTAAATTATGATATAAATTCTGAAGAGAATCTGATTAAGAAAAACTAGTAATCGGTATAGGACTATTCTGTTCAAATAAATTAGGCTTTATTTGGGACACATTAAATATGTTTAAGATTAATAAAACTTTATACAGATTACGTGTATCTGATTAAATTAACCACACACAAATTAAGCTATCAGATATAGCTTAAGGAGCGAATATTCACAGGAGAATCTCGGTAGTAATAATTACAGATTCCTTACTACTAGTTTGGGGAACAGGCAAGAAAGGGGTTAGATTACTTTAAATAGGAAGACTACCCAAAGAATAATAATGATGAAGGTGAGAATTAATAATAAGTTTCTCTCATACTCTAGGATTCAGGAAATGGGAAGCTCATGACAAGTTGTGGATGATGGTATACTCTTGGTTAGGACACATTATATAAAGCTGCATATACCAGGTATGTTTGTTGTGTAATCCGAATGGCCCGAAGGTTACCTCGGGTCCGGATAATTATGTGCTGTGTGACAAGAAGATATGAGTGTTTAAATTCTTCTGTGCAATATTATGTTGATTGCATATAGCATGTTGATTGGCGATGGTAACTCTAATTACCTTACCATATGATATGATATCTCTATGACATCCTTGTGATTAATCGAATGAGAATGGGCTGTTTGCCAATTGAGTACTCTAATATGTAAATGGGATAGAGATACATGTATCAAGATAATATATTAAGAGAATGTGTTACTACTGAGTAACTTGGAAAGAAACGTAACATGGTGTTACAATATTATGAGATGGAAAGCTTGCTTATGATGTTTGTGGTATACCTTCCTAAGAATGACCTTTAGGAAGAAATTGGAAAGACCTTGACAATGCATTAACCCTATGATTTAAATGATCTGTGTTTTATATGTATGACTACCCTAACCAGTATTTGGCTAACGGGGTAGAATGGGGTTATGAGAGTATCTTAGGAACAAGAACACCTATGGGGTTCTTGGTCGCGCGTTATGGTGCACCGAGTGGACTGACAAACTGGCCCACTCAAATATTGGTATTGGTATTGGTGATGGTTGGTATTGGTTTGGTATGATGAGCGGATGACGACTAACTGGTCCACTCAGATGTTGGTATGATGGTATGATTCGATGAGGCCTATGTGCCGTTGATATTGGTATGATGGTATGATTCAATGAGGCCTATGTGCCGTTGATATTGGTATGATGGTATGATTCAATGAGGCCTATGTGCCGTTGATATTGGTATGATGGTATGATTCAATGAGGCCTATGTGTCGTTGATATGATAAGGGCCACTGCCCAGGTTGACCCACCTTCTAATAGGGTACGTGTCACTTCCTAACATGTGACACGTGTGAAACTATGTGAGGACACGCGCGATGGGAAATTGGAGGATCTCTAACTAAAGCTAACAATCGCCGGAAGGCACTGACAACGATTGACTTATTTTGATCATTATGTGTGAAACTTGGTCATGGTGACTGAGATGTTTATGTTATGCCTGGTTTGACTTGCTTTGAACTTTATGTTTGAAACCTGAATATGGTGAATGTGTTGCTTATGTTATGTCTCGTTATATGATATATTTATTGCTATGTTTAATTTGTATGTTAAGCATGTTGTTATATATTTATAAATCGGAATTTGCATGAAATGAACCTACATGCTCACTTGGCAAATACCTGGGTTAATTCTGAGGGTTCAAGAAGATTGCATGATGACATACTCAGTAGCTGGGCTGACCCCTCCAGCAATGTTTTTTTTTCAGGTGTGTAGATTGGAAATTCGAAGACGAAGAGCGGGCTGGGGTAGAATGATGTTTGGGATTTCTGATGAAACTTGGGCTAAGCCCTGGGTTGTAGAGTTGCTCACAGTTATAGTTAGAATTTGAATTAGGCTATTACATGGTAAGCTATCTCTGTTATCACAGCGTTGTTTGGTCGGTTGTTGGTTTGGGTTTGGAGGCCTTGTCATGTGCGTTGGGCACGTGACGGCGGTAGCATCTCTTTTGGTTAAGCATTTGAATATTAGACTTCCGCTGTATGTATCAAATATATGTATATACTATATGGTGTGTAGATGTTAATCGGGTTCATGGAAAAGGGATGTTACAAAAAGTGGTATCAGAGCGTTTCTACGCTCTGATGATAGGAGATAGGGTTTGGAAACTGTGAGCTTAGGATTTGGGATTGGGTGTGTGAATTCGTGTGTGAGGCACGTTAGTGTAAAAACATTTAGAGGCTTTATAGCCGTTTATTGGCATTAAATCGAACACCTTGAGTAAGAAATAATTATTCAAACTTGTAATGTTGAACGGACTAAGAAAAGTCTGCCATAAGGGCAAAAGTCTGTCAAGGTGGCGGGAAAGTGTAGGAAAAGAACATAGTAATCCTGCAGAAATTGGTAAACCCACGGCTCCTTATGTCGCCGAGATTGTGATGTTAACAATGACACCTCGGGAAAACCATTACGATGAAGTGGCCACACTCTTCAACCACCACCCTGAGTCCCCAGTAATGTCTATAAAACTGAATCAAATGAAGAATGTAGCTATTATGCGTGTTGAACCTAAGCCCTAAGAATTAGATTGTCAATACTAAAGTGTAGGTCATGAGGGAGATAGAAGAATGCATAAATGCTGAAAGACACTATTGAGTGCGAACAAAAAAAAAATCACAAATGCAACCTATTACCACAGGGATATTATTAATTATTGATGGAAAATAATTCAACATCAACCCTCAACCATAACAGTTGCTAGTCAGATGACATAAGACAACTTACTTTGAGGCAAATATTACCTGAAGCATCTCAAAATCCAAGAAACATTGTAACCATTAAGTTTGGGTAGCGTGATTAGGTGCTTAAACTACATAACAATAAACGAACCATATAGTTTTCTCCTTAAGTAGTCCATACAAAGACATTAATTAGAGACGTTCCATAGGAAATCCGTCTGCCGCGTACAGATCGTTAGGGAAGCAAGTGACCACTATACCATCCAGGGGTACTAAATACTACTTCCGAGTGAAACCATTGCTTCTTAATACGAGGAAACGCTCTAAAGAAAAGCGTAAAGAGAAAATAAAAGATATAGCGAACGTAACTCCTCTCAAGAAAAGAGTAGTAAGAAAAAGAAGATAAAGAGGTAATTTTAGGAGCGATTGCCAAGTGAGTACTAATACGAATCAGTAAGAAAGAGGAATCTATGGAATAAAGGGGAGTATGTGAACCCATTGGTGAGGGTTAGGGAAAACTTTCCTAAATTATTCATTGAGTCATAGAAAACCCGTCCATTACAGTCTCTGCCCAAAGGAAGGTAATGTAGGGACCTTACCTCCAGCTTAAGTCATAAGTTGACAATTACACCCCTTCTATAACCACTACTAATAAAACATTATGGCTGGAATCGCCTTATGAGCATAAATCCAATTAACCTACTAATGTCTATAATCAATATTTATAAAAAAATAATAACAAACGTCTAAACTCAAACCTAGAACGAAATGAGAACCCTGAACTCATAAGCAAAAGGAAGTTCTGCCATGTCAGTTCCTATCTGATAGGGTATTAGACTTTTCTATATAAAAAAATATAAATAAATTGAAGTTGGGAAAGAGAGACGCACTGGTTGCCCGAGGGGAGTAAGGTGCAGACACCATTAGACTAATGGATGAAACTAAGTACTACTTTAATCACGCTAGCTAATGCTACACAACTATGACTAAAATATTGAAAATAGACTTAAGGATGCATTAAATTGAGTGAGACCATAGACGTGAAGGACATAGCAATGTCATAGTGAAATTATAAGGGATGATTGAACCTTAAAGGTATACATTATGAACGAACGTTAGAAGAACTCCATATTGTAGGCCAAGAATTAGACAAGAAAATACCCAAAATTCAGGTGATGAAGCGCACATCAAAGATAATAATAAAGTTATCATTGGTATAATGATTTGTAAAAAAGATCAAAAATAGCGCACTAGGCAAAAGGTGCTACTAATATAACGTGCGGGTGTGAATACCTACTCTATAAATGGCATTGATGTATTCGTAATATCTAGTTCTAGGGTCTCTCGGTAATTGATATCTTTGTCTTCTGAAAGAAGTTGCAAACAACCCATAAAATGGTAGGTATGCGTAGGCCTCGGAAGTATAAAAGTAAATTACAATGCGCAAAGTGCAAACTACTACTTAAGAGCTAGAGGGAAATGTTGTTTTACGACATTTATAAAAAAAACCTACAAATAGTGTGGTGATGTCTTGTAAGTATTTAAGGAAATGATGAAAGTAAACAACAAGCTTTTGTCGTGCACACGATAATGACACAAGTACATGAACAAACAACAAAAAATACTAGGTAGTATTGGAATTCACAAACTTAGCCTTTCAATGCATTATCAGGCAAGTGTTATTGTTGAGACACCCTATAAACTGACTTCAATAATAAAAATTTGAACGAATTAACACACAGTTGAATGACCCATTAATAGGAGGAAAGATAGTAAATTCAATATGGAGTAATGATTGCCAAAGGCTGTTGACAATGGTGAGCAACAGCAGCTACCCTATGCCATAAATTAACTGTAAGATTGATCAATTAAGAGAAAATCAACACGTTTTCAGAAACAAGCATTAAGAGTTTATAATGATAGCAAGTGCTCCGATAAAGTTCACAATTTTATGCTCCGTCTGTTAAGTAATAGTTAAATATTTCCTTTGTAGGCTCCTTTGTTAGCATTAGGATATATCTCAGGTGTGGAGAAATATATAAAGTCGTAACAATTGTTTACCCAGTTAGGATTAGGTGCTCAAATGGGCGAATAGTCCTTTTAATTTGACAGCCCGAAGTGGCACGAGGAGGAATTGATTGGAGTAGATGGTGGATTGTGTAGCCCTAAGAGCAGATCAAGTTTAAAGAAAAGAACCTATAGGGATTACATCGTGTGTCCTTATACACTCATCTAAGGTCATCAAAATGTACCAAAAATATGAACGAGTAATTCTGTTGAGTTGATTGGGAAAATATATTGTAAGTTGCGTATTATTAAATGTGTGACATCAAGCTTGATCTATCAAGAGGGCAGGTTGAAGCATAAGAGACTTAAAGGGACTAATGTAACCCATGTCTAATTTGAAATAAAAAAAAATTAAGAACGTATCGAGAAAATTTGTAGTCTGATTGCTTCTGGTTAAGGAGAACCAAATCTGAACTAGATAATTGTGGGCAAACTTGTGAAAAGAAAGAAAATTTCATTTCTATAAAAGATACACGAACCTATTCCACAAAAAGGTTATTAAACACCATGATATCTGATATGGATTCTTGATTCTTCAATAGACTATGAGAACAAGTACAGGAAGTATGGAGAACAAAACTGAAGCTAGTATTTTATGCCATCCTCTGATAGATATTAGAAGATATCCGATGTGCTTGTACTTAGAGTTTTTAAGACACTATTGTGCTAGAACAAAACCAACCAAAGCTTGTCCCTAGACACAAATAATAGGAACAGGTAAACAAAATACTTAAACGATACATGAAATATGAGAATTAGGATATCATAAAGAGGGACTTAGAATTCGTGATGAGCTACCAAGTCTTCCTCGAGGTATAAATTAAGAGAAGCGTCCTCAGGGTTGGGAAAAGGGCAAATAAAGCCTAAATTATCTAGGGCCATACATTGCACGGAGCGTGTGGGCTCATTGTTATACACATAGACTTACATACAGAGTTAAGGAAATATATAACAAATTTTATACTCTTTGGCTCAATGAATAGGTACCCCATTCATTCTACGTATTAAAACCTAAGAGACTAGAGCTGAATGAAGCTCTATGATATTTTAGGACCCCCACCTTATATATTTGGTTCTAACTTCAGATCAACTAGAGATATAATGATAAGAGTGATTCCATAAGGGTTTAGTATTCAGCGCTCAGATTTGAGCGTCTCTGGTATGTGGGGTACGTGGGTGTAACCCCTTTTTAAGGGGGGTAGGGCCACCTGACATTGTCGTGGCATTGTGTTGTGGTTGTATTTTTAGTGATGAATTGGTATGTGTGAACATGCATTGTGACACCTTGGTGCATAACACCTTGGTGCATGTTGATTGACTTGTATTGTTTAAGGCATTTTGATACCTATGAGTGAGTTATTGTATCTTGACACACATTGATTGATTGGTAATGTTGTGGTTATATTCCACATTGGTTACTGTGGCTATGTGCCACACAAGGGTGCTAGTGATATGGTATGTGAGTGCTCATGGTAAAGATGACATGACGCACATTGGTGTGGTGGTGATGTATAAAGGAATTTGTGATATTGTTGGTAATTGTGAATGTTAATGTACATGGAATGTACGATTGAGATACATGCTTGATTAAATGCTACTCGGTATGAGACCGAAGTGAGAACCAGTTGAATCTGGTTCTACAGTTGTGTTGTGCTAATGGTGAATGTATTATTGTGATTGTGATAGTTATTAGATTTATTATACCAGTTCATGATTTGATTGCCAGATGACTAGAAGCACGTAGGATAATAACCGAAATTGGTTAAATTGTCTGTTTGTTTGAATGGGACGTGCGAGGTTGAACTTGACCCTGGTCAGGTCAAGTGATACTGAGCACAAATTGGGGTGGAAGGATAGTTCAACACTTACGCTGACCACGTAAGGGTTGGATGATTCCCGAAGCTCCCTACAAGTGGACACTTAAATAGCAAATATGTGAGAAAGTTATAATTTCGAATTGTGGGAGTGTGAAAGTGGTGTTGATGTTAGCTGATGTGATTGTGTAGAGTACATTGATATATGATTTGAAACATACTTGTTACACTTAGTGGGTAAACACAAAGTATATACAGATATGTGAGAACTTGGTTCACTAGATAGACTTGATTAGAGAAAAAAAAATCGACTTCGGGGCGAAGTCTTTTTAAGGGGGGTAGACTGAAATATCCCTAAGATTTATTAAATAAATAAAGCTTAATTAAATAATTAATTAAGCTAAACTAATTAATTAAGGTTAAGAATGCTATTGAGATAAATTATTCAATTCATACACTTAAGGATTTATTTTATAAATAAACATAAGATTTAAAGAGGTTAATGAACCTCACGTAAAATATCGAAATAAAAGAATATAATTAAAGACAAAATTAAATAATTAAATAAATGTACAATACTCCTAATTAGGTGACTAATGAGTACTCACCGTAAATTTAATTGAAGGAGATTTACTAAATATGGGGCCGTATAACCTAAAGTTTGTTACATGAAATAATTATTTAATAAATGTTACTAAATTAGGAAATTAAATAATAAAATTATACAATCTATAATACATAAAATAATGTTATAAAGTAAAATATAACATTTCGGGATTTAATAACGAGCCCGAGCAATTATGATAACTGACGGTTTAGAAACGACAAATAAATCAATCGGGTAAAAACAATTTCCTCTCGTTGGGCCATCGGACTAATTTAGAAACATGTAAACTAAAATAAAAATAGTGGGCCGACCAGCCCAAAAGAAAGAGCTGGCCGGCCCCTCTCTCCCTGTAACACCCCATCCAACCACAACACACTTAACAACTAACTACAGCGGAAAACATACTTCATCACACTACTTAACTCGTTGGTGTTACACGCCGTTAACCACCCACGTGGCTAACAAGGCTATTACATATACATTGTATCGGTCTGATGGACTAGATTCCCGAGCGACTACGCATTCTATCCCTTTCCATTTACAACAACACATACATATACCTTCCAACTGTACCGAGTATTTACAACTAATGTTGATAACAATTTCGGTCTTACTATACCTACTGTACATATACAACTTAAATGACTACCCATGTACAAACGACTACCCCGTCCTACTCTCGAACGGTTTCCAGCTCATTGTACCTGAAATAGGAAAGAGAAGAAAGGGTGGCCCCCAAGGGGCTCAGCACCTTTGCTGGTATGGTAATCCCGCAGCCCGCATGCTACCGGGCCACGCACAACTAATTGTCGTATTAGCATGCGGTTGATTATATTTGAATCATGCATGTAAACTATAAACACACAACACATTACATCCCACCACTGGGGCTCAACAAAAAAGACAACACATCCATACTTGGTAAATCATCATTATGTTCCTTAACCCTAGAGGGTTCTCCTCTAATGGAGCAACTCCCTTAATAGACGACACTTACCCAATAATCGGGTTATCCTTAAACGCCTTTTATTATAAACTGGGATTCATATCCATGATCCACGTGCTCCACATAAAACACATTTCACGTTTCAACGTACATATAACATAACATCGCAATAGGAATTGCAGTACAACAATAACACATAACATAACGGGAACGGTTCTCTTTAGGAACTGACCCAAACTTAGTTAATTCACTTGTGAGCCTAGAGAATGATATTACCCTCATATTAAGCTCGTTATACTCATTACCGTCCTAATAGTCGGACGAGTAACTTAAGTTAAGATGGATCGGATATAGTGACCCGAACACACCACACAAACACATATTCCCCCTAGGCCGATCATAAGTCAGGATAGGTAAGCTTTGGAGTAAGCTAGTGGGAGATTGAAGACCAAGAAGGAAATCAACCTTAACAGAGAGGAAGGTAAAGCAAGGATGGATACCCACTCCCAAACAACACGCGACCGGAACGACCGGATTCCTCACCCCCATTAGTACATATATACTTATAAATAAACAGTTAGAGCTCCATTATGGAACCTATTACACCCACACACCATAAGGTATTACAACTAGATTAAACACACGAGGGAGGTCCATACATTCACACAAAAACATCACACAATTAACTCACGCATAGCCGTGGTTAGAACGTCCCATGGTTCGGGTCGTTAAATCCGAATACCGATCTCTCATGTGATCCTAGACTCAGTTAGCTAAGGTTTAACACTTTCGAGGTTAAATGGTATCGGAATTGAACACGCCACATAAATGAATTGCTATAAACTCATTACATGTTTTTATCTTACAAGGTGGCAAACACTCAGAAAAACAAGTTGGCATACAAGCCGGTGTAATCCGGTAGGACACAGGTTGCAAGAAAACCATACCTTTCACCACGGTCCACTATATTGTGTCCTCCTAGTTTCCTCGAACAAATCCCGTACAACTGGTAACATCACAATTACTTTCATTAACATTGGAGTAACATGCTTGTTTAACGTCTAATGCGCCCATAGTTAACCCCGTCATCCCGTTATATTTAAGTTACTCTTGTGATCTTAAGTTCACAACTCTCACATCAAACCTAACTCTTATTTACACATTTTAAGGCCTTTATATGTCACCAAACAAGGCCTAAACATCATCTAAAACCATTACCATTCAATCCCCCTCATTAGGAGCCTTAAACAAATTTTTTCCTTCATCTCTGGTTTGGACCGCCCCTCTGAGGCGGTCCACAACAGAAGCTACACGTTTTTTTTTTCACTTCTCTGCACTGGACCTCCCCACAGGGGCGGTCCCTAGGGGCGGTCCAGAACAGACCCCATTTTAAAAATCGTTTTTCTCCTCATTTAGAACTCCAAATTCACCCCAATCTTTTCCTATGCATTACACATGTTTTCCCACATGTTTTAACATCTTTTTGGCACACTAAAACCCTCTATATCATCCCAAAAACTCCTTAAACTTTTACTCAAACTTTTACTAAATCCTTAACACTTAGAACATTTTACTTACACTTGTAACTTGTAGTTTTTGCTTAAAACTTCCACTAACCAAAGTGTCTTCGACCACAAGATAACCACTCTATTGCATCATTTTGTATCTCACTCATCCCCTTTACCACACTCCTCAAGTCTTTCCCACAAGTTCCTCATTAAACCTTCACAAGGCATTACACTTCCATTGTTCACCAAACTTTGCACAAGACTTTACCACATCTCCACTATGACCTGGGTGTATCCAAAATTCATCTATTAGTTCTCTAAATCTCCAAGACTATGCCCAAGGAATCTTAACACTTAAGAACACCTTAATTCACTTTCTTTCACCATCTTAACACTTAACAATTCCTAGTACCTTCTAGGTTATAAAATCTCATTACAACACATAAACTCTTTTGTTTATCAACTAAATTTTGCCATAGCTTCTCTTGTATCACCTTACACCAAAACACATTGTTTTTCACCATTAGACAATCAAGAACATTCAATCTCTTAATACACACTGTTATACACAAACATATGGTTTTTCATCCTTTAACCATCAAACACATTCACCTTCACAAGAGATGTTCTTTACACACAACTAAACCTTTAAACTACACTACATCACAATATAGTGCAATAACTTAAATTGCTTGGCACTTAGGCCCTTAAATAACATGGCTCTTAGGCCCTTAAATTGCATTAAACTTAAACACTGAATCTCCACATTTAAATGCCTTCAACCTGCGAATACACACAACAATGCTCCCATGTCCTTTTAGTCCACCATGTGGATAGTTTTCTAGCTCATTTCCCATTGGCTCTTTAGGTTATTTATTAAGCAAATATAGCTCAATTTCCTAGCACACAAAACCACACCAAGAGAGATCATTTACCTCTTTGTTTTCCAAGTTTTCTCACTTGTTTTCTCTTGTTCTTTCTTGATTGAAAATCGGCAAGGAATTTTATCACTTGTCAATCTTCTAACCATTACACATATAAGGGTAATGAGCATTAAGTTTAATACCCAAACTCATAGTCAAACCCTAGGTTTACATATGTGTCTTAAAACACCAAAATTTGATGATTACCTTTGGAATTCGAAAGAGAGCTTGGTTAAGTAGCAAGATAGGACTCCTCCTAGTACTTTGAAGTTTGAATTAAGCTATGAAGAGAGCAAGACAAAGCACCATTGTGAGGTGAATTTTCGGACACATACAAAAATGAGAGGAAACTTAGATTTTCTTTGGTTTTCCTTACCTTGAAGCAAAGGAGAATGACAAGGCATGAAAATATGAGCTCAAGCTCCTTCAATGGTGAATCTCCATGGCACCGAAATGAAGCTTTTGATGATTTGAAAAGATAGAAGTGAAGAGCTTGGTCTAACTAAGACAAATATGGTCTTAGAATTTGATTTGGAGCATTAATGTACATTTGGTGAGCAATTGAAGTTAGAGAAGAGAGGGGCTGTAGCAAGATCGGTTCTGGTTGGGAGAATAGAGGAAGAACACGGTGGGAAGGCAAGGAAATGAAGAGGAGAGGTGAGAGGTCTCACTTTTGCAAGATATTTAAGCTTAAAAGCAAATAGTAACTTTACTTTATTTCTTTTCTTTTCTTTAGTTGGATGACTAGGTTGGTGACTCCCAACCTTAAAAACCGTGGCCCCTTCAATATATAACATATATATGGCCTTTGTTGACCAATTAAACAACTTATGTTGACTTATAACTTAAACTAGCACTATTTGAGCACTATTCACAAAACAAGGCACATATTTGTGAAATTTTTGATTTCCCATTGGTTTAGACTTCCTAATGTGATACTAAGTAGTACACATATTAATTAAAGAGTAATGATGGTCATTCAGCCCAAAAACGTCATACAGGACAAGTTTCAAAACATTCGTCCTGACGATGTGTCTTCAAAAATGGCTTTAAGACTCCTAAAGCACATTTTGTGTTGTAATGTTGTCAAGCTTGGTTTTCTTTAGTAGTGATTTAACATGTTCATTATCATGTTTATAAGGTTAAGAATGACCTTTAGGTATTATACAAGGTTAACCAAGTCTAGAGCAAGTATTTGCTTAAATTGACTTTAAGGTGTTTCTTGTGTTTTGTTGGTTTAATTGTCCACCACATTCCCTAGGACTTATTTAGCCTTATTAAATCATAATTGAATATATTAAGTCTTGGTAGGCTCTTTGGGTCCTAACCAAGTTCACTTTCAAGCTTAGAGCATGTTTTTGCTCAAACTGTGTCTTAGTGTTTTATTGTGTTTTACTATGGTTTAAATTGTTCACTAATGTTTCTAAGGCACTTTTTAGCCTTTATATACCATAGTTAACATTTAAACAACTTATCAAGGTTTGGGGTATTTCAATCTACCCCCCTTAAATGAACTTCGTCCTCGAGTTCGCACTTCCCACACATCATTTGGATTAGAACACAGGGTTACTTGCAAATAAAACTTCCATAACCAAACCTACTTTACATCACAACCTCGGACTTGACGGTCGGGCAACATATTCCCATCCATACATAACATAACATACTCACATGATAACCTCGGACTCAATGGTCCGGGTATCTTAACAACATTTGCACATACATAACAACCCTTAGACTCTTGGGTCTGGGTAACATAACAACATTAGACCCATAGGTCTTGATAACATACACTTTTGGAACTCAAGTCAAAATAATATTTATTACACATACCACACAACATGTCAGCATGTATAACAATCAAAAATATCTTTTATATACACTGTGATCCGCAGAACCCGGTCGCGATGGATACCTTTGGTCCCCGTCCCTTTGGGAGATCAAAACAATCACTTAATCTTTAACATATATACTTCTCATGTCACCGGTCCGAAGACAAAGGCTTATGCGTCCTCGGCTCGTGAGCAAGTACTACAAAAATATTCTTTACTAGGTTAAGTATAAGAGAATCCTTTATTTCAAATGTTAACCGACTGTTTGAAAACACCAATTGAAAATCCTTTTGAAAACACATACAACTCCAAGTCCAACTTATGCTCTTTGCTTCTTTTCTTAGCGTGGTTAATTGTGACCACTTAAGGGAGCTTCAAGAATCATCCAACCCTGATATGATCAGCATCAGTGTTGAACTATCCTTCCACCCCAATTTGTGTTCGGCTTCCCTTGATCGCATGCAAATCAAGTTCCACTTCCCAACTTCATTTTCAATTTTCTATCTTTAGTCTTTCTAGTCATAATCATTACATCTCCAAAGGATAGAACTCCGTCTATCAATTGTCTCCATTCACTTTATCCTGTTACCTAGGGAATCTCATTCTCAGTAGGTTCTATGTCGGTTTCATACCCTTTCACGAATCACTATATTACATATATACATATACTTTATCAAAATACAACACACAGTTTCACATTTATATATTGTGGGGTTTTGTTCCCCGGGAGTTTCTCTACTCCCCACACTTGTACTATCACACACAACTGTTAACAAATAAACACACTTATCACAATGGTATTCGCATCTTCTGTGCGCAATTACCACAATTACACCATGAATGAATGCGTATGTTTATGTAACACACGCACCATTGTCCAAACAAAATTATTTTGTGCTATGCACACCATAGTTCACGTACACTTGTGCGGTAAAACACACTAAGCGGTTTTGCGCTCTACCCCCCTTAAAAGGGATTACGCCCACGTAATCAATCATGAATCATTGGTTTAAAACGTTCTGCCGTCGTGAAGTACTTTAACTTCCACGCGGTCTATTATACAATGCATTTTGATAAAGGATTTAACCATATTGGCGGTTTAGTTTCTAAACCAGAATTCTCGTTGGAGTTTGCTTTAACTCTTACCTGGTTTCGGCTCTGGCCTGTGAGGCTTCTAGGCATTAATAATTAGCCATTCATTCATGTTCACCATGCACATTCAGCACTTGAATCACTGGCTCACTAGTTTGCTGCGCAACTCTGACAACTGTAGGGCTTAGTTTGCTCCATTCATTATTCTTACTGTATTGTACATCCCCAATTATCACTTTTATCTTGGTAATAACGGTTTCTCAACCGATGTGTGGTATCTCTGACCGTGCGCGAATTCGGTGAGTTATAAACTTTCTATCCACTTCCATAACAATCTACTGTGTATACTGTATGTTTTCACAATGATTGGCTTGTTTTCTTCCGACTTACTGTCGTTGAGGTTGAGCTACTACCTAGTGTGTATGCTCTCTCAGCTATTTCCCACACTGAGGTATTTCCATACCGATATTTGATATTTAGTGCTACTGTAGTCACTTATTCTTAATCATGCCTCCACATTTGGTCCTGTACAAGTACTCTTTCATTGGTACGTCTTTGCATTTCCTATGCATCAGTCACTATGGCGTTATAAGCTGCTTTCTGTTTCCACCACAATTAATTTCCCGAATCTAGCTATCACAACTCGATCATTACTGCGCAAATGCAATACCAAAACACTCAGTCATACAGAGTGCAGAGGCGTAAACTCTTGGCAGTAAATCTTATGCGATTGCAATAGGAATTTACACTGTGTTTCACTAAGATATCTCATAGTACTAGCTACCGGCTTAATGCCCGGTTCGTTTGGTATCACTTACTGTGCATCTCCACTGAGTTTAACTCATAACTGGTCTTACTCATTGTATAACATCAACTTATATGGTATTCACAGTCATATTAGCTTCCACACATATACTTACATCATTCGTATTATGGTTCGTCATTCATTTGGATGGACTACAGAATGCTCCTTGAGCGTTGATCACTCGAGTCACAAGCCGGCGTTATTTAGCTCGGTGCTTCACTTTAAACTAACTACTCTCTCGCAATAATAATATCGTCCATCCTTAACATATTCTTGAACTTGGTTCAATAACTACCGCTTCAGCGGTTTCACAACATTCACTCTTTAGCAGTGGTTCGTTATGCTTTACTTACTTATATAACATGAACTTTTACAATCGATTAAATTTACATTACATATCTTGTTTGTGGCTTATAAGCCTTATTGCCATGAGCTGCGCTCATTGTAGGCTGTCCACACATGTACTTCTCTGTACAACATTACATGGTTTGGATATCATATTGAGCTCCATGACAAGGTCGTCGCATTCCGTTTCCTTTCATGGGATGCCCCTTAGGATTGTCAGTCCGTCTCCTGACAACTTATGTCTAAACTGGGTGTTAGTTTCAACCCTTGTGTTTCTGTCATGTCATTTCGTACAACAACTGCTGATGCAACACCCTTCAAAGGATCTTGGGTATTGCTAGTAAGTTATGCCATACCTGGCTTGCACTTATTGGTACCTTTAGTTAATTACGCCGTTTTACGTTCTTAGCTGGTTTTCCCTGGTAATCCAGGTGATCGTTCCGGGAGTTTCATCGTTCATTGCACATTAATGTGTCCACATTAGGCATCTGCCTTGCCATGCACAGGCTGGGTCACCGTTCCAGCTATCATGTTATCCCTGAGGATCCTTAAGACATATGCTATGTCTTACATAACATTAGTGCGCTTCGCACTCCTGACTCTTAAACATTCCTTGAAAGGAATTCACTAATTCCTTTAGTCTCGTTAACTTGACTAGGTTCCTTTACTTCAACCATTCATGGTAATCCTTAGCTCTTGTTTGACTTATACTGCTGACCGTAGTACGGAGTCGACTACTTCCCGTGTTTCGGATTCTACTCGTATACATATGTGGGGTACCATACTGATACATTACTACTTACCCAACTACCATAAGTAGGTCTGTCAGGCCCACAAGCTCCTATCGGAGTGCGGTCGTCCCACATTACAGTTGGTACACTCGTATGTCCGTCACACGCCTAGGTGAAGTATTCTGTTGTCAACTCCCTTATATTGCCCTGTGACAATATGCATTCCTGCTTCCCGAACTTAATCAAGGGAAGGTTTATCCAGTTGTATCACTATGAACTCCATCCATTCCCTCGGGTCGCTACCCTGGGTTTACCGGTTTGGTTTAAAAGAAGGTTAGAAATAAATATTGGTTTGAAAGAAAATTCGGTTTGAAAGAAAAGAGTTTGAAATAAATCTGAGTTGAAAGAAAAAATTCTCATGGTTTTACAATGCCTTCTTCCCTTAACCAAATCTAGCTTATTGCTGACTGGTGTACTTCCAATTACAAAGGTTAGGCTGTTAAGCCCTTCCACAGTTATGATGATCACAGTTAACTTCGTGGTACTTTACTAAGTACTTTGTATTTGTTAAAAATTTTCCTAAACAGCCCTGTTAAGCAGCACTTGCTATGGCAAGTGCGCCATGCTAACTGGCTCTCGGTTAAACACACCGGTTGCGGTATGTTCTCACCCGCACTGTTATCAGTGGCCCTGTTGGCCCTTACTTGACCTTACAGTCCTGATAATAAATCCTTTGGGTGACTTCCCACTGTCTTCACATGATAATCAGACTAACTAGGGTGTTTCCCATTCTGGAAGACCCCTCTTTACTTAGTACTGTATCCTCTTCGTAGCCGTTCCACGCATTTGTCGTGTGTTACTGAGACTTGTCTCTTGTTTGGGCACTACGTGTAGTTCCTTTGTCGGTTGGTATACCGTGGTGTATTATTTTCCGTAGACATGTGTCTCGGGTTCCGTTATTTACTTCTTGTCTGTTGCATAGTTGGTGCTTGCAAGCTGGTTATTCTGACTGCTCGGCATGTCGACCCAGGTTGCCGGAAATTCTATTCTATACACAAGATTCTTCATTCTTCATATAAATGCGGTTAACATTGTTCAGATGGAAAACCGCTCTGGGATTCCAGTTTTTGGATCTACCGTTATGACAGGTTCTCGTACCTTTAGAGGTATTAATAACAGCCAGATGGGTTTCCCGAGTATGAGAGGCTTCCATCTCTCTGGCGTTGTTTCCCAAGTTATAAAAAGGGATTATGGAGGGCGCGGTTGGACACGTAGGTTTAGTAACACTGGTATCCATACTAGCGTATCTCTACACTACACTCAACCCCTAACCCAAGTCTTAAACCTAACTCGGTACTTCATAAGCTGCGGTAATTCAGTCATAAGAGTGATACTTCGCTCTGATACCACTTTGTAACACCCCATCCAACACCAACCACACTTAAAACTAACTGCAGCGGAAACATACTTAATCACACTACTTAACTCGTGGTGTTACACGCCAGTTAACCACCCACGTGGCTAACAAGGCTATACATATACATTGTACGGTCTGATGGACTAGATTCCCGAGCGACTACGCATTCTATCCCTTTCCATTTACAACAACACATACATATACCTTCCAACTGTACCGAGTATTTACAACTAATGCCGATAACAATTTTGGTCTTACTACACCTACTGTACATATACAACTTAAATGACTACCCATGTACAAACGACTACCCCGTCCTACTCTCGAACGGTTTCCAGCTCCTTGTATCTGAAATAGGAAAGAGAAGAAAGGGTGGCCCCCAAGGGGCTCAGCACCTTTGCTGGTATGGTAATCCCGCAGCCCGCATGCTACCAGGCCACGCACAACTAATTGTCGTACTAGCATGCGGTTGATTATATTTGAATCATGCATGTAAACTATAAACACACAACACATTACATCCCACCACTATGGGGCTCAACAAAACAGACAACACATCCATACTTGGTAAATCACTCATTATGTTCCTTAACCCTAGAGGGTTCTCCTCTAATGGAGCAACTCCCTTAATAGACGACACTTACCCAATAATCGGGTTATCCTTAAACGCCTTTTATTATAAACTGGGATTCATATCCATGATCCACGTGCTCCACATAACAACACATTTCACGTTTCAACGTACATATAACATAACATCGCAATAGGAATTGCAGTACAACAATAACACATAACATAACGGGAACGGTTCTCTTTAGGAACTGACCCAAACTTAGTTAATTCACTTGTGAGCCTAGAGAATGATATTACCCTCATATTAAGCTCGTTATACAACACTCATTACCGTCCTAATAGTCGGACGAGTAACTTAAGTTAAGATGGATCGGATATAGTGACCCGAACACACCACACAAACACATATTCCCCCTAGGCCGATCATAAGTCAGGATAGGTAAGCTTTGGAGTAAGCTAGTGGGAGATTGAAGACCAAGAAGAAATCAACCTTAACAGAGAGGAAGGTAAAGCAAGGATGGATACCCACTCCCAAACAACGCTGACCGGAACGACCGGATTCCTCTACATATACTTATAAAAAAATAGAGAGCTCCATTATGGAACCTATTACACCCACACACCATAAGGTAAAACTGGATAAACACCGAGGCAGGTCCATACATCACACAACAAACATCACACAATTAACTCACGCATAGCCGTGGTTAGAACATCCCATGGTTCGGGTCGTTAAATCCGAATACCGATCTCTCATGTGATCCTAGACTCAGTTAGCTAAGGTTTAACACTTTCGAGGTTAAATGGTATCGGAATTGAACACGCCACATAAATGAATTGCTATAAACTCATTACATGTTTTATCTTACAAGGTGGCAAACACTCAGAAAAACAAGTTGGCATACAAGCCGGTGTAATCCGGTAGGACACAGGTTGCAAGAAAACCATACCTTTCACCACGGTCCACTATATTGTGTCCTCCTAGTTTCCTCGAACAAATCCCGTACAACTGGTAACATCACAATTACTTTCATTAACATTGGAGTAACATGCTTGTTTAACGTCTAATGCGCCCATAGTTAAGCCCGTCATCCCGTTATATTTAAGTTACTCTTGTGATCTTAAGTTCACAACTCTCACATCAAACCTAACTCTTATTTACACATTTTAAGGCCTTTATATGTCACCAAACAAGGCCTAAACATCATCTAAAACCATTACCATTCAATCCCCCATCGTTAGGAGCCTTAAACAAATTTTTTTCTTCATCTCTGGTCTGGACCGCCCCTCTAGGGCGGTCCCAGGGGCGGTCCACAACAGAAGCTACACGTTTTTTTTTTCACTTCTCTGCACTGGACCTCCCCACAGGGGCGGTCCCTAGGGGCGGTCCAGAACAGACCCCATTTTAAAAACCGTTTTTCTCCTCATTTAGAACTCCAAATTCACCCCAATCTTTTCCTATGCATTACACATGTTTTCCCACATGTTTTAACATCTTTTTGGCACACTAAAACCCTCTACAATCATCCCAAAAACTCCTTAAACTTTTACTCAATCTTTTACTAAATCCTTAACACTTAGAACATTTTACTTACACTTGTAACTTGTAGTTTTTGCTTAAAACTTCCACTAACCAAAGTGTTCTTCGACCACAAGATAACCACTCCTATAGCATCATTTTGTATCACACTCATCCCCTTTACACACACTCCTCAAGTCTTTCCCACAAGTTCCTCATTAAACCTTCACAAGGCATTACACTTCCATTGTTCACCAAACTTTGCACAAGACTTTACCACATCTCCACTATGACCTGGGTGTATCCAAAATTCATCCATTAGTTCTCTAAATCTCCAAGACTATGCCCAAGGCATCTTAACACTTAAGAACACCTTAATTCACTTTCTTTCACCATCTTAACACTTAACAATTCCTAGTACCTTCTAGGTCATAAAATCTCATTACAACACAAAAACTCTTTTGTTTATCAACTAAATTTTGCCATAGCTTCTCTTGTATCACCTTACACCAAAACACATTGTTTTTCACCTTTAGACAATCAAGAACATTCAATCTCTTAATACACACTCTTATACACAAACATATGGTTTTTCATCCTTTAACCATCAAACACATTCATCTTCACAAGAGATGTTCTTTACACACAACTAAACCTTTAAACTACACTACATCACAATATAGTGCAATAACCTAAATTGCTTGGCACTTAGGCCCTTAAATAACATGGTCTTAGGCCCTTAAATTGCATTAAACTTAAACACTGAATCTCCATATTTAAATGCCTTCAACCTGCGAATACACACAACAAAGCTCCCATGTCCTTTTAGTCCACCTTGTGGATAGTTTTCTAGCTCATTTCCCATTGGCTCTTTAGGTTATTTATTAAGCAAATATAGCTCAATTTCCTAGTACACAAAACCACACCAAGAGAGATCATTTACCTCTTTGTTTTCCAAGTTTTCTCACTTGTTTTCTCTTGTTCTTTCTTGATTGAAAATCAGCAAGGAACTTTTATCTCTTGTCAATCTTCTAACCATTACACATATAAGGGTAATGAACATTAAGTTTAATACCCAAACTCATAGTCAAACCCTAGGTTTACATATGTGTCTTAAAACACCAAAATTTGATGATTACCTTTGGAATTCGAAAGAGAGCTTGATTAAGTAGCAAGATAGGACTCCTCCTAGTCCTTTGAAGTTTGAATTAAGCTATGAAGAGAGCAAGACAAAGCACCATTGTGAGGTGAATTTTCGGACACATACAAAAATGAGAGGAAACTAAGATTTTCTTTGGTTTTCCTTACCTTGAAGCAAAGGAGAATGACAAGGCATGAAAATATGAGCTCAAGCTCCTTCAATGGTGAATCTCCATGGCACCGAAATGAAGCTTTTGATGATTTGAAAAGATAGAAGTGAAGAGCTTGGTCTAACTAAGACAAATATGGTCTTAGAATTTGATTTGGAGCATTAACGAACATTTGGTGAGCAATTGAAATTAGAGAAGAGAGGGGCTGTAGCAAGATCGGTTCTGGTTGGGAGAATAGAGGAAGAACACGGTGGGAAGGCAAGGAAATGAAGAGGAGAGGTGAGAGGTCTCACTTTTGCAAGATATTTAAGCTTAAAAGCAAATAGTAACTTTACTTTATTTCTTTTTCTTTTCTTTAGTTGGATGACTAGGTTGGTGACTCCCAACCTTAAAAACCGTGGCCCCTTCAATATATAACATATTTATGGCCTTTGTTGACCAATTAAACAACTTATGTTGACTTATAACTTAAACTAGCACTATTTGAGCACTATTCACAAAACAAGGCACATATTTGTGAAATTTTTGATTTCCCATTGATTTAGACTTCCTAATGTGATACTAAGTAGTACACATATTAATTAAAGAGTAATTATGGTCATTCAGCCACTCAAAACTCATTTACAAGACAATTTTTCAAAAATGTGCTTTAAGACTCCTTAAAGCACATTTTGTGTTTTAACTTGTTTTCAAGCTTGGTTTTCTTTAGTAATTGATTTAACATGTTCATTAGTATGTTTATAAGGTCTAAGAATGACCTTTAGGTATTATACAAGGTTACACCAAGTCTAGAGCAAGTATTGCTTAAATTGACTTTAAGGTGTTTTCTTGTGTTTTGTTTGGTTTAATTGTCCACCAACGTTCCCTAAGGACTTATTTAGCCTTATTAAATCATAATTGAATATTATTAAGTCTTGGTAGGCTCATTGGGTCCTAACCAAGTTCACTTCCAAGCTTAGAGCATGTTTTTGCTCAAACTGTGTCTTAGTGTTTTATTGTGTTTTACTATGGTTTTAATTGTTCACTAATGTTTCTAAGGCACTTTTTAGCATTTATATACCATAGTTTAACATTTAAACAACATATCAAGGTTTGAGGTATTTCACTCCCTCTCTCGCGATCCGGTAATTTCCCAACCCTAACTTACTTTCTAATCTAAAATTTCCTAACCTAATTGTTTCCTTCTTCTTTCGTTCTGCACAGGAGCCGCCGACTTCTCCCTCCTCTGAGTCGCCGTATTCATTCTCTTCTTCTTCATTACGAATTCTCTTCTCAGCCCAGCAAGTCTCTCTCATTTCCTTCCATAATAAGCTTCCTCTTTCTCTTATGAACTAAGAAAGGTTGGATATATTTTCTTGGTGGAGCAACCCGAGTCTGGCACTCTCTTCTCCTTCCTCTCTCCGGGCGCTGCATCTCATCTTCCTCTCTGAATGCAAGCCGAAAACAAGGTAGAATCAACACATAATTTCGGTTTCTTCTCCTCAATAAAATTCTAGACTCATTTCTTTCTACTTTCCCGTTTTTGTACTCAAACTGAAGAAGAAAATTCAACTTCAAGCTCTGAATCCAGTCGATGCGGAACTGGGCAGGAAACCACGAGCCAAGAGAAGAAGAGAGTAGAATCGGGTGGTTAAAGCCCATTTGGTGTGTGCAAGGAAAGGTAAGGAAGCTTAAACTTCCTACCTTAAGATTTTGTTCGAACTTAGCTAGATTCATACCGAAGAATAAGTTTTCAATTTTAAGGAAAAAGATACGCTTCTGTTCTCTCTAATGCGGCACTTGTGAGCCGATTATTCTGGTTGAAAACTCCAAAAAGTGTGGCTAATTCTGGAGCAAACAGTTAACTAGAAAAAGATGGATCTACGAAATTCTTGTATTTGGACATTCAGAAGTAAAATTGTCCTATGTTTCTGGCAAATTGGAATAGTTGATTCGTTTTTATGTGCGTGAAATTGAAACCCTAAAATGGAATTAGGGTTCTGAAACTAGCTATTGTTTTTTTGAAGTCTAAATGTTAGTATTATAGTTAATTGGTACTCAAGAGCTTCGAATTAGTATTTAGGGTTCAAAATTTAATTAGGGTAGATCTGCTAATTAATTTAGGGTTTCCCAAATTAGGACTCGATTGAATCAGGGCAAATTTAGAGTTTTGGGGTTCGAATTAGGGTTTGAATTAAATTGGGGTAAAATCGTAAATTAAGTTAACTTGGGGATAAAATGTAAAATCTGAAAAAATTAGGGACGTAAGTATATAGATGGGAATTCTAGGGCGCAAGTGTAATTTCAAAGATTAGGGCTGAAATAGCGTTCTAGAAAATATTAAGGCTAGAATAGTAAATTTGGAAAAATTAGGGTTTCGGTGGATTTGGGGATTAATACAGAGATTAGGGTTATGAAATTGTAAAAGGGTTTAAATCAAAATTTGGGTAAAATGACTGAATTTAAGGTTTCTGGGAAATTAATCTTGGATTTTGAGGGCAAACTAGTAATTATGGAGGAAATTGAGGTGAGAGCGTAATTAAGTTACATGGGTAAAAAAATTGTAATATAAGTTAAATTAGGGCTAAAGTGAAAAAAAAAAAAAAATAAAAAAATAATAAAAATTTAGGGCCGTTAGTATAAATATGAAAAATGTGGAGTGCAAATGTAAATACGAAAAGATTTAGGGGTGAAGTGGAATTACTGGAAAAGGTATGGCTGAAATAGTAATTTTTGAAAAATTTAAATGTAGAATGTAATTTGAAACGAACGATATATATATATGTATATTTTTTAATTAAATTAAGGGTTTGGACAAAATCGATCAACCAAGTCAAAACTAGTGTCAGTGAATATTTACTTGAGACCAAAATGAATCTGGGTTGTAATTGAGTAAGACCAAATAAATAGAAGCCGGATTAGGGTGAGTAATAAAAATGGAAGTTGGACTTCTAGAAATTAAGGAATTGGGCTATAAAAATATGTATAGATATATTCATTAAACAAGAAAAATCAATTGGGCTGGAGTAAATGGATTTCTTTTGGGCTTTGAATTAGTTAAGTGTAAATCAAAATGGAATTGGGCTAAACGTTAGTCAAATCACGCTTGTAGTCAAATGACCATAACTAAAATTGGGTAGGACTGAGTTTAGTCAAGTCAAGTTGCGCTGAGAGTTGAGAAAAACTTAAGTGGGTTTAGTATAGTCAGCCGTCTAAATCTGTAAAATTGAGTTAAGGGATTTTAGAGTTTTTCCTTAAGAGTGTAAGTAATTATAACTTAACTATAATTATTTTATTTGGGTCTAAGCCCAAGTTAAGAAGTGGATAAGATAGTGTAAATTAAGGCTAACCCTAAACAAATAAATATAGCATTAATGACCTAACTAGATGAAAAAAAATGTGAGAGAAAGTTAGGGAATTTATAACTTAGAAATATAATTGGGCCTTAAAAAAAGAAAAAAAATAATTTTGAAATGTGTTTATAAAACAATTAACAACCCTAAGATTAGTTAAGGGACTTCTACTTAAATCAGAATTCTTGTTGTGGGCTTAAGCCCAGGATAGGAAGGGTAAACTATGGTCAACCCTCAACAACCAAAAATAACATTAATTTAGTTAGTAGAAAACAATTGGATTAGCTAGAATAAATATATGAGACAAAATTTAATATATTTATAATATAATGGGCCAGTGCCAAGTTGAGGCCCAATCTTAGATAGATAAGATTTTGTGGGCCTAATAGTGAGATAAGGAATTTAGAGTTAGAAATAATTCTAGTTTAACTAGATATTGTATTGGGTCCAAGTCTAAAATAGGAAGTGATTTAATTAGAGTAAAATTAGGGTCAGTTCTAAACAAACAGATATGGTAAAAATAAAGTGGTAGGGCTAGAATCTAAGCTGGGGCTCAATCCCAAACTTAGACAATTAAAATGAATGGGCCTTAGATCATGGTAAGTCAGGCCGAAGGGAATAGAGATCGTAGGCAAATAAACTTGAGGGAATTAAGCAGGATTTAGTAAACGGTAAAACCTTTAGAAAAACATATACAAATGAAACCTAATGGGTTAGACAAAATGAGGTGTCATTAAATTCGAGTAACCTCAGAATTTGAAAAAACTCGAAGTTTGAGTAAGTGTTATGTTGTAAACTCCTTAAATTATGATATAAATTCTGAAGAGAATCTGATTAAGAAAACTAGTAATCGGTATAGGACTATTTGTTCAAATAAATTAGCTTTTATTTGGGACACATTAAATATGTTTAAGATTAAATAAAACTTTATTACAGAATACGTGTATCTGATTAAATTAACCACACACAAATTAAGCTATCAGATATAGCTTAAGGAGCGAATATTCATAGGAGAATCTCGGTAGTAATAATTACAGATTCCTTACTACTAGTTTGGTGGAACAGGCAAGAAAGGGGTTAGATTACTTTAAATAAGAAGACTACCCAAAGAATAATAATGATGAAGGTGAGGAATTAATAATAAGTTTCTCTCATACGAGGATTCAGGAAATGGGAAGCTCATGACAAGTTGTGGATGATGGTATACTCTTGGTTAGGACACATTATATAAAGCTACATATAGCAGGTATGTTGTTGTGTGATCCGAATGGCCCGAAGGTTACCTCGGGTCCGGATAATTATGTGCTGTGTGACAAGAAGATATGAGTGTTTAAATTCTTCTGTGCAATATTATGTTGATTACATATAGCATGTTGATTGGCGATGGTAACTCTAATTACCTTACCATATGATATGATATCTCTATGACATCCTTGTGATTAATCGAATGAGAATGGGCTGTTTGCCAATTTAGTACTCTAATATGTAAATGGGATAGAGATACATGTAGTATCAAGATATATATATTAAGAGAATGTGTTACTACTGAGTAACTTGGAAAGAAACGTAACATGGTGTTACAATATTATGAGATGGAAAGCTTGCTTATGATGTTTATGGTATACCTTCCTAAGAATGACCTTTAGGAAGAAATTGGAAAGACCTTGACAATGCATTAACCCTATGATTTAAATGATCTGTGTTTTATATGTATGACTACCCTAACCAGTATTTGGCTAACGGGGTAGAATGGGGTTATGAGAGTAGCTTTGGAACAAGAACACCTATAGGGTTCTTGGTCGCGCGTTATGGTGCACCGAGTGGATACTGACAAACTGGCCCACTCAAATATTGGTATTGGTATTGGTGCTGGTTGGTATTGGTATGGTATGATGAGCGGATGATGACTAACTGGTCCACTCAGATGTTGGTATGATGGTATGATTCAATGAGGATTATGTGTCGCTGATATTGGTATGATGGTATGATTCAATGAGGCCTATGTGTCGTTGATATTGGTATGATGGTATGATTCAATGAGGCCTATGTGTCGTTGATATGATAGGGCCACTGCCCAGGTTGACCCACCTTCTAATAGGGTACGTGTCACTTCCTAACATGTGACATGTGAAACTATGTGAGGACACGTGCGATGGGAAATTGGAGGATCTCTAACTAAAGCTAACAATCGCCGGAAGGCACTGACAACGATTGACTTGTTTTGATATATGTGTGAAACTTGGTCATGGTGACAGAGATGTTTATGTTATGCCTGGTTTGACTTGCTTTGAACTTTATGTTTGAAACCTGAATATGGTGAATGTGTTGCTTATGTTATGTCTCGTTATATGATATGTTTATTGCTATGTTTAATTTGTATGTTAAGCATGTTGTTTATATTTATAAATCGGAATTTGCATGAAATGAACCTGCATGCTCACTTGGCAAATACCTGGGTTAATTCTGAGGGTTCAGGAAGATTGCATGATGACATACTCAGTAGCTGGGCTGACCCCTCCAGCAATGTTTTTTTTTCAGGTGTGTAGATTGGAAATTCGAAGACGAAGAGCGGGCTGGGGTAGAATGATGTTTGGGATTTCTGATGAAACTTGGGCTAAGCCCTGGGTTGTAGAGTTGCTCACAGTTATAGTTAGAATTTGAATTAGGCTATTACATGGTAAGCATCTCTGTCATCACAGCGTTGTTTGGTCGGTTGTTGGTTTGGGTTTGGAGGTGTTGTCATGTGGTTGCACGTGACGGCGGTAGCATCTCTTTTGGTTAAGCATTTGAATATTAGACTTCCGCTATATGTATCAAATATATGTATATACTTATGGTGTGTAGATGCTAATTGGGTTCATGGAAAAGGGATGTTACAAAAAGTGGTATCAGAGCGTAGAAACGCTCTGATGATAGGAGATAGGGTTTGGAAACTGTGAGCTTAGGATTTGGGATTGGGTGTGTGAATTCGTGTGTGAGGCACGTTAGTGTAAAAACATTTAGAGGCTTTATAGCCGTTTATTGGCATTAAATCGAACACCTTGAGCAAGAAATAATTATTCAAACTCGTAACGTTGAACGGACTAAGAAAAGTCTGCCATAAGGGCAAAAGTCTGTCAAGGTGGCGGGAAAGTGTAGGAAAAGAACATAGTAATCCTGCAAAATTGGTAAACCCACGGCTCCTTACGTCGCCGAGATTGTGATGTTAACAATGACACCTCGGGAAAACCATTACGATGACTTCAACCACCGCCCTGAGTCCCTAGTAATGTCTATAAAACTGAATCAAATGAAGAATGTAGCTATTATGCGCGTTGAACCTAAGCCCTAAGAATTAGATTGGCAATACTAAAGTGTAGGTCATGAGGGAGCTAGAAGAATGCATAAATGCTGAAAGACACTATTGAGTGCTAACAAAAAAAATCACAAATGCAACCTATTACCACAGGATATTATTAATACAGGATGGAAAATAATTCAACATCAACCCTCAACCATAACAGTTGCTAGTCAGATGACATAAGACAACTTACTTTGAGGCAAATATTGCCTGAAGCATCTCAAAATCCAAGAAACACTGTAACCATTAAGTTTGGGTAGTGTGATTATGAGCTTAAACTGCATAACAATAAACGAACCATATAGTTTTCTCCTTAAGTAGTCCATATAAAGACATTAATTAGAGACGTTCCATAGGAAATCCGTCTGCCACGTACAGATCGTTAGGGAAGCAAGTGACCACTATACCATCCAGGGGTACTAAATACTACTTCCGAGTGAAACCATTGCTTCTTAATAAACGAGGAAACTCTAGAGAAAAGCGTAAAGAGAAAATAAAAGATATAGCGAACGTAACTCCTCTCAAGAAAAGAGTAGTAAGAAAAAGAAGATAACGAGGTAATTTTAGGAGCGATTGCCAAGTGAGTACTAATACGAATCAGTAAGAAAGGGGAATCTATGGAATAAAGGGGTGTATGTGAACCCATCAAAGTGGTGAGGGTTAGGGAAAACTTTCCTAAATTATTCATTGAGTCATAGAAAACCCGTCCATTACAGTCTCTGCCCAAAGGAAGGTAATGTAAGGACCTTACCTCCAGCTTAAGTCATAAGTTGACAATTACACCCCTTCTATAACCACTACTAATAAAACATTATGGCTGGAATCGCCTTATGAGCATAAATCCAATTAACCTACTAATGTCTATAATCAATATTTGTTAAAAAATAATAACAAACGTCTAAACTCAAACCTAGAACAAAATGAGAACCCTGAACTCATAAGCAAAAGGAAGTTCTGCCATGTCAATTCCTATCTGATAGGGTATTAGACTTTTCTATATATAAAAAAATATAAACAAATTGAAGTTGGGAAAGAGAGACGCACTGGTTGCCCGAGGAGAGTAAGGTGCAGACACCCTTAGACTAATGGATGAAACTAAGTAGTACTTTAATCATTCTAGCTAATGCTACACAACTATGACTAAAATATTGAAAATAGACTTAAGGATACATTAAATTGAGTGAGACCATAGACGTGAAGGACATAGCAATGTCATAGTGAAATTATAAGGGATGATTGAACCTTAAAGGTATACATTATGAACGAACGTCTGAAGAACTCCATATTGTAGGCCAAGAATTAGACAAGAAAATACCCGAAATTCAGGTGATGAAGCGCACATCAAAGATAATAATAAAGTTATCATTGGTATAATGATTTGTACAAAAGATCAAAAATAGCGCACTAGGCAAAAGGTGCTACTAATATAACGTGCGGGTGTGAATACCTACTCTATAAATGGCATTGATGTATTCGTAATATCTAGTTCTAGGGTCTCTCGGTAATGGGTATCTTTATCTTCTGAAAGAAGTTGCAAACAACCCATAAAATGGTACGTATGCGTAGGCCTCAGAAGTATAAAAGTAAATTACAATGCGCAAAGTGCAAACTACTACTTAAGAGCTAGAAGAAAATGTTGTTCTACGACATTTATAAAGAACCTACAAACAATGTGGTATTGTCTTGTAAGTATTTAAGGAAATGAATGAAGGTAAACAACAAGCTTTTGTCGTGCACATGATAATGACACAAGTACATGAACAAACAACAAAAAATACTAGGTAGTATTGGAATTCACAAACTTAGCCTTTCAATGCATTATCAGGCAAGTGTTATTGTTGAGACACCCTATAAACTGACTTCAATAATAAAAATTTGAACGAATTAACACACAGTTGAATGACCCATTAATAGGAGGAAAGATAGTAAATTCAATATGGAGTAATGATTGCCAAAGGCTGTTGACAATGGTGAGCAACAGCAGCTACCCTATGCCATAAATTAATTGTAAGATTGATCAATTAAGAGAAAATCAACACGTTTTCAGAAACAGCATTAAGAGTTTATAATGATAGCAAGTGCTCTGATAAAGTTCACAATTTTATGCTCCGTCTGTTAAGTAATAGTTGAATATTTCCTTTGTAGGCCCCTTTGTTAGCGTTAGGATATATCTCAGGTGTGGAGAAATATATAAAGTCGTAACAATTGTTTACCCAGTTAGGATTAGGTGCTGATAAGTGTGAAACATATAGGCTTTTTAGAGTTTAATTACCTTATAATTTGTAACAATTCAGGCAATGTTTCCCACTTATTATGTGTTTTTCCTAAGATTGATGTTTTGATGAGAACTGATGCATTTTATATGCTAAATATAGGAAAAAACCCTGAGAAAGGAAGATTATACATCATAAGGACTGCAACACAACAAACGGGGAACAAATCCAGAAAAGAGACAAAGATTGGTCATGTCCGGATCAACTTGGCCGGACGCAAAACCGGACGTCTCATGTCCGGATCAACGTCCGACCCAAGTCAGCCGGACATGACCTGAGATTCAATTCCAAAGTTTCTACCTTGTCCGGATACGGAAACGATCCGGACATGTCTCGAGTTTCAGATCCAGAGGTTCTGTGTCACGTCCGGATCCGGACACAATCCGGACGTCACACAGAGATGAAAAATAAAAACGCACTCGTGCTGATAATTGGGCTTTGGGCGCAATTATCAGCCAAAGCGAGTTACGCCCATACTTCCTTATATTAAGCAGCAGCCATGCTCAATTAATGCAGTGCACACCAAACTTCCACCAACGCCTGTCTAATTTCTAATCCATATTTAAGGAGCCCATTCAGCGTTCATTTCAAATCGCACCTGACTCTCTGAGTCTCACCATTACACAATCCTCTCTTCTCCCTCTCTACACAACATCTCTTCCGATAAACCAACCATCTCCAGTCATAAATCCTTCTCCGTAAACCTTCATCCTCACTCACAGACATAACCCTGCTCACTGTGCTCCGTTTAGCCTAGTCTGGATCTGTGTCCGGATCCGGACACAACCAGAACAACCAGTCCGGATCTGCGTTCGACCCAATATAGCCGGACAAGAGTGGAATTTGCAGAAACATCCTGACGGCCTCTAAAATCAGTTTTTCTGCTAAATCCCTCTATCCTTATGTTGTTTATATTGAGCATTGTTATTTTGTCCATGGCTGAGTAGTCGCTTTTAATTTCGGTTTACTATGTATCTCTAGAATAATTATTTCTGAACCTTTGTGATTTTCTGCAGTACAATAGAATAAAGTTCTTTTCCCTTATGAATTCCTAGACTTATTAATCTGATCAATTAAATAAGTTTATCAGTTTGTTAGCTTATAAGTGAGAACTGCGGCTATCAATTGACTACAGGGAAAGAACCAGTTGGTATAGAGATGGTAATTCCTCTAAAACACTAGCTGACCATTAATCTAGACTACACTTAAAGTAATTAGTAAACAGTGGATTCATAACGAGAGTTAGGGTTCGGTCTTTGCTAATTAGAATTCGTGGAGCGGGAGACCGAATACGAGTTATCTTTATTCTAGGGTTTTATTCAGAATACTATAGAAATCACTTTGGGGAAGAAATTGCAATCTAGAGAGAAGTAGTAAACCGAAATTTCCTTTATCAAACAAAAATCAAAACAATTATTTACCTGTTGTTTATTGCTTTTTGAACTCTGTTACAACATTCACCATCACATACAAAAACCCCCAATTTCCTGTTATTTGTTTTGTGTGTAAGTAGAAATTAAACTAGCCGCTGCCTCCTTGGATTCGATACTCAGGGAATATGTAACACCCCTACATCTTACTTCACAACTAACTGAAATCGCAGTGGAAATAAACGACTAAACAATAACTAAACGCTTCGGTGCTACAACGCCGTCAACCACCCACGCGGTTAACAAGGCAGAATAAATACAAGTGTACCGGTCTGACGATCAGACTCCCGAGCATAGAACTAAAACCATTAATAAATCATATACAATACCGAGTATTTAATTACATCCTTTCACTGTAAACTTTCAATATACAGTCATAGTAGTTTCAACGGAATCAAAATACAAGGCCACGGGAGCACAGGCGCATCCCGGGCTCAACATCCAAAATAAACCAAAATACAACTGCAGCCTAGATCCTACAGCCACTCTGCTTCCTCGATCCTCATCCTGCAGTAAAAATATGGAGCCCCCGAGGGGGTCAGCAACCCTTGGCTGGTATGGTTAACGCGCAGCCCATCGGCTACCGGGATACGCGCAACTAATTGTCATGATAACATGGCATTCATTTTAAACATAACATAATATGTGGCATAGCACCAATAGTGCACAGCACAACATCACATACATAGTGGATACTCTTCCCACAATAACAAACCAAGAAGGTTAAACAACATAAGAGCCTAGAGAATGGTTCACCCTCATGTTAAGCTCGTTACACACACTCATTACCGTTCTGTTATTCGAAGAGTAACTTAAGTCATAGATGGTTCGGATATAGTGACCCGAACACACCACACAAACACATGTTCCCACTAAACCGATCATAAGTCAGAATAGGTAAGCTTTGGAGAAGCTAGCGGGAGATCGAACGCCAAATTAAGGAGAACAATCTTAACAACATAAGAGTCGAATCTGATTCAGATATCTACTCTTAACTTACATGCATGACCGGACAACCGGATTCCTCACTTCCCAGTTAGCACTTGTTAGAAGTTCACGGTGGAACTTAACAAATAATACACAACAAGTGGTAAGTCATGTTAGACTCTCACAAGGGAATTGAGTCACATCACAACATCACAATAATATGAACAACGGTAAACTCATTACATGTTTAAGTCTTATAACGTCATAAACATATAGGAAAGCAAGCAACACACAAGCCGGTGTAAACCGGTAGGCAACAGATTACAAGAAAACCATACCTTGGTCCTTGCCTCGATTTGTTTCCTCCGTAGGTCACTCCTATACATGATTCAAGAATGTCGGTTAATTAACTTACTTAACTTCAAAGTTACTAAGTGTTTAACATGATTATTTGACATGTTTAAATGTCTAACTTACCCTAGGTTACCTTCATTATACCCCCTAGGGTTAAGTACATAAGTCACATTCTTTTCTTTTTTTTTTTACAAGTTTTGGTCCGACCGACCTTACCGACCGACCTTACACAAGGTCGGTCCATTCCAGAACATATTTCCGTCAAAATTTTCTACTCCGACCGACCTTGTAAGTTCGGTCGCATGTTCGGTCCATTCCCGAGAGTTTTTTCCCTTTGAAAATTCAGCCCCACCGAACTTGCCAAGTCCGGTCCCATGTTCGGTCGATTCCAGAAACTTAATCCGTACACAAAATACAAGCCCGACCGACCTTGCAAGTCCGGTCCCCAAGGTCGGTCCATTCCAGAAGCCAATTCTCGCAGGGTAAACTGGGCTCGACCGACCTTGCAAGTTCGGTCGCAAGTTCGGTCTGCCCTAGACCCTTGTTTTCCATTTCTCATTTAACTCCAAACTTCACCCCATATATCCTAGTACACCCTAACCTCATTTGGGCACTTCAAACACACCTTAAGACATCCTTAAACACTCATAAAACTCATTTTCTAATTCCTTAAACCTTTACTCATTTCTTCCCAAAATTCCTAACACTTACAATGTTTTCTCCTAGTCTCCAAGTGGTGTTTCATACCTAAGATGATCACTTATACCAAAATACTCCCTCACCACAACAACATCATCTCTCAAGCATCTATTCTCACAACTTACTCCTTATGTCATTCTTGAAATCCTTTTTCAAGTTTACACTTTCTCCTTGTTCACCAAAGTTTGCCTAAATCCTAACACAAGTCCAAATGACTCTAGTGTATCCCAAAACATTCATTTGCATTATAAAATCCTCTAGAACATTGCCTAAGCCCTTTTCACATCTTAAAACACCTTAATGCATGTTTCTTTCACAAGGAAAGCACCTAACCATTCTAAACACTTCTTAACTTATCAAACTCATTTTAAACTCTTAGAACTTCTTGTTTGTTACCTAAATTTTGACATGACCACTCCTAGAACATTACTAAACCAAGACACATTGTCTTCACCATCAAACAACCATGAACACTAAAATCCATCAAACACATCTTTATACACAAACTTCACACATTTAGCACTACATCACAATATAGTGCATAATTTAAATTGCATGGCTCTTAGGCCCTTTAAAGTGCATAATCATAAACACTGAATTTCCACAATATAATTGCCTTTGACCTGCAAATACACTCAACAACACATATGCCTTTTACTAAACCCTTAAGAGCATTCTTCTAAGTCACTTCCCATTGGCTCCTTAGATCATTTTCATAAGCAATACAAGCTCATTTTTCCTAAGACTTTAAACCACCTTAGGTTAGCACATTTACCTCTTTTTCCTCACAAACTTCTTTCTTGTTTCCTTGTTTAAAATCGGCAAGGCTTTAGATTGTTTGTCAACTTCTAAACATTATACAAACAACATAATGAGTATTCAAGCTTTAAGCTTCATCTCATTGTAAACCCTAGGTTTACATTATTTCAAAAACATTAATGTAGTTGTTTTACCTTGGTCTTTGAAGAGAGTTTGGATATCTATCAAGAGAGGACTCCACCTAGTCCATGAAAGGTTGGAATGGAGCTAGAACAAAGTCACACAAAGAGCACCATTAATGGGCATTTTCGGTCAAGGTAAAAACATGGAGGAAACATGATTTTTCTTTGAGATTCCTTACCTAGAAGCAAAGGAGAGTAATAATATGTAGAAATGTAAGCTCAAGCTCCTTCAATGGTGGAACTCCATGGCACCGAAATGGGGCTCTTGAAGATTTGAGAAGATAGGAATGAAGAGCTTGATGAGAGGAAGAGAATGGTGGTGTTTGTTTTTGATTTGGTTAAGTGAGCTAGATTTTACAAGAGGTCAAAGATGGAGATGGAGGTGTGTACTATTGCAAACCGTAGAAGAGAATGAAGAAGGGAGGTTGAAGAGAGCTTGGAACCGTGGGAATGCAAGGAAGAAAGGAGAAATGAAGGTAAACATACTTTTAGAAGATATTTGTAGTTATAAAGTAAATAGTACTTTAGTTAGTCCTCTTTATTTTCTTAACATATTAACAAGAGAGTGGTGAGTCACCACACTTAAGAAAACCGGCCCCCAATAGTACTTAGGGGTATTATAGTCTTTATTTGTCAATTTAATTACTTATACAAACATATGTTACTAACTAGCTTATTAAAATCACTATTCATAAAAACAAGGCACATAGAAGTGAAATTTTTGATTTCCCATTGATATAGACTTCCAAATGTGATACTATATAGTACACATGTTAATTAAAGAGTAATGATGGACATTTAGCCATTCAAAACTCATTTACAAGACAATTTTTCGAAAATGTGCCTTAAGACTCCTTAAAGCACATTTTGTGTTTTAACTTGTTTAAATTTGTTTACTAATGTTCCTAAGACTCTTTTTAGTCTTAATATACCATATTTAGGTGTTTAAACAACATACTAAGGTTTGTGGTATTTCAATCTACCCCCCTTAAAAGAACTTTGTCCTCAAAGTTCACACTTCCACATATCCTAAATATTAGAACACGGGAATACATATAAACAATATTTCCATACATCATTAACAACACACTTTCATAACATTGACACAAGGTCCATACAACATAACATCGGGTACATAACATTGGACACAAGGTCCATACAACATTATCCACATCATTCAGACACAACGGTCTGTAACATAACAACATAACATAGACGATGTATTTAAATACACGTCGTACACACACATAACCGAAACGGCTCTACCCCCCTTAAAAAGGGGTACGCCCCGTACCCTATACACATAAACACTAAGAAGTAAACAATGACGGGTACTTCGCCTTCATCTTATCTTCCAGCTCCCAAGTGGCCTCCTCAACGTCCTGGTTAGACCAAAGAACTTTCACCAGTCTCACAGACTTATGGCGAGTGTCTCGAGTCTTAGTATCCAGAATCCGTACCGGAGTCTCCACTGATCGCATGGTCGGCTCTACGGTTAGCCTTTCAGGCTGAAGCACATGAGACAGATGAGACATATACTTCTTCAACTGGGACACATGAAATACATCATGTACCTTGCCCAGCTCGGCGGGTAGATCAAGTTTGTAAGCTACCGGGCCGATCCGCTCCGTCATAACATAAGGCCCCACATTTTGGGCTCAACTTGCCTTTCTGGCCAAAACAAAATACACCCTTCATGGGGGATACTCTCAAAAATACCTGATCGCCCACGGCGAACTCCAGGTCACGTCTGCGCACATCTGCGTACGATTTTGTCTATCCTGAGCTGCCTTCATGTTAGCCCGGATCTGGCGAACTTCTGCCTGAACTTGTTCAAGATACTCTGGTCCTATAATGACCGTCTCACTCGACTCATCCCAGCATAATGGCTTGCGGCATGGTCTACCGTACAAGGCCTGGAAGGGAGACATCTTGATCGATGCATGATAACTGTTGTTGTAACTAAACTCGATCAGATGTAACTTATCAATCCAGCTGGTCTGAAAGTCAAGTGCACATGCACGTAACATATCCTCAAGTGTCTGGATGGTGCGCTCACTCTGACCATCGGTCTGTGGGTGAAACGCTGTACTCAATTTCAGTTCGGTACCCAATGCTTCTCGTGTAGACTTCCAATACCTCCTCGATAAGAATCTGGTATCTCTGTCAGATACAATCGTTTTCGGTACCCCATGATATCTTACAATTTCTCTGTCAAAGAGTTCTGCTAGTTTTGCCACTTTCCAGGTGTCCTTCATCGGTATGAATCGACCCACCTTGGTCAGTCGGTCAACAATAACCCAAATCATATTCAGACCTCCCCTTGTAGGCGGAAGCCCTACTACGAAGTCCATAGAAATATCATGGAACTTCCACTCAGGCACTGGCATTGGCTGTACCATACCACCAGGCCGTCGGTGCTCAAACTTGACCTTCTGGCAAGTGAGACACCTCAATACATAATCAGTAGCATCCATTTTCATTCCAGTCCACCAAAAATATCTTTTCATACCCTTATACATCTTTGAAGCTCCGGGGTGAATCGAAGTAGTAGAACAATGGGATCCACTCAATATGCGCTCCTTCAACTCAGCGCTACTCCTAGGTATACACAATCGGCCATTAAGCCTAATCAGGTCATCATTGTGGAGTCTGAAGTCGTACTTCTGACCCTCGAATGTGCCATCAATAAGCTTCTGCCGGATCTCCATCATATACTGATCCGTCATCTGAGCACTCCGCACCTCTTCAACCAAGCCAGTATGAGAGACTAGCGAATGGAGAGAGTGTGCTCGGCGACTCAATGCGTCAGCTACCACATTCGCCTTACCCTCTTTGTACTGTAGATTAATGTCATAGTCGTTTAGAAATTCAACCCACCTTCTTTGCCTCATGTTCAACTCCTTCTGAGTGAACAAGTACTTCAAACTTTTGTGATCAGAATAGATTGTCACACTTACCCCATACAAATAATGTCACCATATCTTCAATGCTGAAATACCCCAAATCTAAATAATATTATTTAATCATTAGTTATTGGAATATAATCCAAATATAAATCATTTCACGTACGCATGCAAACCCATGCATGAAAACGTTACGTAAAAACAGTCGTTTCACCATAAACGCTAAAACGCCTTAGAAGCATATGGTCAAACATGACCTTGTATGACCCTCTAATATTCAAACCAAATGGTCATACAATTATTATATGAATATACAAATATATTCCCTAAGCTAAATTCAGTCAAAAACGCAAAACGTTCGGGAGTGCTCACGCCGCTCCTTAAAGCACGAAAAGTCCGGAGGAGTGCCGAGGTGGCACGAACTCCTATAAAATTAATTCCTTGAGTTCCTAACATCATTATTAACCATAATAAAGAGAACCCATGAAGTGGTTTCTCAAAATTCAGCAAAAACCAAAGGAGGATTTCTTAGCGCTCCTTTTTGGCCCGGGAGTGTCCCGATGGCCCGTAAATTATGTCACAGGTTGATATAACCCCATATAACTCAATAAACATCCTAGTATATGTTTATTTACTATAATAAGTGTTTAAAACACTTGGAACTCATAAAAACAATTGGTTTCCCAAAATTTCCTTAGAGCACAAAAACACACCTTCGGGTGTCACAAAAATGCGTTTTACGCAATTACCTTGTAGTTTTTGACATGCCACGAATTGGTAATCTTAAATAGGGTTAAAATGACCTTCTAAATCAGTTGGTGTGACTAGTCAACAAGACTCTCTATAGGGGCCGATTTTGAGAGCAAAAACTAGTATAAAAATTACATTAAAAGTTTATAAAAAGCATAGAACATGGTGACTCACCTTCCCATGTGTTATATTACTTAATGTCAAAGTATGTAGGTCTCATTTGACCAGCAAGCTGTCGAAATTAGGCCATGGAATAAGGCCATGTGAGCTAGAACAAAAACAAATGAGAAAAAGTAAAAAGTGGATCTAGAATTCACTTTTCTAGATTCCTTCTTTTCTAAGTGACCTTCCAAGCTACTTCCTTGACTCTTCTTGGCCGGTTTTTGAGCTCCATTCAGTCCCTAAATTCGTGACTCTACATGAGGAAGAAGACAACACAAACTTAGAAAAATCAAAAGAAGATACCTTACCTAAATTTCCTTGTCTTCTAGTTCACATTATTTCTTCCACATGCTCTTGCCTTGTCACACTCCTCATGGCCGGTTTTCAAGCTGGAAAAGAGGTCATTTATTGAGCCAATCAACCATGAAATAAACTAAGAAAAAGTATAGTCATTTGACATTAAAAATTGACAAAACAAAAATCAATTCCAAAGTGCAATTCCTTACCATTTACGTGAGCTAAGTCTCACTTTCTTCCTTGCCCTCTTCATCCACGGTTTAGGTAAGCTCTCTCCTCTCTCTTCTAGCTTCATCTTCTTCCTTTGAAGCTCTTAAGTCCATTAATGGAGTTTTAACTTCTATCTTCATCTTTAAGGTAATTTCCTAGCATTTCTTGGCAAGTCTTGAAGCAAAACTCTTCCTAGCATAACAAGGGTGTTCGGCTTCACTTAGTTCTCCAAGGAGATTGTCCAAACCAACATTAAACCAAGGAGCATCTCAAGGTTATCTTAAGGTAGGTTTTAAAGCTTGAAAATCCTTAAAACACATTTTTGTGTGTAACCAAGTTCTACCTCTTCTAAGTCTCTTTTCTTCTTCATTTTGATGAAGGAAAACTTGCTCTTCATCTAACTTTGGTGAGCCGAAATTATAAGAGAAAAAGTCTAAGGTAAAGTATTGTAAAACTACTTACAAATCTACTTAAGATCTTTGTTGAAGATCTAACTCCTAAACACCTTCACCTCTTGCATAAAACCGAAGAGGAGCATCAAGTTTACCTAGGAGAAAGCTTGGAGATTCAAGAAGAAGTTCAAGCACTTAACCACCTTTGTTAAGAAGTAAGTTTACTAAGTAAATCTTTATGTTATAAGCCTTGTTAAGCTTCTAAAAATTATACAAAAATTATGTACACCTCCTAGGTTTATTAAAACCGAAACCATATGGTATTATATGCCAAAATACAATCATAACTTATATAGAAAATATTTACCTTAAGACACATTTTTGTGTCACAAAATTTAGTTATGTTACTATTAATTCAAGCCGAATTACCAAGGGCAAAAATAAATATGGCCGAATGCTTTAATTGATAAATAGGTATTAATGACCTACTTAGGTATATAAACTTATATCACAAAGTTTGGTGAGCTAAAAATATTTCATTAGTGCTTAAATGGCTAATTAATTAAGTTATGTGGCTTAAATGTAATTTTTACAAAGTTCAGTGCAAATATTGTGAAAGCCGAGAGCTAAAGGGGTATTTAGTGTAATTATAATATAATATAAGGTTAGGAATTAAGTTTAAGAATTTTAGATAATTTAAACAAGCTTAAAATAACTTTTTATTAAGTTTTGGGCTATTATGTAATTTATAAAAGTTGTTATGAAAGTCTAGCATTTATTAGTGGGCGAATTCATAATTAAAAGATTTATTAGGCTCACTTTCGAAATTTTGAGGAATTAAATATTTAGACTTTAGTTTATAAGTTATTAAGAAACTATTATAAAGTTTTGGGATAAAAGTGTAATTAAGGAAGAATAAATGACAAAGCCGAATTACTTTGGGGTTAGTTTGGTAATTTAAGAATTTATATATATAAATTCGGCATTTATGGAGAATTAAAATTAAAACTATAGTTTATAAGACATTATGTAAAGATTATAAGATTTTGTGGCTAAATTGCAATTATAGAAAGTATATAAATATATGCCGAGATTTTGAGGGGCTAAGATGTAATTCTTGAAAGTTATAATATTTATAAGTTATGTCCAAAAGATTAGTGGTGGTTTTGTAATTTAATTAGATGAGGAATTAAAACTATGTTATATAAAGAGATTAGAATTTAAGTGTAAAGTTTATGAATTAATGTGGTTGTTTTGTAAATAACCGAAATACAAGTTTAAGAATTTAGATTTAAATAAATATAGGTCCTATATGGATATTTGGAGGATTTAGAGAAGAATTTGATTAAAGGAATTATGGAATTGAAACTATGGCTTACATGGTTATAAGGAATTAAAAGATAAACAATGAATATTATTTATGGTTAAAAGGAGAATAATAAAACTATAAGAATTTTATGTCATGTATGACATATAAATATAGTTAAGAAATTATAAGTTGTTATGTCACCTAGACAAATAAATAAACAACAAATGCAATGAACACATATATGTGCATTAAAGGATGTATAAATAAATCAAAAGGAATAACAAATAAGTTATACATTAAATCATGAGGTAATTAAAAGAAATAAACCTCACATGAAATAACAAATACGAGATTTGTTAAATGATCCAATAGAATTATTATATAAGGGTAAATAAATTAACCCTCTCAGTCAATCCTATTCTAGGACTCTGTTTGACCAGACGTTGACCGGGAATTAAACGAGTACAGTCTACGGTGAACGGTATGGGATTCTTGCAACCTGTTTTCTAACGGATTACACGGCTTGTGTGCTATCTGTTGTTTGAAATAACGACCAAGATAATTAATGTAAAAGGTTGTTTTACTCTTGCACTGTTGTATTATTTTATGTGCGTGATTGTTGCTGACTACAACGTGTATGTCCCACGCATACAAACACTACTATACCAGTGGATTAAATACCTGCGTTTCAGTATACCGAGGACTTGTACTCAAGTCTCTCACTAACTTCACTTTATAACAAACGTCATTATCCTAAACGTGATAATTGACAATACACATTGTGTTTTTGTTTAATGTTTTATATGACACTTAACAAATATATACTTCGAGAATGAGGAGCCCAGTTGGATCTGGCCATGCATGCTACGGGAGTTGTACCTATCTCAGGTCGTCTCCTACTACGTCGCGACGGAACATTCAGTTGGGAGGAAGACTCTATTCCTTCCGGGATCCAAATGCCCATCAGTTCAGTTTGAGGAAGACTTCTTTCCTCTAGTGGGATTCATTTTCACGCCTCTCAGTTCAGGGTTTAACTACGTTATCTCCTGGGGTTTTATACCCAACCTTTCTCTATAACGAGGTCACTATACCTCCACTAATTGATATACTTATATACATCTGTCAGTCCCACTGTGTGGACCCGACAGCTACAGACATTTCAGTTCAGCTAACTTGACCTTCTGTGTCTTGTTCTATGTGACATTATTGTCCTTGTATGGATACTTGTTATCATCAGACTATGCTTGTTTACAGCTTTATAAAAATGAACTGCATGTGTTCGACAAAGTAGTTGGTGTGGCCCGGTAGACGATGGGCTGCACGTTTTCCATACCAGCATTGTTTGCTGAGCCCCTTTGGGGGCACCCCCATTTTTCAGGTACCTGAAGTTTAAGAAGATCACCACACTGAGTGTAGGTGGGGTAGACCAAGCTTTGGGAGTCTACTATTAGTTAATTATTTTATTTCAGTATTTTACTTTGAGTTTGATTCCTAGTATCTCGGGTTGTATCTGTATTCCAGACCGTGACATTTGAGGATTGTATTTGGACTTAGCCTTGTTGGTCACAAGGGTGGCCAACGGCATTGTAATACCGCCCGGTTGTTGTATTTATTTCCGCTGCAGTTGTATTTTATTTGGGAGTGATCGCCGTTCAGTTTATTGGATTTCGGGTTGGGGTATTACAAATGCGAAGACAATGGCCCCCAGTTCTAAATCGTGGGTAGGGTAGTTCTCTTCATGCTTCTTCAGCTGTCGGGAGGCGTAAGCCACGACCTTCCCGTGTTGCATCAACACACAACCCATACCTCTACCTGATGCGTCGTAATAGACCTCAAAACCATCTGGACCGTCTGGTATAGTCAAGACTGGTGCAGATGTCAGAGCATCCTTGAGACTCTTGAAAGAACTCTCACAGTCTACTGTCCACTCGAATGGTGCATCCTTTTTCATCAAGGAAGTCATCAGCTTCGAGACACTGGAGAAGTCCTTTACAAACCTCCTATAATAACCTGCCAGACCGAGGAAGCTCCTGATATCGGTAACTGTCTTCGGCCTAGGCCAGGTGCGCACTGCATCAATCTTTGCCGGATCAACAGCGATCCCGGCCTCAGAAATCACATGTCCAAGAAAGGATACTTGGTTCAACCAAAACTCACATTTCGAAAATTTAGCATACAACTGATTCTTCCTCAATGTTTGTAACACATTTCTCAGGTGGCTTTCATGCTCACCCCTCGACTTCGAGTACACAAGAATATCATCGATGAAGACTACCACTGACTTGTCCAACTGATCTTGGAACAAGCGGTTCATTAAATCCATGAACTTCGCTGGTGCATTGGATAACCCAAACGGCATAACCGTAAACTCATAATGTCCATACCTAGTTCTGAATGTTGTCTTCTCAATGTCACTGTCACGGATGGCAATCTGATGGTATCCGGATCGTAGATCTATCTTGGAGAATACTGATGCTCCCCTCAACTGGTCAAATAAATCGTCGATGCGTGGTAAAGGGTAACGGTTCTTCACCGTAACTGCATTCAGTTCTCGATAGTCAATACACAGGCGGAGGCTACCGTCCTTCTTCTTCACGAAGAGGACCGGCGCTCCCCATGGTGAAACGCTAGGGCGGATAAACCCCTTGTCGAGTAGGTCTCTCAGCTGCTCCTTGAGCTCTATCATCTCTGCTGGAGCCATACGATAGGGCGCCTTTGCAATTGGTCCGGTACCCGGAACCAAATCAATCTCAAACTCCACTTCCCGTTCTGGCGGCATGCCCGGCAGTTCCTTAGGAAATACATCAAGAAACTCCGACACTACCGGCACATCTGGGCTAAACTCTGGTTCTCTCTCTATGTCCTGGACATAGCAGAGGTATACATCACTCCCTCGTCGTAATTCACGACACATAGCCATGGCGGTGATGATCTGAGTCGAAGGCTCCTGGGCCTTGGCGGTAAGATATGGTAACCCCAGATGGACTCCAAAGAAGCAGTCGATGCTCGGCACATAGGATTCTGCCCTTGTACGCTCCAACCAGTTCATCCCGACAATCACATCAAAGCCAAGTCTGTCGAACTCTATCAAGTCGATCGGAAACTCTTCACCTCTGATTCGTACAACACCATCTCGGTGGTAGCGGGTACACCTGATCCGCTCTTTCGACGGGAGAGTGATAAGTGAAGTCTGGCATCTCATCACCGTCTAACCCCAGCCTCTTCGCAAAAGATAGCGAAATAAATGTGTGAGGCTCCGGAATCGAACAAGATCGAAGCGTCACCGCCATTGACTGGAAAGGTACCGGTGAGAATTGTGCCGCTCTTGCCGGCTTCTGCCTCATTGCAGACACTCAGTGTACCTCCCGTTCCGAGTGCACAGCCTAATTCATTGGCAAACTAATAAGTACGGGTAACAACACGGTTGATATACTTCAATAACTCCACTTTATCATTAACACATCTCCTTACAACATTGTTGGTTTTACAGTTGGCATAACTTAACACATATAATATCCCTACAATACACTGGCTTAACATTACATAATTATACAAGGCTTTAAAACTGTCTGAAGGTCAAATTCAAACGTCCGGGTTTCATGTGTGTGGCATTGATCACTGCCGACGGTGCGGTATTCAGTTTGATCTTTCTGATGCCATGATATAGCATCCTTGACTGCCCACCATGATTAACACATCTCCTGACTTTAGTACCAACTTCTTTGCGAGATCTCAACGCTTCTGCTCGCCATATATAAATACTGCGGTATCACCAATGGACCAAGACACCACGGGTACTCCCTTACTTAGAGACTCGGGTGACTCATCCTATCTTGGTGTAAACCTAATCGTCCACCTTTCTGGTAGAAGTTCACAATACACAAATCTGCTTTAACACTTGGAATTGAATCCTTTTCAACTTGCTGAGCAATTCCCACGGCGTGATTAACGACCGCAAGGAACTCCTCAGGTATCATCGGTACAGTTGCTCCGTCTTCAGCTCGTCTTGATATGTCTTGGTGTAAGGGTTCCGGTCCTTACCCATGCAATCATCTTAAATTCATTCTTGATTCCGCTCGGGTATTCGGGTGTGTAGAACCTCCTGGTTTTGCTCCAAGTTCGTCGCATCGTCTGCTGAATGATATGGGCTTCCGGTGTCAGGTATCCATTTAAGAGTATCATACCTGGCTGGATAACCTGACATTGCTCCATTGGAAATTCGGTGATGTTGATGGTGGTTTCTTCAGGGTTTGGTGTGGGTGGGATTGGATAACATATATTGAAGGTTCCTTTAAGTTTAGAATTTCCTAATTAGGTAACTTTCACACTATACTTTAACTCTTTACTCACATAATAATACACTTGGACTCACTAGCACATACATGCATGAAATGCGGTATGCAATCACTTATTTCATTCAACAGTTTAGGCGGTACCTGGTCTAGAAGAGGGCCCTGGCGCCTCAGACCGGTCCACCACATTCAGGGCGGCCTTGCTAGGTCCCGACCCTTTCCCCTTCTGGGAATCAGTGTGTCTCTGATCTGTGGGTGGCTGGTTAGCCGTCTTCGGGCCATCAATACCTGTTGTGGCCTTACCCTTCCACTGCCCCTTGGGCTTGTTGACTCTGCTGTTGGGGTTCCGGTAACACTCGTAGTCACGGTGACCCCACTTCTCGCAGTAACGACACTGTACGTCGTTTCCCTTGCAGTCCTTGCCGGGGTGGTCTCCGTTACACCACTTACAGTAGTAGTGGCGCTCCGGTCCAGAACCCATGCTAGCTGCTATCACAATACACAATCAATACTTATTTCACAACTTAACATCATGCACTTCAACTTGTCACACATGATTAAATAATTACCCTTAGGTGGGTAAGAGCGTAGGGGTTTCGCCGCATAAGCATATGTGAGCTTCAGTGGCTCCTCAGCTGTGGTGGTTTGGGCTTGGCCCTTGTCACCCTGGTGCTGACTCTTCTGGGGCTGGGGATAAGGTTTCTTCTTCTTCTTCTTTCCTCCCCCGTACCCCTGCGGACTCTGGCCCTCGCTCGTGGCCTTGCGCTTGTGCGCATTCTCCTCGTCCCTCAGACGGACGGTAATCTCAACCTTAGCAGCGGCATGATAGCACTCCTGAATTTAGGACGTCAGTCATGCTCCGCAATACATACCCACAAACTCACATTAATACTCACTTATGGATTACACTTATTCATATCACACTTCATTTAAATTACCTGCAAGGTAGTATACTCAGCTGGCCCCATCCCATAGCGAAGACGGTGGCTGAGACCGTTGTAGAAACGGTTTACCAGCACCCGGTTCGAGTACCCCAGGTTCGGTAACAGGTGGATAAGGCCGGTGAATGCAGTGTAGTACTCATCAACCGACACCTTGTCCCCCTGCCTCAGACTATCCAGCTCCAGGCGCTTGGCCTCTTGAACATGCACAGGGTAGTATTTAGCTCGCAGTAGAGCCGTGTACTCCCTCCATCCGAACTAAGGATCCGCCATCCGGTCCTCTCTCACAAGCTTCCACCAACTCTGTGCCGAACCCTTCAGGTAGTAAGCGGCAAGACGGACCTTGGCCCCAGCAGGCACATCCAAGGTCTCGTAGGCGGTCTCCAACTCGGAGATGTACGCCTCCAGCTTACGTGGGTCGGTCTCCCCATGAAATGAAGGGGGTCTAAGATCTGCCAATGCCTTGACCCAGTTGGTCTCACGTGGCGGTGGCGGTGGTGGTTGAACTTCGGGCTGTTGCCCCTGCTGAATTGCAGCTACTAGTTGTGGAACCATTTGGGCTACGGCGGCCGCTACAGCTTCGGCCATAACCTGAGCAGTAGTGTTCTCACCCTGGTCATCCGTATCTCCAGTACCGTGTCCACGGCCTCTACCTCTCGGTCTACCTGACATCTGAATTCACATGAACACTTATTAGCACAGTGCTTGCACACTTATAGGTCCAACGATTGTATCATCTTCCCGAAAATAAGGTATTTCCACACTTGGTTAGTGGTTAACCTTTCCATAACTGCTCACTTAGGTAACTGTAGTTAGGTTTCCCAACTCGGTATATTCCTAAGCTCGGTATTCTAGTCATCAGAGTGATACTTCGCTCTGATACCACTTTTTGTAACACCCCTACATCTTACTTCACAACTAACTGAAATCGCAGCGGAAATAAACGACTAAACAATAACTAAACGCTTCGGTGCTACAACGCCATCAACCACCCACGCGGTTAACAAGGCAGAATAAATACAAGGGTACCGGTCTGATGATCAGACTCCCGAGCATAGAACTAAAACCATTAATACATCATATACAATACCGAGTATTTAATTACATCCTTTCACTGTAAACTTTCAATATACCGTCATAGTAGTTTCAACGGAATCAAAATACAAGGCCACGGAAGCACAGGCGCATCCCGGGCTCAACATCCAAAATAAACCAAAATACAACTGCAGCCTAGATCCTACAGCCACTCTGCTTCCTCGATCCTCATCCTGCAGTAAAAATATGGAGCCCCCGAGGGGGTCAGCAACCCTTGGCTGGTATGGTTAACGCGCAGCCCATCGGCTACCGGGATACGCGCAACTAATTGTCATGATAACATGGCATTCATTTTAAACATAACATAACATAACATAATATGTGGCATAGCACCAATAGTGCACAGCACAACATCACATACACAGTGGATACTCTTCCCATAATAACAAACCAAGAAGGTTAAACAACATAAGAGCCTAGAGAATGGTTCACCCTCATGTTAAGCTCGTTACACACACTCATTACCGTTCTGTTATTCGAACGAGTAACTTAAGTCACAGATGGTTCGGATATAGTGACCCGAACACACCACACAAACACATGTTCCCACTAAACCGATCATAAGTCAGAATAGGTAAGCTTTGGAGGAAGCTAGCGGGAGATCGAACGCCAAATTAAGGAGAACAATCTTAACAACATAAGAGTCGAATCTGATTCAGATATCTACTCTTAACTTACATGCATGACCGGACAACCGGATTCCTCACTTCCCAGTTAGCACTTGTTAGAAGTTCACGGTGGAACTTAACAAATAATACACAACAAGTGGTAAGTCATGTTAGACTCTCACAAGGGAATTGAGTCACATCACAACATCACAATAATATGAACAACGGTAAACTCATTACATGTTTAAGTCTTATAACGTCATAAACATACAGGAAAACAAAAAACACACAAGCCGGTGTAAACCGGTAGGCAACAGACTGCAAGAAAACCGCCTCGATTTGTTTCCACCGTAGGTCACTCCTATACATGATTCAAGAATGTCGGTTAATTAACTTACTTAACTTCAATGTTACTAAGTGTTTAACATGATTATTTGACATGTTTAAATGTCTAACTTACCCTAGGTTACCTTCATTATACCCCCTAGGGTTAACTACATAAGTCACATTCTTTTCTATTTTTTTTTTACAAGTTTTGGTCCGACCGACCTTACCGACCGACCTTACACAAGGTCGGTCCATTCCAGAACATATTTCCGTCAAAATTTTCTACTCCGACCGACCTTGTAAGTTCGGTCGCATGTTCGGTCCATTCCCGAGAGTTTCTTCCCTTTGAAAATTCAGCCCGACCGAACTTGCCAAGTCCGGTCTCATGTTCGGTCGATTCCAGAAACTTAATCCGTACACAAAATACAAGCCCGACCGACCTTGCAAGTCCGGTCCCCAAGGTCAGTCCATTCCAGAAGCCAATTCTCGCAGGGTAAACTGGGCTCGACCGACCTTGCAAGTTCGGTCGCAAGTTCGGTCTGCCCTAGACCCTTGTTTTCCATTTCTCATTTAACTCTAAACTTCACCCCATATATCCTAGTACACCCTAACCTCATTTAGGCACTTCAAACACACCTTAAGACATCCTTAAACACTCATAAAACTCATTTTCTAATTCCTTAAACCTTTACTCATTTCTTCCCAAAATTCCTAACACTTACAATGTTTTCTCCTAGTCTCCAAGTGGTGTTTCATACCTAAGATGATCACTTATACCAAAATACTCCCTCACCACAACAACATCAACTCTCAAGCATTTATTCTCACAATTTACTCCTTATGTCATTCTTGAAATTCTTTTTCAAGTTTACACTTTCTCCTTGTTCACCAAAGTTTGCCTAAATCCTAACACAAGTCCAAATGACTCTAGTGTATCCTAAAACATTCATTTGCATTATAAAATCCTCTAGAACATTGCCTAAGCCCTTTTCACATCTTAAAACACCTTAATGCATGTTTCTTTCACAAGGAAAGCACCTAACCATTCTAAACACTTCTTAACTTATCAAACTCATTTTAAACTCTTAGAACTTCTTGTTGTTACCTAAATTTTGACATGACCACTCCTAGAACATTACTATACCAAGACACATTGTCTTCACCATCAAACAACCATGAACACTAAAATCCATCAAACACATCTTTATACACAAACTTTAAACATTTAGCACTACATCACAATATAGTGCATAATTTAAATTGCATGGCTCTTAGGCCCTTAAATAACATGGCTCTTAGGCCCTTAAAGTGCATAATCATAAACACTGAATTTCCACAATATAATTGCCTTTGACCTGCAAATACACTCAACAACATATGCCTTTTACTAAACCCTTAAGAGCATTCTTCTAAGTCACTTCCCATTGGCTCCTTAGATCATTTTCATAAGCAATACAAGCTCATTTTTCCTAAGACTTTAAACCACCTTAGGTTAGCACATTTACCTCTTTTTCCTCACAAACTTCTTTCTTGTTTCCTTGTTTAAAATCGGCAAGGCTTTAGATTGTTTGTCACTTCTAAACATTATACAAACAACATAATGAGTATTCAAGCTTTAAGCTTCATCTCATTGTAAACCCTAGGTTTACATTATTTCAAAACATTAATGTAGTTGTTTTACCTTGGTCTTTGAAGAGAGTTTGGATATCTATCAAGAGAGGACTCCACCTAGTCCATGAAAGGTTGGAATGAAGCTAGAACAAAGTCCACAAAGAGCACCATTAATGGGCATTTTCGGTCAAGGTAAAAACATGGAGGAAACATGATTTTTCTTTGAGATTCCTTACCTAGAAGCAAAGGAGAGTAATAATATGTAGAAATGTAAGCTCAAGCTCCTTCAATGGTGGAACTCCATGGCACCGAAATGGGGCTCTTGAAGTTTTGAGAAGATAGGAATGAAGAGCTTGATGAGAGAAGGAATGGTGGTGTTTGTTTTTGATTTGGTTAAGTGAGCTAGATTTTACAAGAGGTCAAAGATGGAGATGGGGTGTGTACTATTGCAAACCGTAGAAGAGAATGAAGAAGGGAGTTGAAGAGAGCTTGGAACCGTGGGAATGCAAGGAAGAAAGGAGAAATGAAGGTAAACATACTTTTAGAAGATATTTGTAGTTTATAAAGTAAATAGTACTTTAGTTAGTCCTCTTTATTTTCTTAACATATTACAAGAGAGTGGTGAGTCACCACACTTAAGAAAACCGGCCCCCAATAGTACTTAGGGGTATTATAGTCTTTATTTGTCAATTTAATTACTTATACAAACATATGTTACAAACTAGCTTATTAAAATCACTATTCATAAAAACAAGGCACATAGAAGTGAAATTTTGATTTCCCATTGATATAGACTTCCAAATGTGATACTATATAGTACACATGTTAATTAAAGAGTAATGATGGACATTTAGCCATTCAAAACTCATTTACAAGACAATTTTTCGAAAATGTGCCTTAAGACTCCTTAAAGCACATTTTGTGTTTTAACTTGTTTAAATTTGTTTACTAATGTTCCTAAGACTCTTTTTAGTCTTAATATACCATATTTAGGTGTTTAAACAACATACTAAGGTTTGGGGTATTTCAGAATACTCCAAAATTTAAACTTGCTATAATCGACCGGTACACTTGCCGTTAGGTTAAACCCCCAGCACAATTTACCATTAAGTTTTACCCCAACAGGTGCTCAAATGGGCGATTAGTCCTTTTAATTTGACAGCCCGAAGTGGCATGAGGAGGAATTGATTGGAGTAGATGGTGGATTGTGTAACACCCCTACCGCTAACACTGTCATTGCCGTCCAACTCCTTATACATTCGTACTCTCACAGCGGATACATACTTACTCAACGGCGGGTGATACAATGCCGTTAGCCACCCACGTGACTAACAAGGCTACTACTACATACAGCATCGGTCTGATGGACCAGAATATCCGAGTACTACTCAATACAATACATACTCTCATTACTCTGCAGAGACTATACAATACTCCATTCGATACAATACTCCATTCAATACCATACTCCATTCAATACAATACTCCCCAATTCCGTACAAGATAATACACTACGCATACCGAGTTTACTAGGTTCCAAATTCATTACTGTACTTCTCCCAATTTCATACACACTCACTAGGAGTCAATCTGCTACCAATTCCTCACAAAACTTGGTGCTTCTAATTACAAGGCGCGCCACCGGTCTCTACCTGACCGTATCCGCTCCGGGTACTGCACACTAAAAACGTTCCCCCGAGGGGGTCAGCTTTCGCTGAATATGATAACCGCATACCCCGCGTACTAGCGAGGGTAGCGCCGACCATTGGTTCTACATGCAATTCATTTTGGCAATACATACATTCATACATACATACATACATGCTTTCATTCACGATACTACAATACTACACAAGTATACATACATACGCACAGTACAATACATGCTTGGAAGACAATACAAGTCATCCAATACTTACCTACCATCTTTCGGGTTGCACATACACAATACATACCCTATATGCAATACGGAGATACAATTCTCCAATACATACAAAGGTCCAGTCGCTTCATTACTCACCCGGGTTAATCGGGTGTTCGATACTTGTTTTACTTCCGGTCAATGACTTACAATAGTCAAGACCAATACAAATATGATACTTACTTCTTACATACTTTACTTCCAGTTAAGTCGGTATGACCTCCGGGCAGGGATTACTACATCCCACCACCGGGCTTTAGGGTGGCCCACTAATCCAGGATGCTACCCATTCAAGGGAATTGGTCCATGGAAAAGATTACAGCCAGGATTCGGATCCAACCTCTTGTGTTTCCTTATCCTCACGCGTGGCCGAAACTATGTCGGACTTCTACTCATTCCATTTACTCATTACTCATGTTAGGAGTTAGATTGTTAGGAATTAGTAGAAGTCGGTACTTCATTCCCATACATCCATACAATACACAAGTACACATTACATACGCATACCCTTCATTCTCATTCATACATTTCATGAATTATACAAACTAAATGTTCAAGAAGATACAATCAAGAACAAAATAGTTCAAACACAATTAAGTGCAATAAAAGTCCGATTCGTGTATTTATCTTATTGGTGATCACATAAGCACACAAATCGGGGTAACCAGGTTAGGATACAGAGCATGAAGAAATCATACCGTTCATCGTTGTATCCGTACTACTGGCTCCTTCGAGGATCAACTATTTGATTCCTATACATACATGAAGTAGTGTGGTCAATGGTCTATTATTGATCTAGCTTACTCCCTCATTGATATTCTCAATGTTTACTTACTACTCCTTTACATTCGTACTTGGTTATAAAACCATTCTTTTCCTTATTACTTCTTAAGCTTGCTTCCTTACTCATTTACTTACTTTCTTACCATTACTACTTCATTAATGGTGTATTACTACATATATATGCATATGTGTATATAGGCATATATACATATATATGATCACTATAATCATATAATTAAAACATTTTTTTTTACTCGACCGGACTTGCGACCGACCTTGCAAGTCCGGTCCATTCCAGTAGGCTACATCGTGTGAAAATTCCAGGGCCGACCGACCTTGCAAGTCCGGTCCCAAGGTTGGTCCATTCCAGTAAGTTTCGTATTTGAAAATTTTAGCCCGCCGACCTTGCAAGTCCGGTCGCAAGGTCGGTCCATTCCAGTAGCTCGCCTTACGGGAATTTTTCTGGCCGACCGAACTTGCAAGTTCGGTCGCAAGTTCGGTCCATTCCAGAAGGTTTCTGACGGGAGAAATTTCTGGTCCGACCGAACTTGCAAGTCCGGTCGCAAGGTCGGTCGATTCCAGAAGGTTTCTCGTCTTCGTAAATCTGGGCTCGACCGAACTTGCAAGTCCGGTCGCAAGTCCGGTCCGGCCCAGTACTTCAGTTTAAAAATATGTTTTTGTGTGTTTTCTTTACCCATTGTTTCCCAATCTTTACCAATTCTTTCCCACATGATTTAGCACTAGCTAAGCCCTCTAAATCACCTTGGTTCATCCACCAAACTTACTACTCAATTTCTACATTCACTTACACAATCTTCCCTCACTTCTTCACAACACTTGCATCAGTTTTCATCCTACAATGCAACAGATTTTTGTTCCTACTTCTACCATTTATTACTCCTACTTCCAATACCATTACTAGCTTCCCAAATGCAATTCCAAGCAATCTACAACATCTATACCCAAATCCAACTCTCCTCTTACTAAATCTTGCACACTAATTCTTCCTAGTTCCACAATGCAATTTAATACATCTTTGCTATAGATTTTGGTTCATACTTCCTCCATACATAGTTTCCTCTCCTAATGCCATTCCCAAGGCCTACAATGCATTGCCTCACCTCTTCAAGTCCAATACTCATTCCCTAGGTCATGTACATAAGTCTTCCTAGTTTCTCCAATGCCATTCAACAATTCTTGCAACAGATTTTACATTCTTTCATTCTCATACTATAGCCACTACTTCATGGCCATTAAACATCTCTACAATCCCTAATACGCACCTTGGTTCTCCCATTCACCAAGTCATTCATACATGTACATATTCCTACCGAAATTTTGTCATAGTTCATCTACTTTTCTTACCTAGCCACACATACACATTCTCACCAAAATCCTTCCTATTCTAGCCACACCCATACAAGGGTCCTACCAGCAATACAAAGCAAATATAGTTTCACCAATACTTTCTCAATCCACGATTTTAATACACATACACATTACATTTGGCTCCAAAGCCTACAATTCAAATACTTGCTCTTAAATACTTGAATTTCACAATCCTCAATACTAATACAAGGTTTTGGGTTCTTTAAATATTTTACCCATTCCCATTACTCTAATGCAATAGAATTTAACATTAGGAAAGAGCTCTTACCTTGAGCTTATACTCCCTTCTTTCTTTCACATTTTTCCTCCTTCTTCCTTTCTTGCCTCAAAATCGGCTACATGGGGAATGGAGTTGTCAAACTCCATTCCCATCACCCAATGTACACAAAATAGGTGCAATTAAAATGCTAACCCTTAAATTAACACTAATTCATTGGAGTGTTTAGAATACAAATTCTAGGGTTTACCTTTGGAGTGTTTTAGGAGGGGCTTTAGCCCTTGGTTCAAGAAGGAGAATCCACCACCATTGCAAGGTGAAATTTATGCTCAAAAGAGAGGGAGAGAAAATGGCATTACAATGGGCAAAATCGGTTATGAAACAAGATGGAGAAAACATGAGTCTTTCATGTAGATTTTTACCTTGATGGAGAGAGGGAACCCCAAGCTACACATTGATGCTATTTTCTTCACCAATGGGGTATACCCATGAAAATGAACTTCATCATTTTGGAATTTTAAAAAGAGGGAAGTGTAGAGGATGATGAAGGGAGCAAGAATATGTATTTATTTTCGCATTTGGAGCTTCTTGGAGCTTCAAAAATCGCCCAGCATAGGAGGGAGAAGAGAGAGAAATCGATGGGGCTAAGGAAGAAGAGAGAGATGAGGGAAATAAGAGAGTGAGGTGAGAGAGTGTTTTATTTGCTTTTGCTTTATTGTTGTCCTTTAGCATATTAGAGAAGCAAAGAGAGTGTGAGGGAAAGGGGCTACCGATCACACACACACACTCACTCAAATTTTTGCTTTTTATTTCCAAAAGTGGACACACAAGTTTTCTTTTATTACAATGTCTCCCTACTACTTCCCGGTTGTTACAATTTTTACTAACCGGAACCCGTTTTCGGAATTCTCTCGTCTAATTATTTTATTGACTATTAAGCTTTCATACATGCTTAATAATTGTTATTTAATGATTTATAATTTTTACGGGTCCGTTTGACCACTTAAAGTCACGTTTTCGGGTTTTTCTTGAAAAACGTGCTCTAAAGCTCTATTTGCGTTTTAATATGTTATTTGGATCCGTTTTCTTCGGGAGTGGTTCCCATATATTATTTAGGTCTTACTAAACCCTTAAAATCCATATAATACGCTAACCGAGGTCTCATACCTCCTATGGTTATTTAACGCTTATTTAGCGTTTTCCCTTTTTAAGCTTTATTTATTTCTTTTGGATTTTTTTTCCTTACCAATATTACTCTAGCATTATTAGGCTCTTAAATACGGATTAGAATTATCTTAATCACTATATTTAAGTTTGGGGTATTTCAATCTACCCCCCTTAAGAACTTTGTCCTCAAAGTTGCTCAAGGTTATAGGATTACAATACTTGCTCATTCTTACTTGTCTATGCCAAGGGTCGTACATTCTTCCTCCTTACAATTTCTGAACTCATTACTTCAGGTTTCCACATTCCATACAATACAAGTATACTATACTTACTTCCATCTGCATCACGTCCCACCATCTGGTTCCACATTACAAGATTTATACATACATACGGTGCAAAGCTATCCCCAAGCAATGCAATACCATTACAATCCCGTAGGCACTCAGGTCGTTTAGACATCGGACTCCTCTATGTCCCGCTGCCCTTGGAATAATACAACATGATACGCTACTACCTTCTCCGGTATATGCTTCTAGCAAATCCTTCATCTCCAAGCTATAAAATTCTTTCGCAACTACTACTTAGGAATTCTTCTAAAGCACACAACTCCAAATTCCAATTTATATTCATTGCTTCTATCCTATGTCTGATTCTTGTGACCACTTGAGGGGAGCTTCAAGAATCATTCGACCCTGATGTGATCAGCATCAGTGTTGAACTATCTTTCCACCCCAATTTGTGTTCGGTTTCCCTTGATCTGATCAGGATCAAGTTCGACCTCCCACATCAGTTTCAAACAACAAATAATTCAATCATTTTCATTTTCTACCTTTTTACTCTTCCTAGTCATAATTACAATTTCATACAACTCCAAGGGATGGAATTCAGTCCATCAATCATTCTCAATCTACTTCCCAAATACTTTCCTCGGAATTCGATGCCTAAGTGCTCATTTCATCAATCTTCTCTACTTTCTTCCATTACTCTCTATTATCTCTACTATTCTGGCTAGGGAATACAGTACTTATGAAATTCAACTGTCCTCAATTTACTTCCAATAACATACTTACGAATACACCACTCATGGGCTACCTTCCTCTACTACTCATAGTCAATCCGTACTACTTCTTTAAGGATACAATACTTGTGGAGCTCTGTCCACTACTCATTCTCAATTGTCTCAAAACAATCACCTAGGGAACTCGGTTTCCTCTAGGTTCTACATCGGTTTTATACCGACTCATGCATCATAATGCCATGTCTAAGTTCACATAGACGTACACAATAAGAATTATCATTTCCCAAAGAGTTTCTTTACTCTTCCTTACAAATACTCTCACATTGGAGTTACAAGATGGTTATATTCATTCAATGGTATTCGCATCTCTTGTGCCTAATTACCACAATTGTAGTATGAATGAATACGTATGTTTATCTGACATAAGTACTAATCATCAATTCGATTCTCATTTGTGCTATGCACATTATAGTTTCTGTGTTTTATTCATGAAACTTACCTTAAGCGGTTTTCGCTCTACCCCCCTTAAAAGGGATTACGCCCACGTAATCTACCATATGTTACTATTAAACATTGGTTTACTCGATTTGGGCATCTGAAGCGTTTAGCTTCACTACGATATACTATACAATATGCTCTTGTCAAAGGGTTTTAACCATGTCAATGGTTTAGTCTTTGCACCAAGAATTCCTATTGAGTTTATTTAACTCATAACCAATTCGGTTCTAGCCTATTAGGCTTCAAGGCATCAATAGCCATTCTTTCATGCTTACTGGGTATATTAAACATGTTAGTTAGGGCCCACTAGCTTCTGCTGCGCGGCCCTGATAACCTTAGTGCTTAATTGGCTCTTTGGTTATACTAGATGTGCTACTCATCGCCTTTTTATCCCTCTATTGTGGAAGTAAGGTTTACTAGCAGTGTGGTATTCTTTTACCGCTGTTTGAACTCAATGAGTTTTAGATTGTAACCAGCTCTCTGGTGATCTATTATACATGCTATTCGTACTCCCACGATTATTCACTAAGTTCCTCCGACTTGTTGTCGGGCGAGGTTAAGTCACTACCTAGTTGTAGTGCTTCCTCTATTGTCACTAGCTTCTGAATTCTACCAGTTTTTCTGGTTCAATACACGTGTTCTTTGCTTGGATGACCTTGCATTCTCAATGCGTCGGTCCAAGTGACTTTCTTACATCTCCTTTCACCTTTTTATTCCAATGAAATTCACATCTTGTGATTGATAGTGTGTTTTACACTCTTCGTGCGATCTGTTGCTAAGAATGCTTGACTGGCTTATGCCATGTTTGTGGTGAAAAGAAAGATTTACTACTGTTTACATTCTCCGTATTCGCAGCCATCCCATTAGATCATTAGCTGTACAAGTGCAATACCAAAACACTCAGTCATACAGAGTGCAGAGGCATAAACGCTTGACAGTAAATCACTTATGTGATCGCATAGGAGTGAATATTTCTGTCTGTCTTCTCGTACTTATACTCCGTGTCATCGTCTTACTACTTCCTCCTAGCGGTCGCTTATTGCGCACCATACTCTTACTCATTACATGACGTCGTTTTTACTGTCTTCGTTACTGTGGTAGTTCCTCTTTACTCATTGCCATTGCCATTGGCACCATTTCCTTATGGTATGAATACTGAGGGTTTCCTCTGTTCGTGTGTATGGCGGTTGTCGTAGCATACCGCAATGTTACTATATTCCCAATGCGAGGATGTTTTGTTTCCATTCAGGTTTCATGTGTGGGTTGGCTTACCTCACATTATCTCATAATCGATAATGCAATTTACCAAGTGTCTTGGTTGGCTGTGGATGAAGTGATTCATCGGGTTATCGGCTCTCTTGAGCGTTGGTCATTCGTGGTGTCAATGTGCACTCACATTAATTGTTTCTGATAATTACTGTCTCCTCAGTGCTGAGCATTGGTTGTAGGCTCTAGCTGTGCAGTTTCCTTTTGTATTTATACTTCCGGGACATCCCAAGAAGCTTCAAGGGTCTTCTGGTCCCGTTCTCCAATTAAAGAGTATTCTATTACTGGTAGGTGAAAGTTCTCGTTGAGGGGTGTGTTCCCACTCATAGGTCTCATGACAAGGTTTACCATGTAAGTATTTATACAATGGTTCACCACATGATTGGGTGCATAAGGAGTATACTTACTCCTTCGAGCTTCGATGCTCTTAAGCGATGTGCTTCTACAGTCCACAGCCTCTCGTTGGCGTAGTGGGTTGGAAATCTCATTTCCTTATTCGTTGTCTCTTGGCAGTATCTTTACGCACAAGTTTTGTTGTTATAGTAGATGGAAGCCCCTTCTAAGGGTTCACATCTTCACCACCTTGGTGGTTTCGATTAACGAGGGGTACTTTTCCTCGAGTTTCTGTAGTGTCCAGACGTGGACTAGGCCAATGTTGGCATTTATCCCGATTTCTATGCCCCTGTGTTATCATTGCTACAGAAGGCATGAAGGTAGTTAAAGCTTGTCAACTGCATACTAGACTGATGCTCTAGTGACAGTGACACTGAGTTGACCATTACTCCAAGCCACTCAAGCGGTTGGGTTTGAATTGATGGTCCAGTTGTTGATTTCTTGTCATATGGGATAATATTTCTTGCAAGTCCTATTAGTAATGGTGTGGGTTTTGCCACCGTTTGAGTTCACACAACGTAGTTGGTTGGTGGCTCTTAAGCCTTATTGCTGCAAGTTATGCTCTTTGCAAGCTGCTTACACACGTTTCCATTCTTTGTGTACCCCATAGGTTGGAGGTATTTACTAGGCTCCATGGTAAGTCATGACATCACGCTTCCGTTCATAGGAGACTCTTAGGCAATCTGGTGCTGATCAGTGCCTTTTGTAGACTAGGGTATTTCCTATTAAGTGAATCTCTTCGGTGTCTTAACCGAGTGTTCGTTCTAGTTGTCGTGCTCTTATCATGACACTTCATTCGACTGTTGTCATTCCAGACACCCTTCGAGGATTGCTCCTGGGTGTTGTTAGTTATGCCGTTACATCCGGCTAATGTCTATGGCATGATGTGTCCGCTATACCACCTTGTGGTATTGTATTTAAGCTATCCCCTTTAGGGGTATAACGTCTCCCATTCTTGGGTAGACTATTTATGCTTTCTCCTAGTATTTTAGACTAGGTTTAGTATCCTCTCCAATGATGGGTTATACTTCATGGTAATCTTGTGATTGCTCTTGGGAACTCGGTCCCGTCTGTTGAGCATTTTTGTGTTCACATTAGGCCTATGCCTTACTGTGTTTAGTCTGGGTATCCCTTCCAGCTATCAGGTGGTTGCTTGAATTACTTGAGACATATCCAATGTCTTTGCTTACTAGTATGTGCTCTTTGTGTTATAACCCAAGATTTGGTTATATTTTATTTCGTCACATGTGGCCTTACACTATTGTATTTTGGATTTAGGACATGGACGTCCTTCTGAATAAAGACATGGGTAGAAGGGTCTTTCTTCCTTTCCATTTAAATTCTGGTGAGATTAACCTAATAACCTCTTATTATTTTATTTCTTTCCTTCTTAATTACCCTCACTTCTAATCACGTTCTCACGATCATTCACGCTCCTCTCTTCCTTGCTCTCTCTCTCTTTCTCTCAAAGCCATTCCTTCTCCGATCAGTCAAGCCTCATTATTCTGCTGTCAAGGTTTCACTGCAGATTGCTAGTCCTTGTGAATTGCTGGTTTCTTCGAGGTAGGGTGGTCAGATTGCTTTCTCTTTGATTCTTCGTTTCTATGGTTCTGAGGATTTTCGCTTTCTAATTCCCCTCTGCAATCTGATTGTGAATCAGTGGCTACTCCGCATTCTCTGTCAATTCTCTTCTACTGTTGGCGTCGTCCGCGAATCTGTTGTCCTACTGTCAGATTCAGGTGAGAATAGTATTCCGTTCAGGTTACAGTTTCAGTTTCGGGGTTTTGGTTGCGTTTCTGATTTGGGATTGCTATTGTGTTTCGCTCAGTGTTTTGGTTTGCGTTCGGTCTGCGTTCGAGGGTCTACTCTGGCCGGATTCTGCTATTCATAATTGAGGAATTTGTCTCTGTTGTTAATTCGAGGTAGGTGGCTTTCGGATTCGATCCGTGTGTTCAGCCTTGGGGAGTTTGGGTTCTGCAAATTAACTCACTGATTTGATCTGTGTTTGTGTGTGGTTTATGTCTGTTTAATGCCATTTCAATGGATTAAACCCCCAAGGTGTTTTGTAAATGTGTGTGTTGATTTGGATTGGTTTTGTACCTCTGATTGTGTAAAAATCGCCTCTGTTCTCTGCACTTTTCGGCGTGTCCGAACTTCTGTCCGACCGTTAAAGTTCGGACATGCCCTTCTGCGCTTTTACTTTCTGAAGTTTTCGCTGTGTCCGAACTTCTGTCCGAGCTTTGAAGTTCGGACACAGCCTTCTGCATTCTTCTGATTTTGCTTCGACTTGTGTCCGAACATCGGATGTCCGGACACAAGTTCGGACTCTCCACGTTTGTTTTCCGAAGAACGTCCGAACATCCGTCCGAACTTGGATGTTCGGACACCTCTGACTCTTCTTCTGTTTTAAGGTTCGACTTGTGTCCGAACTTTGATGTCCGGACACAAGTTCGGACATCTGTCTGATTTCGCCTTCTGAGTCTCGACTTGTGTCCGAACATTGATGTCCGGACACAAGTTCGGACATGGTACTGTTTTGACCATAACTTGCTCGTTTGAGCTCTGTTTTGACTTCCGTTTGCGGGGTTGGATTCCCCTTCTGATTTCCAAGCCATCTATGTGCTTTCTGGTGCCTTTGGTGCACATGTGCTTATCGGGATTTAAGCTTCTGTTTTGGGACCTAGTTATCTCTGTGTCTGAGCCTTTGGATGGCTGGTTTCGCTGTCTCGTAGCGCGCTATGTAGGATCCTTCTGTTCACGGGTGATGTTCCCCGTTCTGTTCACGGGTGTTTACACCTGTTCTGTTTACGAGTGTGGTTTCCTCGTTCTGTTCACGAGCTGTGCTCGTTCTGTCTGTATGCCGTGATCGCTAGTGTCCCACTCTGTTTTCTGCTTCCGTCTGCTTCTGCTCTGTTTAGTCCCTTAGTAAATGGACTTCTGTTTCTGATTTCTGACATATCTGTGGATTCTTGACTCCTTCTGATTTGTCAATATTCTGTAAATGTTTTGAGCATGCTGGTTGATGAAGTTGGTCATCTACTGGGCATAGTTGTGTGCTCATTCCCCTACTTCTAACGCTTTTGCAGATTGATTAGCGAGGATCGTCTCCCCTCAGCTTCTGGAGTTTAGCTGCGTTGATTTAGCTTCTTTTGAGACCTTTGTATTGAATTTGAGCCTTTGGGCATATTTTGTTAAGCTTCCGCTTTTGACATCTGTTTGGTGGGTTTTGTAATGACTTTTGGGGATGTTCTAACATCTCTTCGATAATACTGTATTGAAGTATTTCGTTTGGGCCTTATTTGATTATCTGTTTAATTCTGTTTATTAGAGCCTTGCGTTATTATAATAATACGCGGCGTGTAATACCCCTAACTCCTAGGCCAGTGTTTGGGGGTGTTACACTTTGCACCTTCCCAGTCTTCATTCCTTATCTTCAGATGGATTCTCTGAGTTCCTTACACTTGTTCCTTAACTGGGTTTCCTTCTCCTTGATTGTCTGTGGTGTCCAGTTGTTCTGGTTAGAATTTACTCGCGGTCCGTAGAACGGAGTTGACTACTTCCCGTGCGTCGCACACTACATGTATACATACGTGGGGTACCATATTGATACGTTACCACTTACCCAACTATATGTCAGGCCCACAAGCTCCTTCGGAGTGTGGTTGTCCCACATCCCGTAATTGGGTACACTCGTAGTGCTCGTCACACGCCTAGGTGAAGTATTCTATTGTCAACTCCTCTTGTATCATCCTATGATACTCACCGTAATGCTGTTGGTCTGGTTTTAATATCCAAGGTTCAAAGAAAGGTTGTGGTTTTGAAAGAAGATTTTGGGTTTTAAAATTATGGTTCGGTGTTAAAAGAAGTCTCTCATGGCATAGCCATGTTTGAGGTCTTGACCAAGTCGAGCTTCTCGCTGACCGGTATGTTCTAAATACAGTGATCCGGCCGTTAGGCCTTTCTAAGGTTCCATACTTCTAGTTGTTAGGATGTGCTATCCTGTAGTTGTTTCATTTCGGTCACTATACATTGCTATGCACTTGTGACATGTTAGTGTTCCTTTACATATTCATGTTCTTACTGCACTTGTCGTGGCAAGTGCGTGGTACTGGTGGTTTTTGCGTAATCCTATACCGATCACGGTATGGTTCCCACTCGCATTTGGTAGTCTCATAGACTCTTCGCTTGATCTTGTTGATCATTTACTTAGGTTAACTACTCTTCTGAGTAACTTCTCAGTGAGTTTGACATGGCTGTCATTGATCAGGGTACTTCTCCAATCCTTGGAGATCCCCCTTTGACTTGGTTGTGTTGTTCCTTGTTGCTTGTTCCCACACGCTTGTTGTGGTCACTGAGCCTGATTCGGTTTAGGCACTACGGTTGTAGTTACATCAGATTATATCTTGTGAATATTCTTGTAGCTGTCTGAGCTATGTTGGCCAGGTTTGTAACCTTTTTGGCGTTGTGGTTTTGGAGTCAGTCACTCCCGACTATGTCCTTAGCCAGCTAGCTTACCGTTGGTGGTGTTGCTTGGCTATTACTGTTGCCCCGCAGACTTGTGTCTCGGGTTTCATTACTGCTCCTGCTTCCATTCCGTTGCACGGTTAGTGCTTCCTTTCCTGTTGCTGGTTGTTTAGCTAGGTTCTGCGACTGCTAAGCATGTCGCCCCATGCTGTTGCAAGTTACAGCCTCCTAGTGGTTGGAGTGCTTATTCCACCGCTGTTAAGTGCGGGTATTGTTGTGCAACCGGGATCCATATCCGGGTCTTCCATTTCTTGGAATCTACCATACGTCGGTTCTTGTTTACTGTGTGATTGCTCCACAACTGCCAGATCGGGTTTCCCCCGAGTATGAGAAGACTTTTCTTCTCTCTGGCGTCCTTTCCCAAGTTATACAATGGGGTTTGCGGTGGGCGGGACTGGTGTTGTAGGTATCCGGTACTCACCGGGAGTTCCTAACTAGCATCTCTCTAATGCTATCACTCAGCCCATAGCCCTAAGCTTCTAATTCCTAACTCGGTATTTTCTAAACTCGGTATTTCCAGTCATAAGAGCGATACTTCGCTCTGATACCACTTTTTGTAACACCCCTACCGCTAACACTGTCATTACTGTCCAACTCCTTATACATTCGTACTCTCGCAGCGGATACATACTTACTCAACGGCGGGTGATACAATGCCGTTAGCCACCCACGTGACTAACAAGGCTACTACTACATACAGCATCGGTCTGATGGACCGGAATATCCGAGTACTACTCAATACAATACATACTCTCATTACATGCTGAGTACTACAATACTCCATTCGATACAATACTCCATTCAATACCATACTCCATTCAATACAATACTCCCCAATTCCGTACAAGATAATACACTACGCATACCGAGTTTACTAGGTTCCAAATTCATTACTGTACTTCTCCCAATTTCATACACACTCACTAGGAGTCAATCTGCTACCCATTCCTCACAAACTAGGTGCTTCTAATTACAAGGCGCGCCACCGGTCTCTTACCTTGACCGTATCCGCTCCGGGTACCTGCACACTAAAAACGTTCCCCCGAGGGGGCCAGCTTTCGCTGAATATGATAACCGCATACCCCGCATACTAGCGAGGGTACGCCGACCATTTGGTCTAATACATGCAATTCATTTTGCAATACATACATACATACATGCTTTCATTCACGATACTACAATACTACACAAGTATACATACATACGCACAGTACAATATATGCTTGGAAAACAATACAAGTCATCCAATACTTACCTACCATCTTTCGGGTTGCACATACACAATACATACCCATTACATACCCAATACGCAATACGGAGATACAATTCTCCAATACATACAAAGGTCCAGTCACTTCATTACTTACCCGGGTTAATCGGGTGTTCGATACTTCTTTTACTTCCGGTCAATGACTTACAATAGTCAAGACCAATACAAATACGATACTTACTTCTTACATACTTTACTTCCAGTTAAGTCGGTATGACCTCCGGGCAGGGATTACTACATCCCACCACCGGGCTTTAGGGTGGCCCACTAATCCAGGATGCTACCCATTCAAGGGAATTGGTCCATGGAAAAGATTACAGCCAGGATTCGGATCCAACCTCTTGTGTTTCCTTATCCTCATGCGTGGCCGAAACTATGTCGGACTTCTACTCATTCCATTTACTCATTACTCATGTTAGGAGTTAGATTGTTAGGAATTAGTAGAAGTCGGTACTTCATTCCCATACATCCATACGATACACAAGTACACATTACATACACATACCCTTCATTCTCATTCATACATTTCATGAATTATACAAACTAAATGTTCAAGAAGATACAATCAAGAACAAAATAGTTCAAACACAATTAAGTGCAATAAAAGTCCGATTCGTGTATTTATCTTATTGGTGATCACATAAGCACACAAATCGGGGTAACCAGGTTAGGATACAGAGCATGAAGAAATCATACCGTTCACCGTTGTATCCGTACTACCGGCTCCTTCGAGGATCAACTATTTGATTCCTATACATACATGAAGTAGTGTGGTCAATGGTCTATTATTGATCTAGCTTACTCCCTCATTGATATTCTCAATGTTTACTTACTACTCCTTTACATTCGTACTTGGTTATAAAACCATTCTTTTCCTTATTACTTCTTAAGCTTGCTTCCTTACTCATTTACTTACTTTCTTACCATTACTACTTCATTAATGATGTATTACTACATATATATGCATATGTGTATATAGGCATATATACATGTATATATGATCACTATAATCATATAACTAAAACATTTTTTTTTTACTCGACCGGACTTGCGACCGACCTTGCAAGTCCGGTCCACTCCAGTAGGCTACATCGTGTGAAAATTCCAGGGCCGACCGACCTTGCAAGTCCGGTCCCAAGGTCGGTCCGTTCCAGTAAGTTTCGTATTTGAAAATTTTAGCCCGACCGACCTTGCAAGTCCGGTCGCAAGGTCGGTCCATTCCAGTAGCTCGCCTTACGGGAATTTTTCTGGCCGACCGAACTTGCAAGTCCGGTCGCAAGTTCGGTCCATTCCAGAAGGTTTCTGATGGGAGAAATTTCTGGTCCGACCAAACTTGCAAGTCCGGTCGCAAGGTCGGTCGATTCCAGAAGGTTTCCCGTCTTCGTAAATCTGAGCTCGACCGAACTTGCAAGTCCGGTCGCAAGTCCGGTCCGGCCCAGTACTTCAGTTTAAAAATATGTTTTTGGGTGTTTTCTTTACCCATTGTTTCCCCAATCTTTACCAATTATTTCCCACATGATTTAGCACTAGCTAAGCCCTCTAAATCACCTTGGTTCATCCACCAAACTTACTACTCAATTTCTACATTCACTTACACAATCTTCCCTCACTTCTTCACAACACTTGCATCAGTTTTCATCCTACAATGCAACAGATTTTTGTTCCTACTTCTACCATTTATTACTCCTACTTCCAATACCATTACTAGCTTCCCAAATGCAATTCCAAGCAATCTACAACATCTATACCCAAATCCAACTCTCCTCTTACCAAATCTTGCACACTAATTCTTCCTAGTTCCACAATGCAATTTAATACATCTTTGCTACAGATTTTGGTTCATACTTCCTCCATACATAGTTTCCTCTCCTAATGCCATTCCCAAGGCCTACAATGCATTGCCTCACCTCTTCAAGTCCAATACTCATTCCCTAGGTCATGTACATAAGTCTTCCTAGTTTCTCCAATGCCATTCAACAATTCTTGCAACAGATTTTACATTCTTTCATTCTCATACTATAGCCACTACATCATGGCCATTAAACATCTCTACAATCCCTAATACGCACCTTGGTTCTCCCATTCACCAAGTCATTCATACATGTACATATTCCTACCGAAATTTTGCCATAGTTCATCTACTTTTCTTACCTAGCCACACATACACATTCTCACCAAAATCCTTCCTATTCTAGCCACACCCATACAAGGGTCCTACCAGCAATACAAAGCAAATATAGTTTCACCAATACTTTCTCAATCCACGATTTTAATGCACATACACATTACATTTGGCACCAAAGCCTACAATTCAAATACTTGCTCTTAAATACTTGAATTTCACAATCCTCAATACTAATACAAGGTTTTGGGTTCTTTAAATATTTTACCCATTCCCATTACTCTAATGCAATAGAATTTAACATTAGGAAAGAGCTCACCTTGAGCTTATACTCCCTTCTTTCTTTCACATTTTTCCTCCTTCTTCCTTTCTTGCCTCAAAATCGGCTACATGGGGAATGGAGTTGTCAAACTCCATTCCCATCACCCAATGTACACAAAATAGGTGCAATTAAAATGCTAACCCTTAAATTAACACTAATTCATTGGAGTGTTTAGAATACAATCTCTAGGGTTTACCTTTGGAGTGTTTTAGGAGGGGCTTTAGCCCTTGGTTCAAGAAGGAGAATCCACCACCATTGCAAGGTGAAATTTATGCTCAAAGAGAGAGGAGAGAAAATGGCATTACAATGGGCAAAATCGGTTATGAAACAAGATGGAGAAAACATGAGTCTTTCATGTAGATTTTTACCTTGATGGAGAGAGGGAACCCCAAGCTACACATTGATGCTATTTTCTTCACCAATGGGGTATACCCACGAAAATGAACTTCATCATTTTGGAATTTTAAAAAGAGGGAAGTGTAGAGGATGATGAGGAGAGCAAGAATATGTATTTATTTTCGCATTTGGGGCTCACATGGAGATGGAGCATGGAGTCAAAGTGGAGAAGCCATTGGAGCTTCTTGGAGCTTCAAAAATCGCCCAGCATAGGAGGGAGAAGAGAGAGAAATCGATGGGGCTAAGGAAGAAGAGAGAGATGAGGGAAATGAGAGAGTGAGGTGAGAGAGTGTTTTATTTGCTTTTGCTTTATTGTTGTCCTTTAGCATATTAGAGAAGCAAAGAGAGTGTGAGGGAAAGGGGCTACCGATCACACACACACACTCACTCAAATTTTTGCTTTTTATTTCCAAAAGTGGACACACAAGTTTTCTTTTATTACAATGTCTCCCCACTACTTCCCGGTTGTTACAGTTTTTACTAACCGGAACCCGTTTTCCGGAATTCTCTCGTCTAATTATTTTTATTGACTATTAAGCTTTCATACATGCTTAATAATTGTTATTTAATGATTTATAATTTTTACGGGTCCGTTTGACCACTTAAAGTCACGTTTTCGGGTTTTTCTCGAAAAACGTGCTCTAAAGCTCTATTAGCGTTTTAATACGTTATTTGGATCCGTTTTCTTCGGGAGTGGTTCCCATATATTATTTAGGTCTTACTAAACCCTTAGAATCCATATAATACGCTAACCGAGGTCTCATACCTCCTATGGTTATTTAACGCTTATTTAGCGTTTTCCCCTTTTTAAGCGTTTATTTATTTCTTTTGGATTTATTTTTCCTTACCAATATTACTCTAGCATTATTAGGCTCTTAAATACGGATTAGAATTATCTTAATCACTATATTTAAGTTTGGGGTATTTCAGATTGTGTAGCCCTAAGAGCAGATCAAGTTTAAAGAAAAGAACCTATAGGGATTACATCGTGTGTCCTTATACACTCATCTAAGGTCCTCAAAATGTACCAAAAATATGAACGAGTAATTCTGTTGAGTTGATTGGGAAAATATATTGTAAGTTGCGTAATATTAAATGTGTGACATCAAGCTTGATCTATCAAGAGGGCAGGTTGAAGCATAAGAGACTTAAAGGGACTAATGTAACCCATGTCTGATTTGAAATAAAAAAAAATTAAGAACGTATCGAGAAAATTTGTAGTCAGATTGCTTCCGGTTAAGGAGAACCAAATCCGAGCTAGATAATTGTGGGCAAACTTGTGAAAAGAAAGAAAATTTCATTTCTATAAAAGATACACGAACCTATTCCACAAAAAGGTTATTAAACACCATGATATCTGATATGGATTCTTGATTCTTCAATAGACTATGAGAATAAGTACAGGAAGTATGGAGAACAAAACTGAAGCTAGTATTTTATGCAATCCCCTGATAGATATTAGAAGATATCCGATGTGCTTGTACTTAGAGTTTTTAAGACACTATTGTGCTAGAACAAAACCAGCAAAAGCTTGTCCCTAGACACAAATAATAGGAACAAGTAAAACAAAATACTTAAACGATACATGAAATATGAGAATTAGGATATCATAAAGAGGGACTTAGAATTCGTAATGAGCTACCAAGTCTTCCTCGAGGTATAAATTAAGAGAAGCGTCCTCAGGGTTGGGAAAAGGGCAAATGAAGCCTAAATTATCTAGGGCCATACATTGCACGGAGCGTGTGGGCCCATTGTTATACACATAGACTTACATACAGAGTTAAGGAAATATATAACAAATTTTATACTCTTTGGCTCAATGAATAGGTACCCCATTCATTCTACGTATTAAAACCTAAGAGACTAGAGCTGAATGAAGCTCTGTGACATAAGGGTTTAGTATTCAGCGCTCAGATTTGAGCGTCTCTGGTATGTGGGGTACGTGGGCGTAACCCCTTTTTAAGGGGGGTAGGGCCACCTGACATTGTCGTGGCGTTGTGTTGTGATTGTATTTTTAGTGATGAATTGGTATGTGTGAACATGCATTGTGACACCTTGGTGCATAACACCTTGGTGCATGTTGATTGACTTGTATTGTTTAAGGCATTTTGATACCTATGAATGAGTTATTGTATCTTGACACACATTGATTGATTGGTAATGTTGTGGTTATATTCCACATTGGTTACTGTAACACCCCTACATCTTACTTCACAACTAACTGAAATCGCAGCGGAAATAAACGACTAAACAATAACTAAACGCTTCGGTGCTACAACGCTGTCAACCACCCACGTGGTTAACAAGGCAGAATAAATACAAGTGTACCGGTCTGATGATCAAACTCCCGAGCATAGAACTAAAACCATTAATACATCATGTACAATACCGAGTATTTAATTACATCCTTTCACTGTAAACTTTCAATATACCGTCATAGTAGTTTCAACGGAATCAAAATACAATGCCACGGGAGCACAGGCGCATCCCGGGCTCAACATCCAAATGAACCAAAATACAACTGCAGCCTAGATCCTACAGCCACTCTGCTTCCTCGATCCTCATCCTGTAGTAAAAATATGGAGCCCCCGAGGGGGTCAGCAACCCTTGGCTGGTATGGTTAACACGCAGCCCATCGGCTACCGGGATACGCGCAACTAATTGTCATGATAACATGGCATTCATTTTATACATAACATAACATAACATAATATGTGGCATAGCATCAATAGTGCATAGCACAACATCACATACACAGTGGACACTCTTTCCACAATAACAAACCAAGAAGGTTAAATAACATAAGAGCCTAGAGAATGGTTCACCCTCATGTTAAGCTCGTTACACACACTCATAACCGTTCTGTTATTCGAACGAGTAACTTAAGTCACAGATGGTTCGGATATAGTGACCCGAACACACCACACAAACACATGTTCCCACTAAACCGATCATAAGTCAGAATAGGTAAGCTTTGGAGGAAGCTAGCGGGAGATCGAACGCCAAATTAAGGAGAACAATCTTAACAACATAAGAGTCGAATCTGATTCAGATATCTACTCTTAACTTACATGCATGACCGGACAACCGGATTCCTCACTTCCCAGTTAGCACTTGTTAGAAGTTCACGGTGGAACTTAACAACCAATACACAACAGGTGGTAAGTCACGTTAGACACACACAAGGGAAATGAGTCACATCATAACATCACAATACTATGAACAACTGTAAACTCATTACATGTTTAAATCTTATAACGTCATAAACACGCAGAAAAACATACAACACACAAGCCGGTGTAAACTGGTAGGCAACAGACTACAAGAAACCATACCTTGGTCCTTGCTTCGATTGATTTCCACCGTAGGTCACTCCTATACATGATTCAAGAATGTCGGTTAATTAACTTACTTAACTTCAAATTTACTAAGTGTTTAACATGAGTATTTGACATGTTTAAATGTCTAACTTACCCTAGGTTACCTTCGTTATACCCCCTAGGGTTAACTACATAAGTCACATTCTTTTCTGTTTTTTTTTTACAAGTTTTGGTCCGACCGACCTTACCGACCGACCTTACACAAGGTCGGTCCATTCTAGAACATATTTCCGTCAAAATTTTCTACTCCGACCGACCTTGTAAGTTCGGTCGCATTTTCGGTCCATTCCCGAGAGTTTCTTCCCTTTGAAAATTCAGCCCGACCGAACTTGGCAAGTTCGGTCCCATGTTCGGTCGATTCCAGAAACTTAATCCGTACACAAAATACAAGCCCGACCGACCTTGCAAGTCCGGTCCCCAAGGTCGGTCCATTCCAGAAGCCAATTCTCGCAGGGTAAACTGAGCTCGACCGACCTTGCAAGTTCGGTCGCAAGTTCGGTCTGCCCCAGACCCTTGTTTTCCATTTCTCATTTAACTCCAAACTTCACCCCATATATCCTAGTACACCCTAACCTCATTTGGGCACTTCAAACACACCTTAAGACATCCTTAAACACTCATAAAACTCATTTTCTAATTCCTTAAACCTTTACTCATTTCTTCCCAAAATTCCTAACACTTACAAGGTTTTCTCCTAGTCTCCAAGTGGTGTTTCATACCTAAGATGATCACTTATACCAAAATACTCCCTCACCACAACAACATCATCTCTCAAGCATCTATTCTCACAACTTACTCCTTATGTCATTCTTGCAATCCATCTTCAAGTTTACACCACCAAAGTTTGCCTAAATCCTAACACAAGTCCAAATGACTCTAGTGTATCCCAAAACATTCCTTTGCATTATAAAATCCTCTAGGATATTGCCTAAGCCCTTTTCACATCTTAAAACACCTTAATGCATGTTTCTTTCACAAGGAAAGCACTTAACCATTCTAAACATTTCTTAACTTATCAAACTCATTTTAAACCTTAGAACTTCTTGTTTATTACCTAAATTTTGACATAGGTTCTCCTAGAACATTACAAAACCAAAACACATTGTTTTCACCAACAAACAACCAAGAACACTAAAAATCCATCAAACACTTTCTTATACACAAACTTCACACATATAGCACTACATCACAATATAGTGCATAATTTAAATTGCATGGCACTTAGGCCCTTAAATAACATGGCTCTTAGGCCCTTAAGATGCATAAACCATAAACACTGAATTTCCACTATATATTTGCCTTTGACCTGCAAATACACTCAACAACACATATGCCTTTTACTAAGCTCTTAAGAGCATTCTTCTAAGTCACTTCCCATTGGCTCCTTAGATAGTTTTAACAAGCATTATAAGCTCATTTCTCCTAAAGCATTAAACCACATTAGGTTAGTATATTTACCTCTTTTCCACACCAACTTCTTTCTTGTTTCCTTATAAAACCGGTAAGGTATTTGATTCCTTGTCAACTACTAAACAATATACAAACATTGAAATGAGTATACAAGCTCCAAGCTTAAACTCATTGTAAACCCTAGGTTTACATTGTTTCAAAAACACTAATGTAATTGTTTTACCTTGGTCTTTGAAGAGAGTTTGAATATCTATCAAGAGAGGACTCCACCTAGTCCATAAAAGGTTGGAATGAAGCTAGAACAAAGTCACACAAAGGGCACCATTAATGGGCATTTTCGGTCAAGGTAAAAACATGGAGGAAACATGATTTTTCTTTGAGATTCCTTACCTAGAAGCAAAGGAGAGTAATAATATGTAGAAATATAAGCTCAAGCTCCTTCAATGGTGGAACTCCATGGCACCGAAATGGGGCTCTTGAAGTTTTGAGAAGATAGGAATGAAGAGCTTGATGAGAGGAAGAGAATGGTGGTGTTTGTTTTTTATTTGGTTAAGTGAGCTAGATTTTACAAGAGGTCAAAGATGGAGATGGTGGTGTGTACTATTGCAAACCGTAGAAGAGAATGAAGAAGAGAGGTTGAAGAGAGCATGGAACCGTGTGAAATGAAGAAGGAAGGGAGAAATGAAGATGAGTTTTGCTTTTTGAAAGATATTTGTAGTTATTAAAGCAAATAGTAAGTTAAGTAGTCATCTTTATTTACTTAACATATTAACAAGAGTGGTGAGTCACCACACTTACAAAAACCGGCCCCCAATAGTACCTAGGGGTATTATAGTCTTTATTTGTCAATTTAATTACTTATAGTAACATATGTTACAAACTAGCTTATAAAAGTCACTATTCATAAAAACAAGGCACATAGAAGTGAAATTTTTGATTTCCCATTGATATAGACTTCCGAATGTGATACTATATAGTACACATGTTAATTAAAGAGTAATGATGGACATTTAGCCATTCAAAACTCATTTACAAGACAATTTTTCAAAAATGTGCTTTAAGACTCCTTAAAGCACATTTTGTTTTAACTTGTTTTCAAGCTTGGTTTTCTTTGGTAATTGGTTTAATGTGTTCATTAGTATATAAATAAGGTCTTGGTAAGTTCATTAGGTCTTAACCAAGCTCATCCCAAGCTTAGAGCACATTTTGGCCTTTATTGACCTTAAAGCACGTTTTGTGTTTTATATTGTTTAAATTTGTTTACTAATGTTTCTAAGACTCTTTTTAGTCTTAATATAACATATTTATCTGTTTAAACAACATACTAAGGTTTAGGGTATTTCAGTTACTGTGGCTATGTGCCACACAATGGTGCTAGTGATATGGTATGTGAGTGCTCATGGTAAAGATGACATGACGCACATTGGTGTGGTGGTGGTGTTAAAGGAATTTGTGATATTGTTGGTAATTGTGAATGTTAATGTACATGGAATGTACGATTGAGATACGTGCTTGATTAAATGCTACTCGGTATGAGACCGAAGTGAGAACCAGTTGAATCTGGTTCTACAGTTGTGTTATGCTAATGGTGAATGTATTATTGTGATTGTGATAGTTATTATATTTATTATACCAGTTCATGATTTGATTGCCAAATGACTAGAAGCACGTAGGATAATAACCGAAATTGGTTAAATTGTCTGTTTGTTTGAATGGGACGTGCGAGGTTGAACTTGACCCTGGTCAGGTCAAGTGATACTGAGCACAAATTGGGGTGGAAGGATAGTTCAACACTTACGCTGACCACGTAAGGGTTGGATGATTCCCGAAGCTCCCTACAAGTGGACACTTAAATAGCAAATATGTGAGAAAGTTTATAATTTCGAATTGTGGGAGTGTGAAAGTGGTGTTGATGTTAGCTGATGTGATTGTGTAGAGTACATTGATACATGATTTGAAACATACTTGTTACACTTAGTGGGTAAACACAGAGTATATACAGATATGTGAGAACTTGGTTCACTAGATAGACTTGATTAGAGAAAAAAAAATCGACTTCGGGACGAAGTCTTTTTAAGGGGGGTAGACTGAAATATCCCTAAGATTTATTAAATAAATAAAGCTTAATTAAATAATTAATTAAGCTAAACTAATTAATTAAGGTTAAGAATGCTATGACATGAATTATTCAATTCATACACTTAAGGATTTATTTTATAAATAAACATAAAATTTAAAGAGGTTAATAAACCTCACGTAAAATATTGAAATAAAATAATATAATTAAAGACAAAATTAAATAATTAAATAAATGTACAATACTCCTAATTAGGTGACTAATGAGTACTCACCGTAAATTTAATTGAAGGAGATTTACTAAATATGGGGCCGTATAACCTAAAGTTTGTTACATGAAATAATGATTTAATAAATGTTACAAAATTAGGAAATTAAATAATAAAATTATACAATCTATAATACATAAAATAATGTTATAAAGTAAAATATAACATTTCGGGATTTAATAACGAGCCCGAGCAATTATGATAACTGACGGTTTAGAAACGACAAATAAATCAATCGGGTAAAAACAATTTCCTCTCGTTGGGCCACTGGACTAATTTAGAAACTTGTAAACTAAATAAAAATAGTGGGCCGACCAGCCCAAAAGAAAGAGCCGGCCGGCCCCTCTCTCCCTCTCTCGCGATCCGGTAATTTCCCAACCCTAACTTACTTTCTAATATAAAATTTCCTAACCTAATTGTTTCCTTCTTCATTCGTTCTGCACTGGAGCACTGGAGCGCCGACTTCTCCCTCCTCTGAGTCGCCGTATTCATTCTCTTCTTCTTCATTACGAATTCTCTTCTCAGCCCCAGCAAGTCTCTCCATTCTCTTTCCACAATAAGCATCCTCTTTCTCTTATGAACTAAGAAAGGTTGGATATATTTTCTTGGTGGAGCAACCCGAGTCTGGCACTCTCTTCTCCTTCCTCTCTCCGGGCGCTGCATCTCATCTTCCTCTATGAATGCAAGCCGAAAACAAGGTAGAATCAGCACATAATTTTGGTTTCTTTTCCTCAATAAAATTCTAGACTCATTTCTTTCTACTTTCCCGTTTTTCGTACTCAAATTTCTGAAGAAGAAAATTCAACTTCAAGCTCTGAATCCAGTCGATGCGGAACTGGGAAGGAAACCATGAGCCAAGAGAAGAAGAGAGTAGAATCGGGTGGTTAAAGCCCATTTGGTGTGTGCAAGGAAAGGTAAGGAAGCTTAAACTTCCTACCTTAAGATTTTGTTCGAACTTAGCTAGATTCATACCGAAGAATAAGTTTTCAATTTTAAGGAAAAAGATACGCTTCTGTTCTCTCTAATGCGGCACTTGTGAGCCGATTATTCTGGTTGAAAACTCCAAAAAGTGTGGCTAATTCTGGAGCAAACAGTTAACTAGAAAAAGATGGATCTGCGAAATTCTTGTATTTGGACATTCAGAAGTAAAATTTTCCTAAGTTTCTGGCAAATTGGAATAGTTGATTCGTTTTTATGTGCATGAAATTGAAACCCTAAAATGGAATTAGGGTTCTGAAACTAGCTATTGTTTTTTTGAAGTCTAAATGTTAGTATTATAGTTAATTGGTACTCAAGAGCTTCGAATTAGTATTTAGGGTTCAAAATTTAATTAGGGTAGATCTGGTAATTAATTTAGGGTTTCCCAAATTAGGACTCGATTGAATCGGGGCAAATTTAGAGTTTTGGGTTTCAAATTAGGGTTTGAATTAAATTGGGGTAAAATTGTAAATTAAGTTAACTTGGGGATAAAATGTAAAATCTGAAAAAAATTAGGGACGTAAGTATATAGATGGGAATTCTAGGGCGCAAGTGTAATTTCAAAAGATTAGGGCTGAAATAGCGTTCTAGAAAATATTAAGGCTAGAATAGTAAATTTGGAAAAATTAGGGTTTTGGTGGATTTGGGGATTAATATGATTAGGGTTATTAAATCTTAGTTTGTATAATTCATGAAATGTATGGATGAATATGAATGTGTGTATGTATGTTGTATTGTATTGTGACCGATTGTGATTGTTATTGGACTTCTAACTGATTCCTAACAAGCTAACCAATCTAACTTAAATTGGTGATTAAATTGGAATGAGTAGAAGTCCGATATAGTTTCGGCCACGCGTGAGGATGAGGAGACACAAGAGGTTGGATCCGATTCCTGACTCTTAAACTGGTCCGCGGCCCAAATCCCTTAAGTGGGTAGCATCCCGGATTGGTGAGTCAAGTAAATCCCGGTGGTGGGACGGTGTAGTCCCCGGGCCGGAGGTCATACCGACTTAACTTGAGTATGAGTAAGTAAATAAGAATGAGTAAGTAAGTAAATGAAAGTAAGTAAGTAAAGTAAGAGTAAGGATGTGTAATGAGTAAAGAGTAAATAGCATTCCGATTAACCCGGATGCGCAAATTGGCTAACACGGTGAAGGTAAGTAAGTGTGTGTGCCATTGTATTGCTATCTTGCATTGTATGAAGTATTGCATGTGAATGTATGTTGTATGCAAGCATGTATGTATGATAAAAATGAACTGCATGCCTATTTGACCTTAATTAGTCGGCGTGCCCTAACTAGCACGCGGTATATGCGGAGTTCATGCGCAGCTTTTGCTGAGCCCCTTGGGGCGATGTTTTTACTACAAGCAGGTACAAGAGAAAGATGAAGACGGTGAAGAGATGTAGCTTGTTTCTTTCGTCTTCTTTTGATTGTAATTGATGAATTATGAATGGTGTACTAAGTAGTACACGGCTTTAGCTTTTTGGATAGCGGTGTACCATGGGGTACACCTTTTTGGATATTGATAGGATGGAGATTGGGTATAGATGAGAAGCTGGTAGAAACTCATTCTTTTGGAAAGATGGGTAAAGGATGTAATTCGATACTTTAAAATACTCGGTGATCCAGGATTGTAAGTATGATACCTTTTATAATCAGTAAGTATTTGTAGTAGCTCGGTATACTATGATCATCAGACCGTGACTGTAAGTAATGTTAGCCTAGCTAATCGTATGGGCGGTTAGCGGCGTTGTACCACCCGCCGTAGTAAGTAGTAGTCTTCCGCTGCGAACTGATAGGATTAAGAGGATGATTGGACGGTGAGCATAGGATTAACGGTAGGGGTGTTACAATATGAAATGCTAGGTGCTTTTTAGTTTTTTATTGTTTAGATTTACTCATTTTTATGTAGTTCGTTATAATTACACAAGATTATTTACATAACTACACCCGGTTTTCAATTAACCTGAATCACCATACCACTCTAAATGATTAACCTGAATGCGGTTAACTGATGTAAATAGAATGATAACAGTATCCAATTTTTAAAAACCGTATTACTCACCGGTATACAATTAATCACATACGCATATACAATTAACCTTACCGTGACTCACCCTAATAATGACTAGACTACCACATATGCAAACAACACCAAACATTGTGCAGACAGCCGTAGAGTCGAATCTGCGCCCATCTGCGTTTGGCAACATTTTTTGTGGTAGTTTTGTGGCAGTTTTGGTCTGGTTGTTTTGGCTGGCTGTTTTATGGTAGTTTTGCTGGTTGTTTTGTGCTGGTTGTTTTGTAGTTGTTTTGAAAACTAGTGTTCGGCAGGCGGCGGTTTCGTCTGGCTGTTTTAAATAAGTTTGTGCAATGTGTTTACCGTTTTTGTTGTTACAATAAAAAATTATATTACATTTTAAAATAATTTTTTATTAATAAAGTTAAAATATATGTAGATATTCAATTATATCCTTTAATAATTAATATTCTTTATTAATATTTTAGTGACAATTAATTTATAATATGTATACATATTAATTTATAAATAAATTTTTTACATATATTTGAAAAAATAAAGAAATAAACCATTGTATTTAGAGCAAATATATTAGATGTTATATATAAAAATAAACTTTTACCAATTATATATTAGTATTAAATATAACATTTCAAATGTATTGATACTTAAGATTATTTTAATTTTTAATGGAATAAATAACATTATTGAAATGAAAAAGTAATTCTTGCTAATAATAAAATAATTGACTGTAAACGAATATATAAATAGCTATCACTTATTATTTTATTATTATATATTGTTTAATTGTTGATAAAATATTTATTTTAATCATATATTTGTAGTTAAAACAATATATTTTGTTCAATTAAATATTATTTAATGAAATTCAAAAATATAAATTTAAATTTAATACTGGATATGCCAAGAAATGAAAAATAATGTATATTAGCATATAAAATTATTCTATAATTATTAAGCACGGTAAAAAACATAATAAAACTTTGATATACTGACAACATCATAATAGTTTGTACAAACAGTTTTGTAATTAATCATTACTTAGTAAGTTGAATACTTATAATTGATATTTCTGAAATATACTACAAATATTTTGTACAATAATAGTTTTGATATAGTAGAAAGTTTACATCGTAATTTTTATTAGTTTGCTCTTTTCCATGTAGAATATTTTATTATAATTGATAGATAGTAATAGTTTTAAAAGACTATTTATTCGTATCTGAATAAACAATTTAGAAAACACTACTAGTTTAAAACTATTGTTCTATATTATTTTCATTAATTTATAATTTAGCATACCATTCTTTATAAAAAAATAAAAATAAAAAAGGGAAAATAAACTAATTTATAATATATTAATCTATATATTTCAATTTTAATTTAATTTTGTGTTAAATTTAATATATAATATCATTTTTAAATATAAATTATAAATATTGAAAATTTAAATTAATTTATTAAAAAATATTTTTCAAATATTAATTGATATTATTAAAATATTCCACAATGAATTGTTGGTTGTTTTGTGCTGACAGTTTTGAAAATTATTGTTCAATGATGACGGTTTGATATTTATTGTCAAAAATACCAAACTCAAATATGCCACATTTATATGTATATACCATCACCGCAGTCCTTTTGCTAATCATCCAGTCGCATTTAACAAACTATGTTTTGTAGAAAACAGAAAGGATGACTGAAAAGTAGGAATATTGAGTTTAAGAAACAAAGAGAGATGGGTATGGCTATGAACTATGAATTTTATAGATAAATATTAGTATTTCTTATGAAGACATAAATAAATATCACTGAAGTCTATTTATTGAGTTAGTTTGTTGGACTTCAGTAAAACGTAACTTTTAAGAATCTGGTAACAACAAATGATAGAACTGTTAGAGTACGGTTGCTTATAAAAACAATTCGCACACCTTAGAGACAATATTAACTGTCCAATAGAATAAATTTTATTGATACTGCAGTCTGCTATTCAAAAACGACAAATAACCCAGATCTTATTACCAACCCACCTTGACAAGAAAACCCAGAAAGACACAAACGAATCTCTTCTTAGGACAACGTACACATGATTGACTGCTTGAAAGTTTGAACCCAGTCCGCCAAAGATCTATAGAGGACGGCCTTACATGTTTTCTAGCTCTTTTGGGCTGGGGATGATATTAGCTCACGTTCATTTATTGGATAACAGCTCATTCAAGTACACTGCACTCACTTCATAGATCCAGCTGGACATGTCACAATCTGTTCACTACTATAATATTAATTAGGGTATGCTCGCACCCTAACCTCCAAATGGCACCTTCTCCCCATTATTACCGGTCCTTGTAAGACTCTGAGTTCTTTGTTACATCTCTCAATTGTTCAGCGATTTCTTGCTTCTTTTGATTAACCGTGTTGGAAAGGTTCTCCAGTCTCCTTGATGTCCTCACGGCAAACCTCTGGAACGCAGGACTGCAACATTAAAATTAAATCAGAATTCCCAACAGCATGAACAAAGTTCTCCACTGCCAAACATGGTAAATAATGACTAAGAATAAACAAGTTAGTGCCTAGATGGACGAAGAACAATACAGGCTTATATAGCCATAATATCAGTTGCCCAGACTTGGTGCTTTGCAGCAGCAAATGACCCAAAATGGTTTCAATGCAGTCACAAATGAAATATAATGGAAGGCTGGTTATTTCTCTTGCTTCATTTGAATCAGCCAATCCAGAACAGATAGATTCAACTGGCAAGAGCATAAAGCTTGCATTAATTTATTCAGCAGAAAAACATCTTCCTCAACCAGAATACAAGTTTCCCAGACTTTGTGCTCTGCAGCAAATGACTCATAACGGGTATCACTGCAGTAGTGAATGAAAGTACACATAAAGCTGGTATATCCTCTAGCTTCATTTGAACGAGCCAATTAAGAACAATTAATCCAATTGGCCAGAGAAAGAAGCTTGCATACATTCCCATAAACATTTTCTCAAATTACACATTAGGCACTGCACATATGAGTGGGGTAAGGAAGAACAATTTTATCTTCAGACTTCCACAAAATACATATAAGCCAGTCAGAGTCAGAGATATGAACATCATTTACTACATACTTCTGGAAATTTTTGACGAACATAGATCAATAAATCTCAAGTATCGGAAAGAAAATATCCATAAATGATATCTGTGTTTCCATCTCATCCATGAAAATGTCTCAGACAATGTCATCACCAGCCATGATTCAACTTAGACTGCAAATATTCTCAAAGCTTAACAAAGTGCATCAAAACGAGTAGGAAATTACAGCATAAAGAAAATATGGCAACCTTTGTAATCGATAATGCTTCCTGGGGTGCAAGAACATGAAATTTGTTTATCCTGACTGCTATCATAGGAAGCTAGCATTCAACTAAACGCATACCCCGCATGCTTTGAGGTTCAAACATGACTAATTGGATGAAACCGTTGTACGGCTTTAATCCATGGGCAACTCAGTAACCATACCAATCACACCATATAAACCAGCCGAAGAATATAGAAATTACATTAGATAATCAAACAAGAAAGGAAGACGTTCTATATAAAGGAATACTAGCAGATCTTGATTAACCGGTAACCGGCAAACTCCAACCCAAACACTTCCTAAACAAAATTGAAAGATTTGAATACCTATTGGCAAGACCATTGACAACGAGCTCGTTGACAACGTAAGAGACACCCTGTGAACAAAATTACCTCCTGCCATGCCGAATCCTCCCTGGAAATATAGGAAGAACGAAAAGGGGAAGATAAAGGCGATTAGGGGAGCCCACGAATTCAATAAGACGGAGCAAACCCTAGAACTGCAGTCTATTAATTAATAGAACATAAACATTGAAGCTGGATAATTAAAATTTCTTGTTATTTTGTCATTCGTTTATTAACGATCTTTATAATATGGTAACAATCTTTATTATTTGGTAAAAAAAAACGAGGGAGAAGAGAGTGAAGACCTGAATCCCTTCGAATCAAAGGGTGATGAAAAATCGAACCAAACAACGCCGTACGAGATAGAACAAGTCCTAGCGACTTGCCGTGGACTGAGTGTTAGCTTTCTGGTGGTGACGGTGCCCAAAGGCAGGGAAGGAATTGACAGAGCTCAACGAACAGGGGTCGCCGGAAGAACTATGGATTCCAAGGTCTTTGTTGTGGGGAGAATCGGGGTGGCGGTGTTACTTTCAAACCGGCCAGGAATAGGGTTTCAGGTGGTGTTTGTGAATCACCGAGCGCAGTAGTTGGAAGGCGGTCGTGAACAGCGATCGAATTAATCGGATATTAAAGAGGTGAAGAAAAAAAAAGGAAGAAAACGAAAAGGACGAATATGCCCTTCCCTGATTCAAAGAAAGAGGAGTGAAGGCAAAATGGTAAAACCGGTGCCGAAAAGACAATCCTTGCCGTTCAATTCAAACACTTCTATCTCCCTTTCTTCCTCCCTTAACTTGGCTAATGATGTTGATTGTTGGTTGTTGGTTGTTTTGGAGGATTTCAAATTGTATTCTTTTTTGGGTGGTCACACAGAGGTTCTATGTGATACTATTAAAGTTTTTAAATAAGTATCAAGGTAGTGCATTAATCTAGATAAATCAGGGGTTATGTTTCCAACAACCTGCTCCTTTCTCTAAAACATCATTTGGCTAATATTCTTGGAATTTTGACAGGTTAATGACTTTGGTCTGTTTCTAGAATTCCCTGGCACAATTGGAAAAAACCGAACATCAATTTTCAGTTACATTAGAGATAGAGTCATCAGGCGCATACAGAATTGGGGTCATAAAGCCTCTCAGGCTGGTAGGACGCTCCTGATCAAATCAGTGTTACAAGCTATCCCTACTTACATAATGTTGTTTTTCTCTTGCCACAAAGTTTGATCAAGTAGGTCCAACAATTGATGGCAAGATTCTGGCGGGGTGGTTCAACACAAAAAACTAGCATTCATTTTAAGAAATGGACAAATTTGTGCAAGTCGTCAAAAGCAGAGGGCATGGGGTTTCTAGACTTAAGGAGCTTCAATCGTGTACTTTTAGCAAAGCAGTTGTGGAGGATTCTAACTGAGCCTTCTACATTGTTATCCAAATTTTACCATGATAAATATCTATCACGAACACCTCTAATGCAACATCAGCCAACTGCGCATGCAAGCCCTATCTGAAAAGCTTTGCTTACCACACAAGACTTGGTTGAGTTGGGAGGCAGAAAAAAATAATTTCTAGTGTAACTACAAAAATCACTGATTGTTGGCTAAAGGCAAAACCAGGGGTCAACCATTTATTTGGAAGCTCCCACCATTAGTTAGACAATAAGCTTCTGTAGCAACTCTTTTTACACCTACTTCCCCATGGAATGAGGAACTCATTAACAAATGGTTTGTCCTAGTAGAAGCAGCCCATATTTTACAAAACCTAATTGTAATGGAACAGAATCACACAAATGCTACGGAACAGTATCAGACTACTCAACACCCACCTGCTGGGAAGTGGTTTTGGGGACTCTCATCATCAGGGTAGTACTTAGTTAAAACGGCCTACCATGCAGATTTTTAGGCCCAACAAGGTGTGTCTACTTGCATCTCCTCTTCCTCCATGCTTGGTAACGCATGTAAATGTCTATGGTCAACTAAACTTTCACCTAGAATCAAGCTGCTGGGCTGGAAACTTCTTAGGATTTGTGTCAACCAAAACAATAATTCATGATCGAATTAAACGTCATGTGGATGTGTATTGTAAAGGTTATGGACAACCAGAGACTATGATGCACGCTCTAGTCATGTGCCCCGAAGTCCAACCTTATTGGCAAATGATGAACCTTACCTTTCCAATGATGAACCTTACCTTTCCACATTGGCTTCTTACAGACCAAAGTTTCAAAGACTGGTATTTCTATGCATGCCTTGAGTGCAACAACCATCAACTCCAATCAATTATAGAACTTATATGGCGGCTATGGTATGTGCGGTGCCAATTTACCTTTGGACATACAAAGTCTTTTGCACATGGTTGGTGCCAAGCAGATGCTTTTCTTCAACGATCAACTTCTTTTGCCCCTTCATCTTCCACTTCTCTTCTAAGGCACCGTCGGCTTCACCCAGATTGGTTGGAAATCTTGGTAGATGCCAGTGTGGATCAACAGGCCCATATGGGTTAGGGTTATCGGCCGTAGCAAAATAGTGTAATCAAGGTTGGTGTACATGGAGACAAAGGCCATTTTACACCCACAGATGCTTAAGCTTGTGTGCACACACCTCAACAGAATGTAGTGGTCGAAAGAAAACACTGATATCTTCGTGAAACTGCAAGGTATTGTATTTTCAGTCAAATGTTCCTCTTGATTATTGTAGAGAGTGTATCTTCCATGCTACTTATCTGATCAACAGACTTCCTACCAAGGTTTTAAGAGGAATGACGCCGTTTGAAAGATTATATGAGCACAAAGTTACATATGACAAGATAAGGCCATTTGGTTGCTTATGTTACAAAACCATTGTTAACAATAAGGAGGGAAAATTCAGTCCAAGATGAGAAGCTTGTGTTTATCTTGGAGAAGATCCAAGGAAAGGGGCACAAAGTCTTGAGTATTGAGTGTAACACCCCTCTCCAAAAACACGATATAGTCTCTCACGTAGCAATAAATAAAACGTCTCGCAGCGGAAAATAAATAACAATAATAATACTCACTCAGGTGTCACCAGCCATTACTCGCCCATGCGAGCAACGAAGCCAAACTACATCCAACTTCCAACATAAACAAACTGCAAACCGCCGTGATAAACGAGAAACTCCTATACATCTACCAAGTCCATAAATCTAAACATTTGACAATGTTGAGCGTCTACCCAATCCGAAAATACATACCCTTACCATAATACAATTCACCATCTTCATTGTCATATAGACAAAACTCCACGTGCAGTAATAATTAAGGTAAAACTCCAATACCCTGTTCCTGCTCTGGCTTCGACAATAATCAACAACCTGTAATGGTCGTGTAGTATCAGGTAGACGCTGAGTATGCCGGGCCTGGACCCTAATGGTCACTTAGTCTTTTAGCCATATTATATTAGATTGCTTTCATGCTTACAATTTTACAGTTTTATAATCAGTACTGTAATATAAATGTATAATATACATAATCATCCATCCAAATATTCATAACATTTAATCATCCATCCAATCCAAAACATTCATGCAACACCACAAACAACTTTGTATATCGAAGTATCGAGTAATAACAATATATGTACAATGTGCATTCGTCGTAGCGTATACCATCCCTTTATTAATTTAATTTAATTTGTGGCCTTCAAGGCCCCATCCATATGTACAATGTACAATCGCCGTAGCGTACAGTTTCCATAGTTAATTGAATTTGGCCTTTAAGGCCCCATTCAAACCAGTTAATTATTAATACCAGTTGGCGTCATGTTAGGACAACCCGATAACCTCACCATGGACAGTAGTCCTCCCTACACACAAAGGTGCTCATTTCGCCAGAGGTCCGGAGGCCCCTGACTCTCTTATGTCTCGTAAGACGTCCATATAAAGGCCGTAGCCACCTGACCCACGATCCAGTTTGGGCTCGTTGGGTATAACCTGGAGTGGAATCCAATCAGAAACCCCTCAATGATCACAAATGCGCAACCAAGTAGTTCATAAACTACCGGGATTCCTCACCTCAACTCATACCATCTCTCTCTCTCATAATGTTTAAGATCTGCTCTTAGTCTTATGGAGATTAATTATTAATTAGCTGCCCAATGGGTCTCACGCATACCTAGAAGTAATCTAGGTTATATTCATGTTCGAGATCCATGCTCTAGAGACCGACAATGTCGTGACTCGTCCCTAAGTGTTTTACTTAGGTTACCATAAACTTAATATTAATACTATGGTATTATATCAAGTAACCGTCATTTTTATCACAACAACGTATATGTATGTTTATATAAGCCGATCTATAGTCGACGTAGTGTTAGTCCCGTAGGACGCTCGTGCATAAATAATAAATGCAGTAACACTTAATCACATACATGTATTCACACACATAACACACAAGTTATATCAACCAAATCCGAGCCCAAGGAGCTTCCTTAGGACAACTCGGATCAAACCCCTTTACATACCGTTCACCAAGACCTAGGATGCGCAGTGTAGTCCACTAGCTCGTCAAGCGTCCTTGTCTGAAGTATGATCTAAACGGTATAAACTATAAGTCAGTCTCCATGACTAACTACATCCGGTATTTCCGAATAATACAGTTCATCCCTATTATCTACAGTTGTTTGTTACGGGTTTCTCTAAACCAGTCGGCTTTGTTACTTTAAAACTCGTATGTCAAAATATTTCAACTGTTAAGTCTAATTCACTATTTTTCTTTAATCTTATCCACCATTTATATAGGTACATAACCTATAGTTGCATGTATGCATGCATTATTATATTCTATTATATTATTTTCCCACCATCCATTATAATACATTGTATTATATATCCATTATCTTTAGCAAATAATTTTGCATCCAAAAACTCATATCTTATAGTTTGTAACTATTTTTCATGTAATAACCACCACCATTATATTATGTGGTTTCCAACCATAATATATATTCATCCATATATTTTTATTTTCTTGTGTATGTATATATTTACCACGTAGGTAAATTTCGTGAGTTTAATAAACTCTTGTATTATGTGTCACATTTTATCCTCTTATTTTAGATGATTATTCCCATTAGTTTTATTTATTTATACAACTTATATTAAGATTATTATCCTAATATTATGTAACATTTTTGTTGTTTATTTACAACTCCTAAGGTTATTCCATAAATACCTTAGTTTATAAATCTTATTTATTTATAGTTTGTCACATTTATTTAATGTGAATATCCTTACTTATTAATCCCATTTAAACCACATTAATACCATATAATTGTTATAACATTTATAACATTATATAGACCATAGTCTAAAATTTTTCCAACTCTTATTAATTCGGTACAGCCCTTATCTTTATTTAAATTCTATTTTGACCACAAAACATTATGTAGTGTTATACCTTATACTAATATCATTTGATATGATATTTTTATTTCCTTTAACTTATAACCTATAGTTTTTATACAAAACTATTATATATTGCTGCATAGGCATATATATTAAACCTTATTCTTTTCCATAAACCATAGTCTCCTTTATTTACAAAATCACCCCATTATTTATACCATGTTATATATACCATTTAATATAACATTTCTAACTTATAAAAGAGTATAACCTATGGTTATTTTTTGTAAATTCCGAACAGACCCCAAACTGTTCTATAATTGCCATTTGGCCCTATTTATAACATATAGTTTTATAATATCATTAAAACTATATATTTACATATATCTTAATAAATACTCTTATATAATTCTAAAAATCACCAAATTTCTCCAAAGGGTTATAAATATCCTTATTAACCCATATACTTTAGGTATTCACATTTCCACCATCTATATTTCTCCAAAGTGTCATAATGACATAATAACCATATATTATACATATATAGTTTATTTTAATTCCAAAATCAACCCAATAAATTCCTAAAAATTCCTAATAGCCCATGGGTGTTTATAATACCATTTTACACCCTTACTTTTCAGTAATAACATATTAACCACATATGTTATAAAATTGTTGCAATTAAGTACTTAACTTATTCTAAAACCTTAAATAATTTATCTAACTTATTTAATTTGGTCAAAACCTACCATATGGTCAAGGTTGACCTCCTTAATATTTCCTTGACCATTGATTCCTAATAATTACGGTTTGCACCCACACTTTTTAGAAATTTCCATTTAACCACCAAAACTTTATAAAATCTTATAAACTTTATTTTAAATCCTTTTAACCTCTAATTTTCGGCCTTATTCTTATGAAGCCCCCAAATTTAATTTATTTACACCTAATACCCCATTTCTTTTGGGTAATGCATTTTCACCACTTAAACTTAATTAGAAGCTTATAAAAGCATAAATAAAATGGCCTAAAGTACATGGCCTTATTACAAACATTGGCTTACAAAATAAATTACACATAAATGTCCCAAAAATACTTGTAGATCTCGGCCTCACCATATATTTTTCATTTAATTACCAAACTTCCACATAAAGTCTTAATTTTGACATTTATGTTACTTAATCACTTAGATAAATTTACTAAGTCATTTCTTTAAACATTTTAAGGTCAAAAATGACCTTATTACCATGTTCTCTCACGGCAATTAATATTCACAAGCTTAAACTTGTATTAATGTATCAAGTTAAGGTTTTAAGTGATTTATACCTTGATTTAGCAAGGTTAAGACCTTGTTTGGTCTAGCCACCTTAAGGAGAATTTCTCCACAGCTTGATCTACTTGTCTTCATGTAGAAAACAAGACATGATTAAACTCCAAACATGAGCTAACCATGAGAAGTAATTTAAGTCATGAAAATCATGGATTTTTACCTTAGATCTTCAAGTTTGTTGGAGATCTACCTCAGCCCTATTTTTCCAGTAGAGAAAGAGTATCAAAACACTCTTAAAAACAAGGTATAAAACCGTGGGTAGCTAGCTTGGAAGATGGCTAAGATTTACCTTGTTTAAGATGCCAAAAATGGTGTTTTTGGCTTGGATCTAGCTACTCCTTGTAGATCTTGGTATACCAACTAAATCCACATGAAAAGGAGAAGAAAATAAGGCTATGGAACCAAGGTTTACTGTAACACCCCATCCACAACAACGCACTTTATAACCATCTGCAGCGGAAAACATAAACCATCACATTACTTAACCCATTGGTGTTACACGCCGTTAAAAGGCTACCCATGTATAAACAACCACCCGTCCCACTCTCGAACGGCTTCCAGCTCCTTGTACCTGAAATAGAAAAGGAAGAAAAGGGTGGCCCCCAAGGGGCTCAGCACCTTTGCTGGTATGGTAATCCCGCAGCCCGCATGCTACCGGGCCACGCACAACTAATTGTCGTCTTAGCATGCGGTTGATTATATTTGAATCATGCATGTAAACCATAAACACACAACACAACGGGTACGGTTCTCTTAAGGAACCGACCCGACCCTGATTAGTTCACTTTAGAGCCTAGAGAATGTTGCCAAACTCATGTTAAACTCATACCATAACACGTTACCGTTTCTTTAAATGAACGGATAACTTAACACTAAGGTGCGTCGGATATAGTAATCCAATCACACCGTACAACCATTGTATGCCCCAGTAAACCGACGTGAGTCAGTAATATAGCTTTGGTTAAGCTAAAGGGAAGATTGGAAACCCAATGAGTAAACAACCATAACATACCTAAGAGAGTCGAACCGGGTATGACATCGACCCCCGTCCATCACACGCGTGGCCGGAACATGACCGGTCTCCTCACCCCCCATTAGTACACATATACTTATAGTTAAGTAGTTAGAGCTCCTTTATGGAACCTATCACATCCACACACCATACGGTATCAAACCGAGTTAAACACGCAAGGGAGATTCACACACTTGCACATAACACCATCACACAACTAACTCACGCATAGCCGTGGTTAGAACGTTCCTAAGGTTTAGGTCGTTAAATCCGAATACCGATATCTCCTGTGTACCTAGATTTGGTTAGCTAAGGTTTAACACCTATTTGAGGTTAAACGGTATCGGGACCTATTACGCCACATAAATGAATTACTATAAACTCATTACATGTTTTGATCTTACAAGGTGGCAAACACTCAGAAAAACACATTGGCATACAAGCCGGTGTAATCCGGTAGGACACAGGTTGCAAGAAAACCATACCTGTCTCCGGAGTCCACTCCACCATGTCCACTTATGTTCCTCGAACAATTCTTGAACAACTGGTACATTAAAGTTACCTTCATTAACATCGGGGTAACATGTTTGTGTAACGTCGAATGGCTATGGTTAACCCCGTTTAACTAGTTAAATACCTTTACATCTTTAACTTGTTTTACTCTCACATTTTATTCCAACTTCTCACCCACCAAATTGTCATTATAACTCACCAAACATGTCCTTAACAACCTTACAACATCATTATCCATCAATCCCCATCATTAAACATCATTTTCATACCTTAAACAACATTTTTAGAGTGGTCCGGGACTTGGTCCTTACCTTAAGTCCCGGACCAACACATTAGGAAAACCTTCGGCGTATTTAGCAGGGTGGTCCGGGACCTTGTACCCACCCCAAGTCCCGGACCAAACCAGTGGTGCACTCTCGGCCTATTTTCATGCATAGTCCGGGACTTGAACCATAACCTAGGTCCCGGACCAAACCTACAGAATTGTTAAAATTGCATTTTTCAAGTGTTGTTGCCTTAGTTCTCCACCTCCATTAATTGTATAAACTTACCATATGATCTTAGGTATATTCTAATGCCAAAATACCACTTCGATTCACCTTAAAACATTGTCCAACTTGTTACCCAATTTTCTTATACAACACCAACACTTATACATTTGACTCTAGGTTTCTAAATGGTGTTTCTCACCTTTGATTACAACTATCCCAAAATGCTTTCTCCTTACCTTAACATCATCTCCCAAGCATCTCTCTTACTAAACAAATCTTCTTTTCACAACTTCCTAAAGTTCCTTTCTCAAAGCCTTAACCAAACATCTTTCTCTTCTTATTCACCAACATTACCTAAACTTTAAACAAACTTCTCCAAGACTTTAGTACTTCCTAAAACAAACCCATTTGATTTCTAAAACCTCCAAGACAATGCCTAAATCCTTGTAGCACCTTAAAACACCTTAGTGCATGTTTTTTCCTTAGTAAAACATTTCCATTCCTTACATTTCCTAGTTCACCATAGTTCACTTAAACACTTAAAACTCCTTATACATTTTACAAATTTTCGCCATAGGTTCTCTTAGCATATCATCATTCCAAAACTCATAGTTTTCTCCATTAAACATTCAAGATCACCTAAACCCATCAAGAACACCATCACACCAAACTTCACAAATTACACCACAACACATATAGTGCTTAACTTAAATTGCTTGGCACTTAGGCCCTTAAATAACATGGCTCTTAGGCCCTTAAATTGCTTAAACCTTAAACACTGAATTTCCACAAGTATATATTGCCTTTGACCTGCAAATACACCCAACAATACATATGCCCTTAATAAACTCCTTGAGAGCATTTCACTAGCTCATTTACCATTGGCATTTAAATCACATTGAGATAGTTTGTTTACCTCTTTCCTTCCAGATTTTACTTGAACATTCTTGTTCTTCCTGTTTGGAAATCGGCAAGAGCACTTGGTTACTTGCCAATGTTCTAACCAACACACAAGTACAACCAATGAGCATTCAAGCTTCATGCTTAAACTCACTTACAAACCCTAGGTTATACATATTGTCTTAACACACAAGGATAGCTGTTTTACCTTAGATCTTGAAGAGGGTTGAATATATACCAAGAGAGGACTCCACCTAGTCCATGAAAGGTTGAAATGAAGCTATGGAAGAACAAGAGAAGACACCATTAATGGTGAATTTTCGGACAGCACCAAAACATGAGGGAAACTTCATTTTTCTTTGAGTTTCCTTACCTTGAAGCAAAGGAGAACAACAAGGTGTAAAAAGATGTGGTCAAGCTCCTTCAATGGTGAATCTCCATGGCACCAAAATGAGGCTTTTGAAGATTTGAAAAGACAAGGTTGTAGAGCTTGCTCCAACTAGAAGAACGGTGGTCTCGAAATTAAATTTGGACCATGGAGCTAGGAGTTACATGTGGTCAAAGCTTGAAGATGGTGCTGGAGCTGTAGCATATCCGATGGAGAAGGAAGAAGAAGATAGAAGAGAGGATGCAGCCGTGTGAAATGGAGAAGGAAAGGATAATGAAGATAGAATTTGCTTTTAGGAGATATTAAGTAGTTAAAGTAAGTAATACTTTTCTTTACCATTATTTAGCTTATTATTTGTTCACATGTGGTGAGTCACACATAAAACCGGCCCCCATCTTTACTTAGGGGTATTTGTCTTATTGACCCATTTAATTACTTAACAACATGTTACAAACTAGCTCATTAGTTACTATTCATAAAACAAGGCACATAGATGTGAAATTTTTGATTTCCCATTGATAGACTCCAAATGTGTTACAAATTAGTACATATTTATTAAAGAGTAATGATGGACATTTAGCCAGTCAAAACTCATTTACAAGACAATTTTTCCAAAAATGTGCTTTAAGACTCCTTTAAGCACATTTTGTATTTAAACTTGTTTTCAAGCTTGGTTTTCTTTGGTAACTGATTTAATATGTTCTTTAACATATTTATAAGGTATAGGTATGACCTTTAGGTGTTATACAAGGTTAACCAAGTCTAGAGCAATTATTTGCTTAAATTGACCTTAAGGTGTTTCCTTGTGTTTTGTTTGATTTAATTGTCCACCAACGTTCCCTAAGGACTTAATTAGCCTTATTAAATCATAATTGAATTTTACAAAGTCTTGGTAGGCTCTTTGGGTCCTAACCAAGTTCACTCCAAGTTTAGAGCATGTTTTTGCTCAAACTGTGTCTTAGTATTTTATTGTGTTTTACTATGGTTTAAACTGTTCATTGATGTTTTTAAGGCACTTTTAGCCTTTAAATACCATAGTTTAACATTTAACCAACATATCGAGGTTTGGGGTATTTCAATCTACCCCCCTTAAAAGAACTTCGTCCTCGAAGTTCACATTTTCCCACACATCATTGGATTAGAATACGGGAATTACTTTAAGGATAAACTTCCATTACCAACACACCTTACACCACAACCTCGGACTTGAAGGTCCGGGTACATATACACATCCATCCATAACATATTATTCTCACATGATTACCTCGGACTCAATGGTCCAGGTACCTTAACAGTATTGTACTCACATAACAACCCTTAGACTCTCAGGTCTGGGTAACATAACCACCTTTGGACTCATAGGCCCAAGTAACATAATCATTTCAGAACTCAACCATATTAAGACTCAAGGTCAAAGTAATATTTATTACTCATTCCACACAACATGTCTTAGCATGTATAACAAACAGAAATACCTTTTCCATCTCTTCATGGGCTCGAGTCCCATGTTGAGTACATATACACTGTGATCCCCGCAGAACCCGGTCGCGATGGACACCTTCTGGTCCCCGTTCCTTTGGGAGATCAAACATTCACTTAATTTTTAACATATGTACTTCTCATGTCACCGGTCCGAAGACAAAGGCTCATACGTCCTCAGCTCGTGAGCAAGTACTACAAAAATATTCTTTACTAGGTTAAGTAAACAAGAGAATCCTTTATTCAAAATATTAATCGACTGTTTTGGAAATACCAATTAAAAATCCTTTTGAAAGCTCAATACAACTCCAAGTCCAATTTATGCTCTTTGCATCCTTTCTTAGTGGTGTTATTCGTGACCACTTATAGGGAGCTTCAAGAGTCATCCAACCCTGATGTGATCAGCATCAGTGTTGAACTATCCTTCCACCCCAATTTGTGTTCGGCTTCCCTTGATCACATGCAAATCAAGTTCCACCTCCCACTTCATTTTCAAGCATTAAATAATACACACATTTCCCTTTTCTATCTTTTCCATCATTCTAGTCATAATCATCACATCTCCAAGGGATAGAACTCAGTCCATCAATTATATCCATTCACTTTTAATCAAGTTACCTAAGGAATCTAATTCTTACTAGGTTCCATGTCAGTTTCATACCCTTCATAAATCACCACACTATATATATACCTATTTTTTATCAAAATACAATACATCGTGTTACATTTAGTATTCCACGAACACACACCATTGGGTTTTGGTTCCCCCAGGAGTTTATTTACTCCTTAACACTTGTACTAACCCACAACCATTAACAAGGTAGTCTCACCTACCACAACGGTATTTCGCATCTTCTGTGCGCAAATACCACCATTTAACCAAACCAACCATCATAACCAATTATTAACCATGCCAACCATCATAACAAATTATTTTTGTGCTATGCACAACATAGTTCACGTACACTTGTACGGTAAAACACACTAAGCGGTTGTACGCTCTACCCCCCTTAAAAGGGATTACGCCCACGTAATCAATCTGAACATAGGGTTAAAAATGTTCTACCGTCGTGAAGTGTTTTAACTTTCACGCGGTCCGTTATAGGATCTTGACCATATTAATGGTTTAGTTCCTAAACCAAGGATTCTCATTGGAGTTCTCTTAACTCATAACCAGTTTCGATTCTGGCCTGTCCATTCGTTATTCATACTGTATTGTACATCTCCAATTTATTACCTTTATCTTGGTAACCGTGGTTTCTCAACCGACGCGTGGTATCTCTTACCGTGCGCGAATTCGGTGAGTTACAAACTTTTTATCCACCTCCACAGTAGTTTACTGTGCATACTACTATGTATTTCACAATGATTGCCTCAATTCCTTTCGACTTAATGTCGGTTGAGGTTGAGCTACCACCTATTGTGTAGTGCTCTCTCATTTATTTCCTACACCTGAGGTATATTTCATACCGATATTTGATATTTAGTGCTACTGTAGTCACTTATTGCTAGTCCTGCTTCCACATTTAGTTCTGCACCAGTATCATTTCTATTGGTATGACCTTGCATTTCGTATGCACCTGTCATTATAGCGTTATAAGTCTCCTTCTACTTTGATCACAATTTACTTTTTCCAGATTTCCAACTATCTCAGTCGATCATTACTGTGCAAGTGCAATACCAAAACACTCAGTCATACAGAGTGCAGAGGCGTAAACTCTTGACAGTAAATCTCTCATGCGATTGCAATAGGAATTCACACTGTGCTTCACTGAGATTCTTATCTCCTAATACCGGCTACTGGCTTACTGTCCAGTTTATTTGTTATCACTTCCCATTGTATCTTTACTGGATTTAACGCATCACTCCGCTTATTTGTCATACCATCACCTAATCAATACTTATACAACGGCCGCTTATTGCACGCCGTATCCTCTTCCATTATACAACGTCAACTTACACTGCATCCGCTATTATATTAACTTCCACCATTACACTGTGTTTCGCCACTTATTTGGCTGCTTGCTGCATACGCTATTCCTCGAGTCTTTATGCTCCTCGAGCGAACCATTACTTGTTATCTCCTCTCGAGTTATGAACCGATGTTATTTAGCCCACAATGACAACATAGTCAATCCTTAACCCCCCCTTTTTTTTTTTTTGAACTTGGTTCACACAACTACCGCTCCTGCGGTTTCACCACGTCGAGAGGTATCCCCACTCTTAATGTAGTGGTTCGTTCTCCGTTCTATTTGCTTGTATTACGTATACTTCTGCAACTATTTAGTTTTTACCCAACACATTTTCTTTGTGGCTTATAAGCCTTACTGTCACGATTCCTTCCAAGTTGTCTCTTTGGCAACTTAGGGTCCTACTGTTAAGTGGGTTCCCTTCGGTGTTTAAACCGAGTAATTATTTCAACTCTTGAGTTTCTGTTACATTGTTTCATCCAACAATGTTTGATCCAAACACCTCTCATGGATTGCTCCTGGGTGTTGCTAAGGTATGCCATTACATTTGGCTTGCACTTATGGGTACATTAGTAAACTTCGCCTTCTTACTTTCTTAGCTGGGTATTCGTTCCAGCTGCCATGTCTCATTTCTTCAGCTTCCTAAGACATATGTGATGTCTTTATATAACCATCCGTGCTCTTCGCACTTCTTGACTCTATACATTCTCTTGGACGCATTTACCAATCCCTTTTGTCTTCTTTACTGGGTTCTTTTACTTCAACCATTAATGGTAATCCATTGCTCTCCTTTGACTTTCACTGCTGACCGTAGTATGGAGTTGACTACTCCCCGTGTTTCGGACTCTGCTCGTATACATATGTGGGGTATCCTACTGATACATTACTACTTACCCGATTAACCCATAGGTAGGTCTGTCAGGCCCACATGCTCTTATCGGAGTGCGGTCGTCCCACATTTCAGTTGGTACACTCGTAGTGTCCGTCACACGCCTAGGTGAAGTATTCTATTGTCAACTCCCTTATTTGTCTTTTGACAATATACATTCCGTGCTTCCCGAACTTGTTCAAGGGAAAGTTTATCCACCGTTGTATCATTAAGAACTTCATCCATACCGTCGGGTTGCTACCCTCGGGTTCACTGGTTTCCGTCCGGCTATTCAAAGGTAAACTGGTTTGAAAGAAGGGTAAAAGAAGTATTGGTTTAAAAGAGAATTTGGTTTTGAAAGAAAAGAGTTTGAAATAAATCTGAGTTTGAAAGAAAATTCTCCTGGTTTCACAACACCTTCTTGCCTTAACCAAGTCTAGCTTCTTGCTGACTGGTATATTCCCATTTACAAAGGTTAGGCTGTTAAGCCCTTCCACGATTACGATGATCACATTTAATTTCTGGGTACTTTACTAAGTAGTTTGTAGTTGTCAAATTTTCTCCGAACAATCTTGTTATAGCAGCACTTGCCATGGCAAGTGCGCCATGCTAACTGGCCATCGTTAAACACACACCAGTTGCGGTATTATTCTTACCCGCATTGTCATCAGTGGCCTTGTTGGCCCTTGCTTGACCTTACAGTTTTGGCAATAATCCTTTGGATGACTTCTCACTGTCTTCACATAATAATCATTAACTGGGGTGCTCCCCGTTCTTGGAGTCCCCTTTTTTTTTCCTTTACTTAGCACTGTATCTTCTTCGTAGCCCGTTCCATGCATTTGTCGTGGTTATGAGACTTGTCTCTTGTTTGGGTACTACGTTGTAGTTCCTTTGTCGGTTAGTATACCGTTGGTGTCCTTATTTAATATTGTAGTCCCGCAGACACTTGTCTCGGGTTTCATTACTTCACTTCTTGCCTGTTGCAAGCTGGTAGTTTTCGACTGCTCGACATGTCGACCCAGGTTGCCGGAAATTTCATTCTTCTATACACAAGATTCTTCATTCTTTGCTATCAAGTGCGGTTACAGTTGATCACCTGGGAACCGTCTCCGGGATTTCTAATTTTCAGAATCTACCGTATGACAGGTTCACCATACTTACAGAAATATTTAATAACAACCAGATCGGGTTTCCCGAGTATGAGAGGACTTTCATCTCTCTGGCGTTCCTCCCCAAGTCATAAAATAGGGGTTGTGGAGGGCGGGATGGATATAGTAGGTATCCAGTACACACTGGTATTTCCTAACTAGCGTATCTCTCACGCTATCACTCAACCCTTAACTCAAAGTACTAAAATCTTAACTCGGTACTTCCTAAGCTCGGTTATTCAGTCATCAGAGCGATACTTCGCTCTGATACCACTTTTTGTAACACCCCATCCACAACAACGCACTTTATAACCATCTGCAGCGGAAAACATAAACCATCACATTACTTAACCCATTGGTGTTACACGCCGTTAAAAGGCTACCCATGTATAAACAACCACCCGTCCCACTCTCGAACGGCTTCCAGCTCCTTGTACCTGAAATAGAAAAGGAAGAAAATGGTGGCCCCCAAGGGGCTCAGCACCTTTGCTGGTATGGTAATCCCGTAGCCCGCATGCTACCGGGCCACGCACAACTAATTGTCGTCTTAGCATGCGGTTGATTATATTTGAATCATGCATGTAAACCATAAACACACAACACAACGGGTACGGTTCTCTTAAGGAACCGACCCGACCCTGATTAGTTCACTTTAGAGCCTAGAGAATGTTGCCAAACTCATGTTAAACTCATACCATAACACGTTACCGTTTCTTTAAATGAACGGATAACTTAACACTAAGGTGCGTCGGATATAGTAATCCAATCACACCGTACAACCATTGTATGCCCCAGTAAACCGACGTGAGTCAGTAATATAGCTTTGGTTAAGCTAAAGGGAAGATTGGAAACCCAATGAGTAAACAAACTAAATACCTAAGAGAGTCGAACCGGGTATGACATCGACCCCCGTCCATCACACGCGTGGCCGGAACATGACCGGTCTCCTCACCCCCCATTAGTACACATATACTTATAGTTAAGTAGTTAGAGCTCCTTTATGGAACCTATCACATCCACACACCATACGGTATCAAACCGAGTTAAACACGCAAGGGAGATTCACACACTTGCACATAACACCATCACACAACTAACTCACGCATAGCCGTGGTTAGAACGTTCCCAAGGTTTGGGTCGTTAAATCCGAATACCGATATCTCCTGTGTACCTAGATTTGGTTAGCTAAGGTTTAACACCTATTTGAGGTTAAACGGTATCGGGACCTATTACGCCACATAAATGAATTACTATAAACTCATTACATGTTTTGATCTTACAAGGTGGCAAACACTCAGAAAAACACATTGGCATACAAGCCGGTGTAATCCGGTAGGACACAGGTTGCAAGAAAACCATACCTGTCTCCGGAGTCCACTCCACCATGTCCACTTATGTTCCTCGAACAATTCTCGAACAACTGGTACATTAAAGTTACCTTCATTAACATCGGGGTAACATGTTTGTGTAACGCCGAATGACTATGGTTAACCCCGTTTGACTAGTTAAATACCTTTACATTTTTAACTTGTTTTACTCTCACATTTTATTCCAACTTCTCACCCACCAAATTGTCATTATAACTCACCAAACATGTCCTTAACAACCTTACAACATCATTATCCATCAATCCCCATCATTAAACATCATTTTCATACCTTAAACAACATTTTTAGAGTGGTCCGGGACTTGGTCCTTACCTTAAGTCCCGGACCATCACATTAGGAAAACTTCGGCGTATTTAGCAGGGTGGTCCGGGACCTTGTACCCACCCCAAGTCCCGGACCAAACCAGTGGTGCACTCTCGGCCTATTTTCATGCATAGTCCGGGACTTGAACCATAACCTAGGTCCCGGACCAAACCTACAGAATTGTTAAAATTGCATTTTTCAAGTGTTGTTGCCTTAGTTCTCCACCTCCATTAATTGTATAAACTTACCATATGATCTTAGGTATATTCTAATGCCAAAATACCACTTCGATTCACCTTAAAACATTGTCCAACTTGTTACCCAATTTTCTTATACAAACACCAACACTTATGACATTTGACTCTAGGTTTCTAAATGGTGTTTCTCACCTTTGATTACAACTATCCCAAAATGCTTTCTCCTTACCTTAACATCATCTCCCAAGCATCGTCTCTTACTAAACAAATCTTCTTCTCACAACTTCCTAAAGTTCCTTTCTCAAAGCCTTAACCAAACATCTTTCTCTTCTTATTCACCAACATTACCTAAACTTTAAACAAACTTCTCCAAGACTTTAGTACTTCCTAAAACAAACCCATTTGATTTCTAAAACCTCCAAGACAATGCCTAAATCCTTGTAGCACCTTAAAACACCTTAGTGCATGTTTTCTTCCTTAGTAAAAACATTCGTCCATTCCTTACATTTCCTAGTTCACCATAGTTCACTTAAACACTTAAAACTCCTTATACATTTTACAAATTTTTGCCATAGGTTCTCTTAGCATATCACCATTACCAAAACTCATAGTTTTCCTCCATTAAACATTCAAGATCTCCTAAACCCATCAAGAACACCATCACACACAAACTTCATCAAATTACACCACAACACATATAGTGCTTAACTTAAATTGCTTGGCACTTAGGCCCTTAAATAACATGGCTCTTAGGCCCTTAAATTGCTTAAACCTTAAACACCGAATTTCCACAAGTATATATTGCCTTTGACCTGCAAATACACCCAACAATACATATGCCCTTAACAAACTCCTTGAGAGCATTTCACTAGCTCATTTACCATTGCATTTAAATCACATTGAGATAGTTTGTTTACCTCTTTCCTTCCAGATTTTTACTTGAACATTCTTGTTCTTCCTGTTTGGAAATCGGCAAGAGCACTTGGTTACTTGCCAATGTTCTAACCAACACACAAGTACAACCAATGAGCATTCAAGCTTCATGCTTAAACTCACTTACAAACCCTAGGTTATACATATTGTCTTAACACACAAGGATAGCTGTTTTACCTTAGATCTTGAAGAGGGTTGAATATATACCAAGAGAGGACTCCACCTAGTCCATGAAAGGTTAAAATGAAGCTATGGAAGAACAAGAGAAGACACCATTAATGGTGAATTTTCGGACAGCACCAAAACATGAGGGAAACTTCATTTTTCTTTGAGTTTCCTTACCTTGAAGCAAAGGAGAACAACAAGGTGTAAAAAGATGTGGTCAAGCTCCTTCAATGGTGAATCTCCATGGCACCAAAATGAGGCTTTTGAAGATTTGAAAAGACAAGGTTGTAGAGCTTGCTCCAACTAGAAGAACGGTGGTCTCGAAATTAAATTTGGACCATGGAGCTAGGAGTTACATGTGGTCAAAGCTTGAAGATGGTGCTGGAGCTGTAGCATATCCGATGGAGAAGGAAGAAGAAGATAGAAGAGAGGATGCAGCCGTGTGAAATGGAGAAGGAAAGGAGAAATGAAGATAGAATTTGCTTTTGGAGATATTAAGTAGTTAAAGTAAGTAATACTTTTGCTTTACCATTATTTAGCTTATTAATTTGTTCACATGTGGTGAGTCACACATGAAAACCGGCCCCCATCTTTACTTAGGGGTATTTTAGTCCTTATTGACCCATTTAATTACTTATAACAACGTATGTTACAAACTAGCTCATTTTAGTTACTATTCACTAAAACAAGGCACATAGATGTGAAATTTTTGATTTCCCATTGACCTAGACCTCCAAATGTGTTACAAATTAGTACACATATTTATTAAAGAGTAATGATGGACATTTAGCCAGTCAAAACTCATTTACAAGACAATTTTTCCAAAAATGTGCTTTAAGACTCCTTTAAGCACATTTTGTATTTAAACTTGTTTTCAAGCTTGGTTTTCTTTGGTAACTGATTTAATATGTTCTTTAACATATTTATAAGGTATAGGTATGACCTTTAGGTGTTATACAAGGTTAACCAAGTCTAGAGCAATTATTTGCTTAAATTGACCTTAAGGTGTTTCCTTGTGTTTTGTTTGATTTAATTGTCCACCAACGTTCCCTAAGGACTTAATTAGCCTTATTAAATCATAATTGAATTTTACAAAGTCTTGGTAGGCTCTTTGGGTCCTAACCAAGTTCACTCCAAGTTTAGAGCATGTTTTTGCTCAAACTGTGTCTTAGTATTTTATTGTGTTTTACTATGGTTTAAACTGTTCATTGATGTTTTTAAGGCACTTTTAGCCTTTAAATACCATAGTTTAACATTTAACCAACATATCGAGGTTTGGGGTATTTCATTTACAACCGAAATTGACAAGGAAGAAGAGATATGTGCTTAAAGTACATTTTTACCTTAAATGGTCAAAACTTGAACTTTTCTCCTTAGATCTTGTTACAGCCGAAAATCATCCTTCCTTTAACCTCCAAAACACTCTACATAAATGTATAGAAATGGTTGGAGTCTAGATCAATGGAAAAAGGAAAGAAAGATGAAGAAAATGGACATTTTTATGCCTTATAAGCTTTCCTAGAGCAAGAGCTCTCATCAATGGAGCTTGGAAGCTTACCTACGGTCAAGGAGGAGCCAAAGAGAGCACAAGGCAGGAGCACTCTCGGCTGGAATGAGCAAATGAAGGAGAGTAACCTAAATTGTCCTTAAAGTCATTTTTTTGCTTATTTTAAGTTCTTAATGACTTGATGACTCACCAAGGACTGATTGGTGTTGATTATTGTTGCTTAATCAGTGGAGACAAGAAGCATAGGCAGCCGGCAATGATTGAGAAAGGTGGTGGATGATTGACACTAAATTATTGCAATAATGGAGCTTAAATGTCATTTTAATCAATTAGTAAGAGTGAGTCATCATCCATTGCCTTGTCTTGCTTGGGGAAAACCTTATAACAAGGGGGAAAGGAGGCTCCAAATCGGAAATCTTCACATGGGTAAGCAAGTGGTAAGCTCACTTTATGTTTTAATATGTTAAAGTTTACTTTTTCTTATTTTATGTAAAAGTAATGAGGTATATTTAATTGTCACATGGTCTGTTAGGAGGCTTACTCCACCGATTTTATGTAGTCCAATTCGTGGTCAATGGTCAACATTGACCAACTTAGTCAATGTTGACCCAAACGGGCCCCCTTTTAGGGTTTTATTAATATTTTAATATTAAATTTGTAAAAATTTATATATTTCTGGAATTAAATTCCTAATATGATATAATATGATATATTATCATATTTAAAGGTAATTATAACCTTTAAGCCCATCAAAAACCAATTTAGAAGGCAATTACACAAAAACGTGCTTTAAGGAGTTTTAGTGCACATTTTGTGTCGCAAGGTGTTTCTGAGCTTGGTTTTCTTTGACAACGGTTTTGTTGTGTTCCTTACATGATATTTGATCATGGTATCCAATTTTATATCATTTAGAGGTCATTAGACCTTTAAGGTATGCTTAGAGCACATTTTTGCTCTACTTGACCTTGAAGCATGAAAGTGCTTGTTCTTTGTGTTGGAGTGTTGTCCAACGATTATAATATGTTTAGTATTATGTTAATAAACTTAGGACAAATTTTTAGGTCCTAAGAAGTTCATTTGGGTATTTATTTACCCTAACCAGTCAAAGGGTGCAACATCTTGCTTTGTGTTGACCACTGTTGTTCTCAGTTGACTTTTAAGGCATGTTTAGGCCTTAATTAATGTAATTAAATATTTAATCCATGTTTTATTAATTTGGGGTATTTCATTGAGACTCAAACTATCGAAGTTTGTAGAGATATAAAGTTTCATGTTAATGTTTTTCTTTACATAGGAAACATTAAGGATTGTGATCTTTGCATGGCTCATGATCAAAATTTTTCTCACACAGATGCTTATTTCGCTATCCTTGCAGATGAAGAAACAAACAAATCAGTACATCATGCAGATCCACCTATGACTGAAGAACTTATCGAGCAAGAAACACAAGTTCGACGTTCTGTTAGAGAGAGTCACAAACCTAGTTATTTGAATGATTATGTTTGTAACTTCATGCTTCGAGAAGTGTTGGATGAAAGGGTGTATAGAGACGATGGGATCAAGAAATCTTATCACGGGTTGTGAGAGCCTCACTGAAATTAAACCAGGTACTTGCATGGCTTTGTTATCCAACACTCAAATTGGATAAACTTAGACATGAAAGAGCATAATTGTTACAAGGAAGCATCGAAACATGTTCATTGGATAAGGGCTATGGATAAAGAATTGCTAGCTCTTAAGCAAAATGATACGTGGGAAGTTGTTACTTTGCCACTGGGGAAAAAGGTGATAGGATGCAAATGGTTTCACAAGGTAAACTCAAATATGACGGATCTCTAGAAAGATACAAGGCAAGGTTGGTAGCCAAGGGATTCACACAACGTCATAGGTTAGATTATAATGAGACTTTCTTACCAGTTGTTAATCTAACAACAATTCGAGCTCTTATTGTTGTTGCTCTTAACAAAGGGTGGATCATTAACCAGCTTGACGTAAACAATGCCTTCTTGCATGAAGATCTGGATGAAGAAGTTTTTATGAGAATTCCAGACAGTCTTGCGGTTGATAGAGAGAATAAAGCTTGTTATAAAAATAAGTCTTTGTATGGACTTAAGCAAGCTTCAAGACAATGGATTTCTAAATTGGCTGGTTTTCTAAGGACGCTTCATTTTACTCAATCTAAGAATGATTACTCCTTATTCCTCAAAGATACAGAAGATGGAAGAGTATTCATGGCTATTTATGTGGATGACATTCTGATTGTGGGAGCTAAACAAGAGGAAGTTGATAAAATAAAAAATGCTCTAGATCTCAACTTCAAGATCAAAGATTTGGGATCCCTGCATTATTTCTTAGGGATAGAATTCATTCATACAAAAGGAGGCTATGTAGTATCCCAACAAAAATATTGTGTGGATCTCATAGAGGAGTACGGTTGCCAATATAGAAGAGTTGCACAAGGGCCTATGATTGTGGGTAAACCGTTACTGGGTGGTGATTGTAGTCCCCTCCCTGATCCTACTATTTACAGGAGGCTTGTGGGGAAGCTCAACTATTTATCTGGATATCAGTTTTACTGTTCAGAATCTGAGTCAATTCATGCAAAATCCAACGGATGTTCACATGGAAGTTGCCTTACATGCTCTTTGTTATGTTAAAGGAACTATCAACTATGGGATAGTCCTTACTGATGGAGGATGTTCAAAGTTGAATCTTTTGGCCTATTGTGACTCAGATTGGGTAGCTTGCCTAAACACCAGAAACTCAGTATATGGATATTATATTTTCTTAGGAGACAGTCCTATTTCATGGAAGACAAAGAAACAAGGTTCCATTTCACTCTTAAGTGCAAAATCAGAGTATCGCTCACTTCGACGTGTCACGATAGAGTTAACGTGGTTGACTCGCATCTTGTTAGAACTTTGTGTTGATGATATTATACCAATACTAGTTAAGTATGATAATCAATTTGCAATTCATATCACATGAAACCTGGTATTTCATGAAAGAATAAAACACATTGAGATAGATTGCCACTTTGTTCGTGAAAAGTTTCAACAAGGACTTGTCGAGGTCGTCTACACTCATACTTCCACACAGTTAGCAAATATGTTGACTAAAGTTCTTCCAGGAACAAGATATAGAGAGCAAGTGTGGCGCATGGGGATAAGAGATAATTGAAAAGTCAAGCCTTGGTAAACTAGATTACCTACGACTTACGGGAGGGGGGTATTGGAATATCGGGCTATACAGCCCATCTCAATTAGTTCCAGCCCACTTATTCATAGATTTGTAATCTAGGAGAATCTTTGTAATTTATCTTTTACAAGAGGTTGTTATTTTTTACTAGAGCTTGTTATATTTACAATTAGTATAAGTACATGAGACATTGTAAATCTTTACACATACAAGTATTATACAAGGAGCGGCCGCACTTGCTTGCCACGTTCAATATCGTTTACACATACTTACACATAAACAAACCCTAAACTCTATTATTCACGGAAGAAATCAAACAAAATGTTAAGGGTTTTATGGCGTCCTTACCACTAAGAATAAGGAATTGCTCCTTTTGTTTATTTGTTTGTTTGTTTGGTTTTGATCTATTAATTAAGTTTCTAACAAGTATGTTATCATCACTTTGACAAATTTTATCGTACAACTGAAAGCACCATGCTCTACGTTCCCGGTGTATGTGTAAAAAAAAGACCCATATAGATGATATGACGTGGGCATTTTAAGTTGTTCTATTTTTGTTTTTACAATTTTGAAGACATGTTTTTAGTTAAATAAATCTACTATAACCGATAATCATAAGTAAAAAATCGTCGGTAAATTTTTCGGTTTGACGTAATTGTGTTCTACGTTCAACAAATGATACATTTTGTTCACTATTTTTATGATGAGTTCATTTTCTTGTTGTTCCTTTTACATAAGTTGTACATTTGTTCATTTTATGATATTGTTTTTCATTTTTATATTTACGTTATTCATTTATTGATGCCTTGTAGTTTTAATGTATCTGTGGTTCATCCTTTACAAGTTATTGAACAAATTTTGAACATAAAAAAATTAGTAACAATGTGAACTGAATTTTGAATGAAGAGTCCAAACAAATCGAGCAACTAGTATTGCTTATCAAAACACAAACTTGATGATTAAATAACAACATAATATTAAAAAAGTTAAGTTGTATTAACATCTTTTAATATATAATTTTCTCCAAACTACTACTCTTGAATTTGTGAACAAATTGAATAAAATGTTGAACAACTACTATCCCTTGTTTGAACACAAACTAGATGAATAAGCAACGACAAACCAATAAAATAATGGTAAGTTGTATTAACATTATTTTATTATATAATTTACTTTGAACAATTGGTCTCGAATTTGTAAATGTACTAAAAAATGTTGAGCAACTAGTATCACTTATCTGAACATGAATTAGATGAATAAGGAACAACAAAGAAATAAAATAGTGATAAGTTGTATTAATGTTGTTTTATTATATAATTCTCTTAAACAACTAGCCTCAGATTTAAATAGTGAAAATGTAGGAACAATAAGTAATAAATATTGAACAAATTGGTTAACAAAGTTAGCAACTAGTATAGCATATCTAAACACAACTTGGTGGTTAAATAATGACAACCCAATCGAAAGATGGTAAGTTGTATCAATATTGTTTTGTTATTTAATTTCCCTTGAAAAACTAGTGTCGAATTTGAATGTTAAAAAAACTTAGGAGCAGTATGAACTAAATATTGAATAAAGGGTCCAAAAAATCAAACAACTAGTATCGTTTATCTAAACACAAACTTTGTGATTAAATTATAATAAAACATAAAAAAAGCAAGTTGTTTTAATATTGTTTTATTATATATTATCTCTCTTGACCAATTAGTCAAGAATGTGTGAACTACTTTAAAAATATGTTGAACAACAACATCACTTATCTGAACATGAACTTGAAGAGAGCAACAAGCCAATAAAAAATGGTAAGTCGTATTAACATTGTTTTATTATAGGAAAAAATCACAATATACCACGATTTGAGTTTGTAATTCATGATATACCCCTTTTTGGAAAGTAGTCCCTAAATTTCCATGATTTGAGTTTTAAATTCACAAAATATCATTGACTGGTAACAGACGTTAATTTCGCCGTTAGCCCTCTCTAGACAATGACCAAAATGCCCTTGATAGAAAGTTTGATTTTAAAAAAAATGGTTTAATAGTGCTTGTTCGACTGTGCAATGGCTATTTTTGTGAAACTTTTTTAAAAGTACATAAAACACTCTTGTTTGGTTTTATAGTTTACAATATGCCACTATTTAAGTTTAGTAGTTTACAATATACCACTGTTTGAGTTTTTGTGTTCATAAAATGCCCTGTTTTTTCTGGATAGATGTGATAGTTTTTGTTTAGTTACCACATTTTAAATCTAGCAGTTATATATGAAATGAATACGCAAACAGAAGTATAAACAGCTGCAATCACATGATGTTGTAAGCATTAATATACATATACATATATATATATATATATATATGAAAGTAGTTCATATTTTGTAGATACATATTACAGTTGCAAATATAACTATATCCCAAAGAAACATATTCTTCAGGCTTTGTCTCATCTCTTCTTTAAGTTCCTTCTTTATTTTCTCCCTAATGATATTGCTAAGATATGCATCAGCTGTCATGCTCTCTTGATGTAGAGCTTTAGAACGAGTAGATGCAGCAGTAGAAGTAGAGGCTATTATAGTTGAGTATGATTTGGTGTAGCCAGCTTGCCTTACCCTAGGATGAGGAGAGTATCGATCTTGCATCACCAGTGCCCACCACTTGAAGAAATCACATGCCCAACAGCTGTAGTACGCCCTTTCTACTGAAGTTTCTTTACAGGAGAGGATAAGGTTTGATGGGGTTCCATTTACAATGAAATGTTTGAAACTTTTCATTGACTGTAGTTGTAAACATGGTAATGACTTTATTATGGTGTTTGTGCTTTGTTTTTATATGATAAGAAGATCTTTATAAAGGCAAAAAAGAGCAGTTGGACTCAAACTAGCCGCTTGAACTCAAAACTAGCCGTTACAGAAAAAACAGGGCATTTTGCAAACATAAAAACTCAAACAGTGACATATTGTAAACTACTAAACTTAAATAGGCATATTGTAAACTATAAAATCAAACACGGGTATTTTGTGTACTTTTAAAAAAAATTCAAAAAAGCCGTTGCGCAGTTCAACCAGCGCAACTAAACAAATTTTTTTTTAAAAAAAATTAAACTTTTCGTCAAGGGCATTTTGGTCATTATCCAGAGAGGGCCAACGGAGAAATTAATGTCTGTTACCGGACGGTGGAATTTTGTGAATTTAGAACTCAAATCGTGGTATTTTAGGGACAACTTTGCAAAAAGAGGTATATCGTGAATTACAAACTCAAATCGTGACATATTGTGAATTTTCCCTTTATTATATATTTCACTTGACCAACTAGCTATGCTCAAATTTATGACCAATTTTAATTTTTTGTAACAACTAGTATCACTTTTCAGAACACGATTTTGATAATTATAGAACAACAAACCAATAAAAAATGGTTAATGAGTTGTATTAATGTTGTTTTATTAAAATTTTCCTTTAAATAGTTAATCTTGAATTTGAACAGTAAACTTTTTAGAAACATGTTTTCAAACCTAGCGTAATATGAAGATGGTTTTGTCCTTTTGTGCTATTGTGTAATTTCTGATACATGCCAACACTCTAGTGAAGATGAAATAAAGGCCAAAGAAAAAAAGAATGAGAGGGAATGGGAGACGTGCAGTGCATACGGGAGGGAGGGGTGTGAGTAGGAGAGAGATTTTTTTTTTCAAAATGTCATAACTTACAAAATATAAGTGCAAACATAAAACAAATTATACCATTGTTCATCATTTTTTGTGCTCTTTAAAATAAGACCAAACATGAATATGTTTTGATTTTTTTTTATTTTTTATTTTTGGGAAAATTACATCTCCCACCCATGACGTTTGGTGAAATTACACACCCCACCCACGAGGTTTTAAAAATTACTTTGCCCACCCAGGTGGTTTCCTCTATTTTACATTAGGCAACTTTTCTAAATATTTGACCAAATTAAAAGATGCTTAAATGTGGTACAAAATTGTTAAAACTTTACATGAACGATGCTAAGGTGTTATATTTTGGTCTAGTGTGAAATCCTAAGTTTTTTAAGCTCATATGTGATTCGTGGGACCCAATGAAACATGTGACATGTCAACGTGTTTTCATTGGGTCCCACAGGTCATATATGAGCTTTAAAAACTTTGGATTTGACATTGGAGAAAAATATAACACCTTAGCATCATTCATGTAAAGTTTTATCAATTTTGGACAACATTTAAGCATCTTCTAAGTTGATCAAATATTAGAAAAGTTGCCGGATGTAAAATACAGGAAACCACGTGGGTGGGCAAAGTAATTTTTGAAACCCCGTGGGTGGGGTGTGTAATTTCACCAAATGTCATGGGTGGGGGATGTATTTTTCCCTGTATTTTTTGTATGTACATATTTTTTAAGATTCATTGTGAATCTTAAGTTTAAGAAAAGTGAATCAATGGTTGTTACAAAGTGAATCAAAGGTTGTTAAAAAGTGAATCAGAGAGTTGCTTAAAAGTGAATAAGAGGTTTAGAAAAACGAATCTTATAAACAAAGATTGTTTAACTAAAGTGATTCTAATTGTTTGACTAGTGTGAACCAGAGGTTTTAGAAAAGTGAATCAAAGGTTGTTAAAAAGTGAATCACAAGTTGTAACAAAGTGAATCAGAGTAATAAGAGTGAATCTCGTAAGCATAGATTGTTTAACTAAAGTGATTAAGAGGTTTAAGAAATGTGAATCAGAGGTTTTTATAAAGTGAATCATGCGTTTAAGAAAAGTGAATCAAAGGTTTAAGAAAAGTGATTCTCATAAATAGAGATTGTTTAACTAAATTGAATAAGAGGTTTAAGAAAAGTGAATCAGAGGTTTTAAAAAAAGTGAATCAAAGGTTTTTTTACAAGTGAATCAAAGGTTTAAGAAAAGTGAATATTTTGGTTAATACTAGTAAAAGTTAATCCTACCATAAACTTATCCGAGGGTGGTTTTTAGGGTATTTGGGGGGTAGGGTAATCTTTTTGGTATTAGATCTACACTTTATATTGTCGTACTACGCGACAGTTTTTTAGGGTTTGTGGCTGCACTACAAACCATAAAAACGTCGAAGACGTTTTTAACATTCCTGGGTGATTTTTAGGGTGTTTGGGGGTAGGGTAATCTTTTCGGCATTATTTCTACACTTTATATTGTCATCACTAACTCGACAGTTTTTTAGGGTTTGTCGACCCTAAACCATGCACTACAAACCCCTTCGACGTTTTTAGCTATCCTAGGGTGGTTTTTTTGGTGTTTGGGGGGTAGGGTAATCTTTTTAGCATTAGTTATACACTTTATATTGTCATCACTGACTCGACAGTTTTTTAGGGTTTGTGGTTTTAGGGTTTAGGGTCGTTAGACCATAAACTCTGCACTATAAACCATAAAATTGCCTTCAACATGTTTAACTTTCCTATGGTGGTTTTAAAGTGTTTAGGGTAAGATTTATTTTGTTAATGAATAAGGTTCATTTTATTATTAAAGATGATTTCATTTTATTAATGAATAAGATTCACTTAAAAAATACATACTATATACTCCTTCTAAAAACATAAAATTTTAAGTTTACCAAAACATATCCATGATGCATCTTGTTTTAAAGAACACGAAAAATGATGAACAATGGTATAATTTTTTTTGTTTTTGCACTTATATTTTGTAAGTTATAACATTTTGAAAAAATATATTTGTTTCTCACTCCTAATAACAAAAATCATATTCAGCCCCCTCCCCCTAATTCTTTCCTGGCGCATGTGCAATTTTTTTTATTTTGATCTTTTTCTTCTCTTAATATTTTTCTCCCAATCCTTTGTTAACAAGTGGATAGTCTCCACCTTGTAATATGGCACCATCGCCGGGTTCTTCATGTTGTTTAGAAAAGTATGAGAGAGCATAAGAAAACGTCAACTAAGTGAATATCAATGTAAAACCATTAATAACTGTAAACAAGAATTAGAAAAAATCCAAAACGGTTAAGATATTTCAAAAATTTGTGGAGCAGTTATAAAAATAAGTTAATTTTTTGTTTAAAAAATATACTAACTAATATTGACATATATACAAATATGTCATGTAGAGTTTGAATCATTTAAACCACCCTTATGGGTTGAGTCTGTCACACATGTAAAGAATTTTTGTTTTCATAATTTAATGGTATACACTTTTATGAATATTTTTTTATTCGGTTTACTTCTTTGTAGCTCTCTAACCCCAACCTTACCATTCTAACTTCCATGTATAATGAAGTCCAGTGTGTTGTGATTGTAGGAGCTATGGTTAAACTCATGCTCCTTAGTTATTATTAGGGGTGGCTTAACATTACAGATTTTGCATCAAATCGTGGACCATATAATGCTCAGATCCGTTAACAAATTTGACAGTAATATTTCCTTACTTCACCTAGTGATTTCCATGTTGAATTCAGTTTCTTTCTGCTTAACAATAGTTTGTTGGATCTTAAACTTGGCTTAGACAAAAACTTATCTTATCTTGCAAATCACCTATTCTTGGTTGAGTCTATCACAAAGGTAAAGAACTTTATTTTCACAATTAGTTTTATTCAATGATATTTTTTAGGGAAAAATACATCCCCCACCCATGAAGTTTGATGAAATTACACATCCCACCCACGAGGTTTAAAATATTACTTTGCTTACCCATGTGGTTTCCTCTATTTTACATCTGGCAACTTTTCTAATATTTGATCAACTTAAAATATGCTTAATTATTGTCCAAAATGAGAAAATTTTACATGGATGATGCTAAGGTGTTATATTTTTGTTCAATGTCAAATCCAAAGTTTTTTAAGCTCATATATGACATGTGGGACCCAATGAAAACACGTTCACATGTCACATGTTTCATTGGGTCCCACAAATCACATATGAGCTTAAAAACTTTGGATTTCACCCTAGACCAAAATATAACACCTTAGCATTGTCCACGTAAAGTTTCATCAATTTTGGACAATATTTAAGCATCTTTTAAGTTGATCAAATATTAGAAAAGTTACTGGATGTAAAATAGAGGAAACCACATGGGTGGACAAAGTAATTTTTGAAACCTCGTGGGTAGGATGTATAATTTTGCCAAACGTCATGGGTGGGGATGTAATTTTCCCTATTTTTTATAGTATTCCATCTATAATTAAGTTTAGTGTGTGGTGATTCTTAAACATATTTACTATTTATGATCGGATGAGCTATAGTTAAACTCAACTCCTTAGCTATTATTAAGGGTAATTTAACATTACACATGTTGCATCAAATCATGCACCATCTAATTCTCGGATTCATTACAAATATTACAGTAAGATTTCCTTACTTAACCTAGTGATCTCCATGTTGGATTTAGTTTCTTCAAGCCTAACAATAGTTTGTTGGATCCTAAACTTGGCCTAGAAAAAAAAACGTTTCTCAGCTTGCAAAACACTCCTCGGTTGAGTCTGTCACACGGGTAAATAATTTTTGTTTTCACAATTAGTTGGTATTCATTTGTTTTGATTTTTTTTAAATTCAGTTTACTTCTTTGTAGCAAGTACTCAATCTTACAGTTGTAATACTGACATCCATCTATAGTTAAGCCCAGTGTGTTATGATCTCGAAATACATGTATGGACATTTGTTTTGGGTGGGGTACACGGAATAAAATCAAGAAAGGGAATGGAAAAGAATTCCCTTTGCTTTTCCAAGTTATTTGTTTGTGCATGGAAATAAAAATGAATAACCGGTCACCGAGCACCGGTTAATGTTCAACAGTCATCCGCTGCCGGTCAATGACCATCAATTATCGGTCAACATCTACTGATAACTAGTCAATGGTTGTTGGTCATCGGTCAACGGCTATATATCAATGGTAAAAGTGTACTAGGAAAGGAATCTCATTCCCTAGTACAGGGTGGGGAATCAAGTTAGATCATTCCCTTTCTTGACAAGAAGAAAAATTGGGTAATTAAACAAACATAAGGAAACTGAATCATTCCAATTCCCTTCACTATTTAGCCCAAAACAAACACCCCCTTACTATTCATGATTGTAGGAGCTATGGTTAGACTCAAGCTCCTTAGCTATTACTAGGAGTGGCTTAACCTTATGGGTTTTGCATCAAATCATGCACTGTCTAATGCTCAAATCCATTAAAAAATATAATAGTAAAATTTCCTTACTTAACCTAGTGATTTCTATGCTAGATTTAGTTTCTCCAAGGATTTGGATCCTAAACTTAGGCCTAGAAAAAACTTTTCTCATCTTTTAAAGTGAAGTAGTATTCATGGACATTTGAGAAGTATTATCCTTATCTTTATTGTTGGATTAAGTTTGCCAAACATTTGGAAATTTCATAGATGGCCATGGAATTTTAATTTCAGGTCCGAACATTGAAGTTTTAACAGTTTTATATTATAAGTAACCATAAAAGCTTGAATAACTTTTAGTATACTTTCCTCTTCATGTTGACAATAATCAGGTTATCGATTATTAATCATGGAAATACAAATAATACATGAAACACATAAAAAAATGTCATAGTTTTTGTCTTAATGTTGTGATAAAGATCTAGTTACAATGTAACATACTTACCCATGGTGCATTAAAGAATTCATAAGTTTTCTCTTCATTCATCAAATGTATTTGGTTATCATGATACCCTGGGTTTTGTACCGAATGACAACATTGCTACCCCTACCTCTGGAAACAATGATGAGCCAAGAAGTGCAAATGACGATCAAAGTAAAGGAAACTTCGGAGCTTGCCATGAAGCTCGGATACAAAGTACTTGATAAAAACCAAGCCTTGTAGATCTTTAAGTAAATATATTGGAATCAATTAAGGGGTACTAGCAATGCCAATTAGAGAGAAGGAAAAAAGACTAAAATATTCCCAAACATTAATTATCCTAATTAATAACAAATTAATTAAATGGAAGAGTTTCATCAAGGGCTATTCATTGAATCATAAAGACTAATGAGCCCTAATTCATTAAGGAAGTATATAACCCTTATGTATATTTACATACATGAGGTTATATAGTCCAAAAGGTTATCAAACCCCCACATTAAATATTGGACTAAAGAGGGAATAATTATAAGAAGAAAACAACTACTAAAGTTAAAGTAACATGTAACACATCAATACATGAACTAAGAGCACAAATCATGGGAGAGATTCATGTAACATACATTGTATAGTTACAATGAATAGTAAAGTATACCAGTTACTCAAAAACACAAAGAATACACCTTAGGACAAGGTAACAACACATGTTGCATCCTAATACATGAAACAAGTCCAAAATTTACAACATGTGAGTCCTTAATATTATAAGACACACAATGACCAAACTAACCCCATGAAATATCTATTGGGGACGACAACCATGAATAGTCACCATGCCACCTTCAGCTTTACTTAATTGGAAGGAAATATCTCAAGTTATTAAAGTCTCCTTTGACACCTTTATCATTTAAGCAAAAGCAAACACTCATCCTCCCTCCTCTCTCCTTGGCCAGCTGCAAACCTCTTCTTCTTCCTCTTGCTTTCTTCAAAAACTCATCAATGGTGGATTAGGTTCCTTACACTTTTTCTCTTAAATCTTTCTCATTTATCCATAAACAAGGCAAGGAGAACAAGGACCCGCCTTCTCTTTGAGCTAAATCTGAAAGATACACCATTTTGAAGGCAATAATTTGGCATTCACACAAGGATTGAGCGTAGCTAAGTTTCAGTACTTTAAGCTTCAAGCCTTCTTTTGACTTATATATGGCCTAAAGTTTAAGCTCTTTCTAACTCATTTTCTTCACTCTTTTCATACACAAACATTGATCTTATTAATGTTCATGGACGGCCAAAAATAGCAAGAGTTTCTAACTAAGGCAAGCCTTGGAAAATTAGGGTTTCCATGCTTAAACCATAATCTATCCATATATCTACACAATAACTCACTTTCTACCTATTTTGTTTAGCTTGGACGAAAGTTGTAAGAGGAAAATCTTCATTTGTGGGCTATAAGGTAAAGTCTCACTTTTAGTACTCATTTTAGTGCTTTAAGCCTTAGTTCCTCCCTTGGTTATATTAAGGAGCCTAAAGACCCTAACTTTATTCTTATTTTACTTCTTGTAATAATGGAAAGAAGGGGACTCAAAAATCTCTTGGAGTTTGGCTAAGAATCAAAGGAAAACAAAGAGGAGAAAAATCTACCTTTAAGAAAGGTAAGTCTTTAATCTAAGCCTTAGAGCTTGTTGACTATCATCTTAAGATTGATACAAAAATCTAATCCTAACCTTATGTTAATATAGGTCGAGAGCTTGACGAAAAAACCCTAGCTTTGGAGCTTAAGGTTAATTTTCTAACCTTAAAATACATTTGATGTTTTAAGTTGTTCTATGTTGATATCTATATGTGATCGATAGTTAAGCTTGGGAAATGGGTTAATTTAACCTAATAATGAACATAAACTTACATTTAAAATTTTAGTTATGTTAACTAATGACTTAAGGGCTTAAAGGTCAAGTTTACAAAGTTTAAGTGAATTTTGTGTAATAACCGACACGTTGGGGTATATGTGGTAATTTGGTCGAGAATGAACTTGTGTTTATGGACATTTTGGTGTATTAATGTAACACCCCTACTATTCACTTAACAATAACTGAAATCGCAGCGGAAAAACATCTAAACAGTAACTAAACGATTCGGTGCTACAACGCCGTCAACCACCCACGTGGTTAACAAGGCAGATTAAATACAAGTGTACCGGTCTGACGATCAGACTCCCGAGCATTAGGTAACAACAACCATATATACATAACCAACATACCGAGTATTTAATACAAACCGTCACTAAAAACTGTACACATTAACTCCACTATCAACTGTAACACGAACAGTACTAAAATATAACGCCACGGGAGCACAGGCACATCCCGGGCTCAACATCCAAAATAACCAAAAGTATTTCTGCAGCCTAGAATCTATAGCCATTCCGCTTCCTAGATCCTCATCCTGCAGTAAAAATATGGAGCCCCCGAGGGGGTCAGCAACCCTTGGCTGGTATGGTTAACGCGCAGCCCATCGGCTACCGGGATACGCGCAACTAATTATCATGATGACATGGCATTCATTTTAACATATAACATTTACATATGGCATAGCAACAATATTGCATAGCACAACATCACATACATAGTGAGTACACTTTCCACAACAACAAACCAAGAAGGTTAAACAACATAAGAAGCCTAGAGAATGGTTTACTCTCATGTTAAGCTTGTTACACACACTCATTACCGTTCTGTTAGTCGAACGAGTAACTTAAGTCACAGATGGTTCGGATATTGTGACCCGAACACACCACACAAACACATGTACCCACTAAACCGATCATAAGTCAGAATAGGTATGCTTTGGAGGAAGCTAGTGGGAGATCGAACGCCAAATTAAGGAGAACAATCTTAACATCATAAGAGTCGAATCTGATACAGATATCTACTCTTATACTTACACGCGTGACCGGACAACCGGATTCCTCACCCCCAGTTAACACTCGTTAGAAGTTTCACTGTTGGAATTGTAACAAATACAGCATGTGGTTAAGTCTTGTTAGTCACACACAAGGGGTATGAGTCACACTTAACAATACAATAATATGAACAACTGTAAACTCATTACATGATTAAGTCTTTATAACGTCATAAACACTCAAAAACAAACAACACACAAGCCGGTGTAAACCGGTAGGCAACAGACTGCAAGAAGAAACCATCCTTGGTCCTTGCTTCGATTGATTTTCACCGTAGGCCACTCCTATACATAATTAAGAATGTCGGTTAATTACTTACTTAACTTCAATTTACTAAGCATTTACATGGTTATATGACATGTTTAATGCCCAAACTTATCCTTGATTACCTACATTACCCCCTAGGTTAACTACTTAAGCCTCACTTGTTTGTTTGTTTTTTTTTACAAGTTTTGGTCTGACCGAACTTACCGACGACCTTACACAAGGTCGGTCCATTCCAGAAACACATACGTCAGAAATTCTACTCCGACGACCTTGCAAGTTTGGTCCACAAGTTCGGTCTATTCTCGAAAGTTTTTCCCCTTTGAAAACTCAGGCCCGACCGATCTTGGCAAGTCCGGTCGCAAGATCGGTCGATTCCCGAGCTCACTTACGTACTAAAATCCATGCCCGACCGACCTTGCAAGTCCGTCCCCAAGGTCGGTCCATTCCAGAAACCATTTCTCGCAGGGTAACTGGGCTCGACCGACCTTGGCAGGTCCGGTCCCCAAGGTGGTCTGCTGTTGGAAGAATATGTGACTACTTCTACCTAGGCAGTGTACCTATCGTTTTGCGGGTATAGTGAATAGTGGGTTTGTCGATCTCAGGGACCTCGTTCAATTAACTGACATTTATTTACTAATGAGAAACTAAACTAAGAAAAACAGGAAATGTCACTTTTCGGGTTTTAATTAATTTAATAAAAATAAATGACTCAACAAACTACATAAAATAATAAAGAAAGTAAAATAAATTAAGTAAAGGAAAAAACAAACAAGTAAAATAAAACAAATAAAGGTTAAAAATATAAAATTAAAAAGACGTTTCCCGAGTTGTTCTGCTCACCTAATTCTTCAGATTTTACTATTAATTCTTCTTCTAACTTTTTATAATTAAACTCAGAAACTTTAATTAATCGTCGACGGCAAAGTCTAAACGAACCCTAATTAATTGCTAGAACTAGCAGCAGACTAATGCTCTAATCCGGACACAATTATCGCATAAAGTACAGTTTCTATTGGAGTCCGATTAACCTATAGGCGGGATCACGCTTCTAGTCATAATCAGGTTTGACTTCCTATGTCTAGTTAACTATCTCAGCTCTCGCATGTTGACTAGAAAACTACAAGAATTGTTCTAATTATTGGCAGATAACAAAACTATTAAGAGCAGGAATCAAACTAATTATAATAATAAAGTTGTACGAAAAATTAATAAAACATAATCATCAGGAATTAGGTTCACTTCCTAACTCGGGAAACTAAAATTAAACTACTCACACATTATTTCAAGAATAAAACACACATTAAAACAAATATCAAATGACGTAATAACCAAAAATGCTAAGAAACAAAATGAAAGTAACAATTATAAAGAGGTTGGTTTTAGCAAACCCATTATAATTGAACCAGACCGGTTCGGTTTTGCCTTTTTCCCAGACCGGTTCACTCCCAAATCGGTTCTCATTGATATTCCTCGCTCTGTTCCACGTCATTTCTAATTCTCGCCTCTGTTAATTGCTTCACCGACTCTGGAATACTCACCTCGTCTTCAAGTTCCGATCTCGCCCCGTTCCTCCTCGCGTACCTCTGTTCTCTCGCCCCTGTTCTCCTTCTCGTATGATCGACATGAAGAAAACAAGTAAGGAGTCCGGCGATGTGGCGATGGTGATTTGAAGGTGATGAAGATGACGTCGGAGGAGGTGGAAGATGACGGTGAGTGTCGGCCGTGTTCACTACAAGAAAAACAGGATTTAGCGTCCGACGCTTTTGGACGCTAAACGTCAAAAATCGGACGCTAAATGTGTTTAGCGTCTGATTTTTGGTGTTTAGCGTCCGACGAATATCGGACGCTAAAAGCCTGGACGCTAATTTTTTTTTTGCGTCCGCGGACACTAATTTGCGTCCACTTAGCGTCCATTTTTGTTTCGGACGCTATTTAGCGTCTACTTGTTAGCGTCCGATTTCGGACGCTAAATAGCGTCTGCTAAATGGTCACAAACCGCTTAATCGGACGCTAACTAGCTGGAGACAAATTGATTACATATTAGCGTCCAATTTTTTTCGGACGCTAAACTGTGTCTACCTATCGGACGCTAATTCAAATATTCAGACGCTAAATAACGTCTACTAAATGGTCGCAAACCGCTTAATCGGACGCTAACTAGCCGGAGATAAATTGATTACAGATTAGCGTCCAATTTTTTTCGGACGCTAAACTGTGTCTACCTATCGGACGCTAATTCAAATATTCGGCCGCTAAAGCCAAAAAGGCTTCGTTTTTTCATTTCACATAAAACCGTTGCACCCCACTTTCATTTTAGACATAATTTATCTAATATTTATTATTTTATAACTCATAATAGCTCACTGGAATGTATGCTCTTATATAAAGGGAGAACATGAAAGTAAATCATCCTTACAATTAAAATTAAAAGCGTTAGTTTCCAAACTAAAAACAAAATCATTCAAACTAGAATCAAAAGGAGCTTGTTTATAGCCAACAAGGCACAACATCACTAACTAGAATAAGAAGTGTAAGTTTTTTAGTACGAAATCAAAATATAAGACACTCCTTGCAAATTTGTCAACAATCTTGTTTTATCGGTTATTGATCCCTGAAATATTAAAAGAAAACAAGACAATATTAGTACACAACACAACGTATCAAATTATTTATTTATACAAAGCCTACAACATATTCAAACACACCAGTATTCACCTTTTAATAAAGCCCATAAATGAAGCATGAATATCGTCAAATATAGCCTGCTTGTTCATATGCAACTTTTTCCAGGCAGCCACATCATGGTTTGATTTAGTATGGCATGCACAACATGGAGCATATTACTGTGAAAGAACATCAAATACCCACCACAATTGCAACTGAGTAAATCCAACTCCAATAAACACCTATCAAATACCCACAAAAGAACCATATACATCACCAGCATGTAGAAGAAGACAATACTTGATACTACTACTGTAGTTGGAAAAGAAAGATTCATTACATACCCGCCCTCACCCACCCAACAAACCAGCCTGTACAACTTCATAAGCAGTAGACTACTAGATGAACCCAATACACATACACTTCCAACCACCAGTAAAACTCCCTAATCTTATAGACAGAACCTAACCCCTGCCCCCCATACAGGAGAACTCTTAAAATTTTCTAACCTTTTTTTTCATAGAAAAACTAAGCCAGATTGCCATACTATTGACCACTTCCTATACCCGTTTGAACAAACCAAACGACCAATATATCACACATGAAGTATTACAGAAATGATGTCAAAAATGCAGCTATATAACCAGGTAGCTTAAGATTTAATTCGGGTCGATATATTAATACCAGAAGAAACCATCAAGGTCACACAGAACTACAGCACTCGAGTCTTACGAAGAATGAGTACTTGGTTGAAACAGTCTCAAAGGAATTGACCGTAGGAGTATCATACATGTTATCATCCCTCTCCACCTTAATCACTGAAGGTCGAATTTGGATTCTTTTACCTCGAAGCTAAGTCATAGCAAAGATGGAAATCAGTCATAACATGAAACAGTCGCTCAGGCAACCAAAACATTAGAAGGTGAAACTGAAGATGATCAAGACTAGAGATGCAAACAATATAAAATGGAGAAGACGGTAAAGCACACCTAAAAGTAGAGTTTCTGAATCTTGATTCCTACAGTAGAATAATGAATTTTATTACATGGCTAATTCACAATATCAAACCAAATCTTGTTTACCTTTTTATTGATCAAAATAGTTCCTTTCGCTGCACGCCCATTGTGGAACATGCGAAATTGGATCAGCACTGGCTGGTAAGGCAAAGATGGTCAAAGATCTGATGATATAAGTCCACAAAATCAATTATCAAAAGCAGAGGCAGATAAGCATACTGGTTCTAGCCGATCTAGCTTTACCGGGCCAGTCCTTGAAGATGCATTTCCTGATTTAAGAGCATCTAAACATTGCTAAAGAAATAAGGAATATTATGACAGATGGGTTGGGTCTTGTATGTATTTAAAGAAATCACAAGCATTCGAGTCTTTAGATGGTTACAACCCTCATGATAATATCCATCACAGCAGAGCAATTGATCTTACAAGGATAATAAAAACATCATTGAAACTACCATACACATTTGATCCATTCTGATGCATAATAAACAAATGAAAGAATACTCATCAAGTCTGAACCAACAAAGAAATAGAAAAGGAGAAACTAATGATAAATCCCGATCCTCCACCTAACCTACTACATTTGGAAGAAAAAAAGGAAGCATAAAGAAAGTTCTCACCAGGCAAGGTATGTCATCAATGTCCTCAATTTGCACATCAGGATTATCCAAATTTAAATCCAGAGTGACGGTTTTTGATTCTATAAGTGATAATCTGCATACCAGAAACAGATTACTAGAAACATACCAACATAGACTACTAAGATTGCTACTAGAGGAAATGGAATATGCTTTTCCTTACCAACCTGGCCATATAACTAGACAAGCACGATACATTGTGCACATGCATGAATAAACACCGTGCAGTGTGCATTGATCTAATATGCAGATAGGAAGCTCCTCTCTTCTGAAATCAAGATAAAGCTTCTACATCAACAAAGTAACACTTAACGCCACCACCAGATGAGGTCGAGCCCTTCTCTTTCCCCCCATCTTTGAACACTGACACATTGATGGTGCAAAGGCATAACAAGACTTGTGAATGATAAACAATCTGAGCGGTATGATCCTAGTATGAGTACATTAAACATTTTAACAAACACATATCAGCTAGAAAGCAAAAGGCTCAACTGCCAATATATTATATCAAACCAAAAGAATTAAGATACAGAACTTAAGAGTTAAGCACTCTCCTAAACAACCCATCATCCCACGAGGAATGTATGAGCTTCTCAAGTGACTAATATGTTGAACAAGTCCCTCTTCACCCAGATTGTAAGAAATATACCCACTAGAAATACTCACTCAAAGCGGTAAGCAAGCAGTTCAGAACAAAAAGCAAGAAGTTGTTAAAAATGTGCAAGAAGTGGATGATGAGCTTTTATTGGTATATGATGAAACTAGAGAAGTTGTTCTTAAAGAGTGGAAGTAGTGATTATCAAACTAAACACTGTAAAAACAGAAGCAAATAGCAGTGACAAACCAATCATTTTCAGATTGGCATGACAGTGGCAAGAAGTACAACAAAATAATGAACACAAGAAATAATTGGCTGAATGGAAATACAAGTATAAAGAGTGTCACACTACATTTCCTAACATAAAAGCAGGGATGTTGTAAGAGCTGACAAGGGAATATAGTCTAACATTGATTTTAAGAACATAACATTAGCGAGTCACGGCATCTCAGCCATTGGCGCTGACATATAGTTTCAAACAAGTTTCAGCAGGGATGATGATAGAAAGAACTATAGATAGGAGCTGCACTGCTGCTGTCATCAGAAAGATTGAGATTCGATGGTGAAAATTATGTATTCAATGGTGTTGTTCATGTTATAGTTGCCCATTTAAACAACATGCAAGTTAATGAAAATTATGTATTCATTTGGGTAGTATATGTTTTTTGGTAAGCCCATTCTGTTAACAACATGCAAGTTAATGAAAATTATGTATTCAATGGTGCGGTTCATGTTATAGTTACCCATTTAAACAACAGTATTAGTTGGATGTGTGAAACTGCAGTGGAAGAAAATCATATGGAATGAGGGTTATATCCTACAGTAAAAAGGAGCAGGCTATCAAGCCAGGCTATCAAGCCAGCTTACTAGTAGTATAAACAATTCATGTATCCAGAATAGAATTCCGAATTTAACGATTTAGTACTTTGAAAACATTTGGGGAATGAAGAATGTGATGCATGATTCAGCAGGGGAGACAGTTTGGGGTTAATATAAAAGGTGATAGGCACTAGACAATGTAATTAAATGCATATGCAGTATGAGTTAAGTTTAAGTACTACTACTTCTGTACACACAAATTTATTAGTATATTAGTATGATGATTAGCATTTTGCAAATGCTGCTAATCTATTATACAAGGCAGTAGAGCTAAACGATTCCAGTATGCACAGCTGGCTTCACTCTTTCTAATTTTGGGAATATTTGGGTTCTATTGAAATTAGTTTAGAGACAAATGCAGCCCGCTCATATTTAGCTTTTGACTCTTGTATGAAAGATGAGCTACTACACAAAACAGATGATATAAGGAAATTACGTTTGAAAAGGTCATCTTTGTGCGTATGTCATTTTCTTTCTATTTGGAACATATCATGGCTCAAACTATGAATTGTCGAACAAATAGTTGAAGTTAATTTGGATACTCTGAAGGTCCTAGCCTCATAATTTTGGAAGAGTTAAAGTTATGCTCAGAACACTAGAAATGTAATGGAGATTAGAAGAGACAATTTGAGACTATTGAGGGCTCGGAATATACGGGGCTTAATTAGCAAATCGAACGGAGATTAGAAGCCTAATAGCTTAGTTATTAGGTATCACACTCGACTCCGAGTTTAAGGAAAGTGAAATTGAGGACCCGATAAATGCATAAGCTACCATTTGCAAGTAATCCCAGCAAACATCGTTACGGGAAACCCTAACTTGAATAGAGATGAAATATACAACTAAATGAAAGGAAGAAGTAACATACCTGAGGTTAGAAGCGCAAGGGAAGTCTAGGGGAAGAAGATGAACCAGTAGCTTGTGGTTGAGCACAACTGTAAAAAAGATGGAGACGGTGCATTTCGAACCAGTAGCTTGTGGTTGGCTAGGGGAAGAAGAAGGTTTAGCTTTCATTTTTCACTTCTCTGGTCTTAATAGTCGAAGAAAAAATGATCGACCTCCAGATGCCCACGCAGTCAAAAACATTAGAGATAGATGAGAATTAAAGCTGGCCCTTGTTTCTCAAATTGGAAGGGAATTTAAGTTGAGATAAGTATGAAAGTAAAATGGTAAGGGGTAAAGCGTTTTCTAAATTAAAAAAATTAGTTTGAATTTTGTTTTTATATATGTTTTAAATATTTAAAAAAAATTAATTCTTTAATTATTAAATAGATTTTGTTATATTTTAGAGTTCGTGTAAAATTATATATTAATCATATATATTAAAAAGGATTTCATATTTATTTCCTAAATTCATTTGGTTTCTTGTTGTATTTTAGATTTTGTGTAATTTAATAACTCTAAGTATTAAATATAATTATAACATAAGTGGTTAGTTAATTTAATAAGCTTAAGAGACTACTCTAACATTACTCTTACTAAAATGAATTATTAAGTTTAAAGTAGTGTGGTACTATAAGGTTAAATGATTTTTTTATATATGTAAGTTAGCGTCCGATTTTCTATCGGACACTAATATCGGACGCTAATTTGCGTCCGCTAGTGTCCAGTATAAGTCTAGACACAATTTAGTGTCCGATTTATTATTGGACGCTAATATCGGACGCTAACCTGCGTCCACTAGTGTCCAAAATCGATTTAGACACAATTCAGTGTCCAACAATAAATCGGACGCTAATATTGGACGCTAATCGAAAAATAGCGTCCGCTTTTTCATCGGACGCTAATTTCGGACGCTAAATCCAGTTTTCTTGTAGTGGTTGTCGATGATGAAGTGACGAGATGGTGATGATGCGGCGCGGGGTGTGATGGCGTCGGAGATGGAGGATGATGGTGATGTCGGTGGTAATGTGATGAAAACAGCGACAGTGATGTGGTATTGAAGACGGTGAATCGTTGTCGATGATGAGATGGAGTGAGATCATGAATGGATGTGTCGGGTGTTGGTGAGGCGTCGATGATGATTCGATGGTGGTCGAGGTGGTATGGAGATGATGTGGTGTGATCCAGTCGAGGCGTAGATGAATGAATGCGGAGGTGCGGGTGAATGGATACCGACGGTGAAGCGTTGAGGACGATGCTCTGGTGATGACAGTGGTGCGGTGCGAGGTGGCGTGGAGATAATGATGACGGTGCAGTGGTGTGATTGTGAGGGCGATGGTCGATGCGGGCGTCGATGGAGATTAACTGATGACGTGATGAAGGTGGTGACGGAGATGGTGTTACGAGGATGAAGACGGTGGTGTGTAGTCGATGATGACGGTGGGATGACGGTGGTGGTGAAGACGAGGGTGAGATGGTGGTCTGTTGTGCGTGATGGTGTCGTGAGTGAGGTGGTAAATGACGGAAATCGAAGATCGTAGTGCGAGTGTGGTGAAGCGTGGTGAATGGAGGTGATAGATGGTCGAAGCGTCAACGAAGACGGTGATGTGGTATTGTAATGGGATGAGAGTGTTGCCGTGATGATTTGGTGGAATGAGGATGAAGAAAACAGAGGCGAAGATGATCGAAGCGTGGGGTGAGATGTGTGAATGTGATGCCAGTACGGGTGAGGCGTGAATGCGATGATGGTGAGGTGAAGATGGTGAATCGTGACGGTAGTGAGGGCGGATGGTATGGAGATGGAAAACGACGGGATGAAGATCCGTGGATGAAGATGGAGGTGGTTGCGGTGGTGTTGAAGATGAATGGAGGCGTGAGGTCGATGGTGAAGAAGGCGGGTGAGATGGGGTGAGGCGAATGGTGTGTAGCGGTCCGGTCCAGTAGTGCGATCAATTTATGTGAGTGCATGCCCATGTGCATACATGTCTACAAATTAAAGGCTACGACCTCTGAATTTCATATGCCTGCGCCTCTGCTTTGTTGTCTCTGTATAAAGTATACGCTCCTCTCGTCTAGTTAGAGAACAAACGTCAATAATCATGCATAAATTTGCAATGATAAGATAATCATGATTTTATGATGGGCAATGACCATGTGTAGCAGCGTGAGTGTCATAAATTCATAATCAACGAGATTAAATCCAATTGCCATGAGTGCTAATATATGGTGCAACCGTGTATATATATATTGTATATGTCACTATTTGTTTATTGTAATACTTATGAAATGATGAATGTAAATTCAAGGCTTTTTCCTGTGTTTGACATATAAAATATATCAGTTCTCATCTAAACATAAATATAAGAAAAGCATATGATAAGTGTAAAATATGACATGCATTGTTATAAAAATAGGAAGAATTAAAGTCCTAAGAATAGATATATTTACACTTATCATCTGCTCCAGACCCTTGTTTTTTAATTGCCATTTAACTCCAAACTTCACCTCATATATCCTAGTATGTTCTAACCTTATTTGGGCACTTCAAACACACCTTAAGACCTCCATTAACTCCTTAATCATTCATCAAATCCTCCTAAAGCATTACACAAAATTCTTATAAAAGGTTTACACTTGTAATGTTTTTCACTAAGTTTCTATGCTGGTGTTTCATCCTATAACTTCCACTATTCCCAAATGTTTTCTCACCACTACAACATCATCTCCCAAGCATCTTTTCTTCCTAACCAAACTCTTGAATATCTCTACAAGTTTATAGCTCCTCCATGCAACAAATCACTTCTTCCTTATTCACCAACATTGCACAAGTACTAAACACAATCTCACCATGATCTTGAAATATCCCAAAACACCACTTGCATTTTAAATCCTCTAAAACTTGCCTGAGTCCTTTTTATCTCTTAGAATACTTAATGGATGTTTCTTCACTAGTAGAACACTTAACCACCCTAAACACTTCCTAACTCTCCAAACTCATTTTAAACACCCAAAACTTCTATGCATTATCTAAATTTCGACATGGTTCTCTAACCTCTTGTTACACCTAAACACAAGGTTTCCATCATATTAAACATTCAAGAACACATAAAATCCATCAAGAACATTCTGTGTACACAAACTTCACTCATTTAACACTACATCACAATAATAGTGCAATAATTTAAATTGCTTGGCACTTAGGCCCTAAATAAACATGGCTATTAGGCCCTTAAATTACACAAACCATAAACATGAATTTCCACAATATATTGCCTTTGACCATGCAAATACACTCAACAACACATATGCCTTTTTACTAGTCTCCTTGAGAACATTTTACTAAGTCTTCACCAATTGGCTCTTTAAGTAGTTTTAACAAGCAATATAGGCTCATTTCCTAAGACTTTAAACTCATTAAGTTAGCCACATTTTACCTCTTTTCCTCACAAACTTCTTTCTGTTTCCTTGATATAAATTGGTAAGGATGTTTGATTGCTTGTCAAACTCCTAAATAATATACAAACAATATAATGAGTATTCAGCTTTAAGCTTCATCTCATTGTAAACCCTAGGTTAGACATTGTTTTAAAACATTAAGATAGTTGTTTTACCTTGGTATTGAAAGAGAGTTTGGATATGTAGCAAGAGAGGACTCCACCTAGTCATGAAAGGTTGAAATGAAGCTAGAACAAAGCAATAAAAGAACCCCATCAATGGTGATTCTCGGTCAACATCAAACATGAAGAAATGGAGTTTTATTTGAGTTTCCTTACCTAAGCAAAGGGAACAATAATATGTAAAAATGAGCTCAAGCTCGTCCCATGGAGATCCTCTTGGACTGAAATGGAGCTCTTGGAATTTTGAAAGGATGAAGTTGAAGAGCTTGATGAGACTAGAAGATGGGGCTTGGTTTTTGATTTGATAAATGGAGCTAGAGAGTTACAAGGGTTTAAAGATGGAGAATGTGCTTGGGCTGTAGCAAAACCGATGGAGGAAGGAAGAAGAGAGGTTGGAGACGTGGGAAATGAAGAAGGAAAGAAGAGAATGAAGAGGACTTAGTTAGTTTAGATATTTAAGTAAAGTAAATAGTGATTTACTTTATCACTTTCCTATCTTATCAAATTAACAAGGGGATGAGTCATCCCTTATAAGAAAACCGGCCCCCATTACATAACTAGGGGTATTTTAGTCTTTGTTGACCAATTAAATTACTTACATTGACATATGTTATAAACTAGCTTATTTAGTTACTATTCACATAAACAAGACACATAGTTGTGAAATTTTTGATTTCCCATTGATTTAGACTTCCTAATGTGATACTAAGTAGTACACATGTTAGTTAAAGAGTAATGATGGACATTTAGCCATTCAAAACTCATTTACAAGACAATTTTTCAAAAACGTGCTTTAAGACTCCTTAAAGCACATTTTGTGCTTTAACTTGTTTTCAAGCTTGGTTTTCTCTGGTAATTGGTTTAATATGTTCATTAGTATATAAATAAGGTCTTGGTAAGCTCACTAGGTCTTAACCAAGCTTATCCCAAGCTTAGAGCACATTTTAGCCCTAATTGACTTTAAGGTATTTATTGTGTTTCCTATGGTTTAAATTGTTTACTAATGTTTCTAAGACTCTTTTTAGTCTTAATATACCATATTTAAATGTTTAAACAACATACTAAGGTTTGGGGTATTTCAATCTACCCCCCTTAAAAGAACTTTGTCCCCAAAGTTCATACTTCCCACATATCCTAAATATCAGAACACGGGAATACATATAAACAATACTTCCATAACAACATTAACAACATACTTACATAACATCGGACACAAGGTCCAAATAACATAACATCATTCAGACACAACGGTCTGTAACATAACAACATAACATAGACGATGTATTTAAATACACGTCGTACACACATAACCGAAACGGCTCTACCCCCCTTAAAATAGGGGTACGCCCCGTACCCTATACATACAAATACTAAGAAATAAACAATGACGGGTACTTCGCCTTCATCTTATCTTCCAGCTCCCAAGTGGCCTCCTCGACGTCCTGGTTAGACCAGAGAACCTTCACCAGTCTCACAGACTTATGGCGAGTGTCTCGAGTCTTAGTATCCAGAATCCGTACCGGAGTCTCCACTGATCGCATGGTCGGCTCTAAGGTTAGCCTTTCAGGCTGAAGCACATGAGACGGATGAGACATATATTTCTTCAACTGGGACACATGAAATACATCATGTACCTTGCCCAGCTCGGCGGGTAAATCAAGTCTGTAAGCTACCGGGCCGATCCGCTCCGTCACAACATAAGGCCCCACATATTTCGGGCTCAACTTGCCTTTCTAGCCAAAACGAAATACTCCCTTCATGGGGGATACTCTAAGAAATACCTGATCGCCCACGGTGAACTCCAGGTCACGTCTGCGCACATCGGCGTACAATTTCTGCCTATCCTGAGCTGCCTTCACGTTAGCCCGGATTTGGCGCACTTCTGCTTGAACTTGTTCCAGATACTCTGGTCCTATAATGACCGTCTCACTCGACTCATCCCAGTATAATGGCATGCGGCATGGTCTACCGTACAAAGCCTGGAAGGGAGACATCTTGATCGAAGCATGGTAACTGTTGTTGTAGCTAAACTCGATCAGATGTAACTTGTCAATCCAGCTGGTCTGAAAATCAAGTGCACATGCACGTAACATATCCTCAAGTGTCTGGATGGTGCGCTCACTCTGACCATCAGTCTGTGGGTGGAACGCCTGTACTTAGCTTCAGCTCGGTACCAAGCGCTTCCCGTGTGGATTTCCAATACCTTGAGAGGAATCTGGTATCCCTATCAGACACAATTGTTTTCGGTACCCCATGATGTCTTACAATCTCTGTCGAAGAGCTCTGCTAGTTTTGCCACTTTCCAGGTGTCCTTCATCGGTATGAATCGAGCCACCTTGGTCAGTCGTAGTCAACAACAACCCAAATCATATTCAGACCTCCCCTTGTAGGCGGAAGACCTACTACGAAGTCCATAGAAATGTCATGGAACTTCCACTCAGGCACTGGCATTGGCTGTACCATACCACCAGGCGTCGTGCTCAAACTTGACCTTCTAGCAAGTGAGACACCTCAATACATAATCATTCACATCCTTTTTCATTCCAGTCCACCAAAAATAACGTTTCATACCCTTGTACATCTTTGAAGCTCCGGGGTGAATCAAAGTCGTAGAACAGTGGGATTCACTCAGTATGCGCTCCTTCAGTTCAGCGCTACTCCTCGGAATACACAGTCGGCCATTGAGCCTAATCAGGTCATCATCGTGGAGTCGGAAGTCGTACTTCTGACCCTCGAATGTGCCATCAATAAGCTTCTTCCTGATCTCCAACGTATACTGATCCGTCATCTGAGCACTCCGCACCTCTTCAACCAAGCCAGTATGAGAGACTAGCGAATGGAGAGAGTGTGCTCGGAGACTCAATGCGTCAGCTACCACATTTGCCTTACCCTCTTTGTACTGTAAATTGATATCGTAGTCGTTTAAGAACTCGACCCACCTTCTTTGTCTCATGTTCAACTCCTTCTGAGTGAACAAGTATTTTAAACTTTTGTGGTCAGAATAAATAGTCACACTTACCCCATACAAATAATGTCGCCATATCTTCAATGCGAAGACAATGGCACCCAATTCTAAGTCATGGGTAGGGTAGTTCTCTTCATGCTTCTTCAGCTGTCGGGAGGCGTACGCTACGACCTTCCCGTGTTGCATCAACACACAACCCATACCTCTGCCTGATGCGTCGCAATAGACCTCAAAACCATCTGGACCATCTGGTATAGTCAGGACTGGTGCAGATGTCAGAGCATCCTTGAGACTCTGGAAAGAACTCTCACTGTCGACTGTCCACTCGAATGGTGCATCCTTCTTCATTAAGGAAGTCATCGGCTTCGAGACACTGGAGAAGTCCTTCACAAACCTCCTATAATAACCTGCCAGACCGAGGAAGCTCCGGATGTCGGTAACTGTCTTCGGCCTAGGCCAGGTGCGCACTGCATCAATCTTTGCCGGATCAACAGCGATCCCGGCCTCAGAAATCACATGACCAAGAAAGGATACTTGGTTCAACCAAAACTCACACTTTGAAAATATAGCATACAACTGATTTTTTCTCAGTGTTTGTAACACATTTCTCAGGTGTCTTTCATGCTCACCTCTCGATTTCGAGTACACAAGAATATCGTTGATGAAGACTACCACTGACTTGTCCAACTGATCTTGGAACAAGCGGTTCATTAAGTCCATGAACTTAGCTGGTGCATTGGATAAACCAAATGGCATAACCATAAACTCATAATGTCCATATCTGGTTCTGAATGCTGTCTTCTCAATGTCACTATCACGGATAGCAATCTGATGGTATCCGGATCGTAGATCTATCTTGGAGAATACTGATGCTCCTCTCAACTGATCAAATAAGTCATCAATGCTAAAGGATAACGGTTCTTCACCGTAACTGCATTCAGCTCACGATAATCAATGCAAAGGCGGAGGCTACCGTCCTTCTTCTTCACGAAGAGGACCGACGCTCCCCATGGTGAAATGCTAGGGTGGATAAATCCCTTGTCGAGTAGGTCTCTCAGCTGCTCCTTGAGCTCTATCATCTCTGCTGGAGCCATACGATAGGGCGCCTTCGCAATTGGTCCGGTGCCCGGAACCAAATCAATTTCAAACTCAACTTCCCATGCTGGCGGCATGCCCGGCAGTTCCTTAGGAAATACATCAGGAAACTCCAACACTACCGGCACATCTGGGCTAAACTCTGGGTCTCTCTCTATGTCCTGGGTATAGCAGAGGTATACATCATTCCCTCGTCGTAATTCACGATACATGGCCATGGCGGTGATGATCTGAGTCGAAGGCTCCCTGGGCCTCTGGCGGTAAGATATAGTAACCCCAGACGGACTCCGAAGAAGCAGACGATGCTCGGCACACAGGATTCTGCCCTTGTACCGCTCCAACCAGTTCATCCCGACAATCACATCAAAACCAAGTCCGCCGAACTCTATCAAGTCGATCGGAAACTCTTCACCACGAATTTGTACAATAGCATCTCGGTGATAGCGGGTACACCTGATCCGCTCTTTTGACGGGAGAGTGACTAGGAAGTCTGGCATCTCATCACCGTCTAACCCCAGCCTCCTCACAAAAGATAGCGAAATAAATGTATGTGAGGCTCCGGAGTCGAACAAGATCGAAGTGTCCACGCCATTGACTGGAAAGGTACCGGTGAGGATTGTGCCGCTCTTGTCGGCTTCTGCCTCATTACAAACGCCCAGTATACCTGAAATACCCCAAATCTAATTAAGATTATTAAACCATTATTTAATGGAAAATAATTCAAATATAAATCATTTCACGTACGCATGCAAACCCATGCATGAGAACGTTACGTAAAAATAGTCGTTTCTCCATAAACGCTAAAACGCCTTAGAAACATGTGATCAAGCATGACCTTGTATGACCTTCTAAAACTTAAACCAAATGGTCATACACTCATTATATGAATATATAAACATTCCCTAGGCTATATTCAGTCAAATACGCAAAATGCTCGGGAGTGCTCACGCCCGCTCCTTAAAGCACGAAAAGTCCGGAGGAGTGCCGAGGTGGCACGAACTCCTATAAAATTAATTCCTAGAGTTCCTAACATCATTATTAATCATTCTAAAGAGAACCCACGAAGTGGTTTCTCAAAATTCAACAAAAACCTCAGGAGTATTTCTTAGCGCTCCTTTTTGCCCGGGAGTGTCCCGATGGCCCGTAAATTATGTCATGGGTTGATATAACCCCATATAATCAATGTAACATCTTAATATATGTTTATTTACTATAATAAGTGTTTACAAACACTTGGAACTCATAAAAACAATTTTTCCCAAAATTTCCTTAGAGCACAAAAACACACCTTCGGGTGTCACGAAAACGCGTTTTACGCAATTGCCTTGTAGTTTTTGACATGCCACGAATTGGTAATCTTAAATAGGGTTAAAATGACCTTCTAAATCAGTTGGAGAGACTAGTCAACAAGGTCTCTATAGGGGCCGATTTTGAGAGCAAAAACTAGTATAAAATTTGCATTTAAAGTTTATAAAAGGCATAAACATGGTGACTCACCTTCCCATGTGTATATTACTTAATGTCAAAGTATGTAGGTCTCATTGACCACCAAGCTGTCGAAATTTGCATTGGAATAAGGCCATGTGAGCTAGGAAGAAAACAAAATGAAAAAGGCAAAAAGTAGATCTAGATTCCCTTTTGATTCTTTCATTTAGTACTTCCTTTGCTCTTCCTTGGCTCTTCAATGTCGATTGAGACACCTCATTTGACCCCTTGAATTCGTTCATCTACAAGAGGAGAAGAAGACAAGCACAAAACATAGAAAAATCAAAAGAATATACCTTACCTAACTTACCTTGTCTTCTAGCTCCCATTATTTTCTCCATCTTGCCTTGTCACCCCACATGTCCGAAATTATGCAGATAACATGGGCATTATTGAGCCAATAACCCATGGAATAAACTAAAGAAAAGAATAGTCATTTGACATTAAAAATTGACAAAACAAAAATCAATTCCAAATTGCATTCTCTTACCTTATACGTGAGTTTAGTCTCATTTCCCTCCTTGCACTCTTCATCAACGAATTGGTAAGGCTCCCTCCTCTCTCTTCTTGCTTCATCTTCTTCCTTTGAAGCTCTTAAGTCCATTAATGGAGTTTTAACTTCTATCTTCATCTTTAAGGTAATTTCCTAGCATCTTGTCAAGCCTTGAAGCAAAACTCTTCCTAGCACATCAATAAGCATTCGGCATCAATTAGTTCTCCAAGGAGGTTGTCCAAACCAACATTAATCCAAGGAGCATTTCAAGGTTATCTTAAGGTAGTTTTAATGCTTGAAAATCCTTAAAGCACATTTTTATGTGTAACCAAGTTCTTCTTCTAAGGCTCTTTCTTCTTCATTTTCATGAAGGAAACTTGTTCTTCATCACCTTAGTGAGCCGAAATAAGGAGAAAAGCTTAAGGTAAATTCTTGTAAAACTACTTACAAATCTACTTAAGATCTTTATTGAAGATCTAACTCCTAAACTCCTTCACCACTTGCATATAACCGAAGTGGAGCATCAATATTACCTTGGAGAAAGCTTGGAGATTCAAGAAGAGTTCAAGCACTTAACCACCTTTGTTAAGAAGTAAGTTTACTAAGTAAATCTTTATGTTATAAGCTTTGTTAAGCTTCTAAAAATTATACAAAAATTATGTACATCTCCTAGGTTAATTAAAACCGAAACTATATGGTTTTATATGCCAAAAATATAATCTATAACATATATAGAAAATATTTACCTTAAGACACATTTTTGTGTCACAAAATTTATTTAAGTTACAAATAAATTAAGGCCGAAATGTCAAGGGCAAAAATGCTTATTTTTAAGCTAAGAATCAATATAAGACATTACAATAATTTTTACATAAGTTATATGACTCATATGAATTTATGTATAGTTATTTTGACATATAAATCCACTTTTATATACTATATGGTCCTTAATAAATTATGGCCGAATGCTCTAAGTGTTAAATAGATTTTAATGAGCTACTTATGTATATAAACTTATACTATAAAGTTTGGTGAGTTAAAAATATTTTATTAGAGCTTAAATGGTTAATTAATTAAGTTATGTGGCCTAAATGTAATTTTTACAAAGTTTAGTGTGTTTATTAAAAACCGAGAGTTAAGGGTGTTCTTGGAAATATATGATATAATATAAGGTTAGGAATTAAGTTTATGAATTTTAGATAATTTAAACAAGTGTTAAAGTAACACTTTATAAAGTTTTGGGCTATTATGTAATTTATAAAAATTGTTATGAAAGTTTGGAACTTATTAGTGGGCAAATTCATAATTAAGAGAATTATTAGGTTCACTCTCGAAATTTTGAGGAATTAAATATTTAGACTATAGTTTATAAGTTATTAAGAAACTATTATAAAGTTTTGGGATGAAAATGTAATTAAGGAAGAATAAATGACAAAGCCGAATTACCTTGGGGTTAGTTTGGTAATTTAAGAATTTATATATATATATTCGGCATTTATGGAGAATTAAAATTAAAACTATAGTTTACATGACATTATGTAAAGGTTATAAGATTTTGTGGTTAGATTGTAATTATAAGAAATAAATTATTAAGGCCGAGAATTTAAGGGGCTAAGTTGTAATTTTTGAAAGTTATAATATTTAAAAGCTAAATACCAAAATATTAGTGTGACCTTGTAATTTAGCTAAATAAGAAGTTAAAACTCTATGCTATGATAAGATTAGAATTTAAATATAAAGTTTATGAATTAATGTGGTTGTTTTGTAAATAACCGAAATATAAGGGTAAGAATTAGATTAAAATAAATATAGGTCCTACATGGATATTTGGAGGAATTAGAAAGAAAGAATTTGATTAAAGGAGTTATGAGGTTTAAACTATGACTTATATAGTTATAAGGAATTTAAAGATAACCAATGATTATTACTTTTGGGTTAAAGGAGGAATAATGAAAACTATAAGAATTTATGTCCATATATGACATATAATATAGTTAAGGAATATAAGTTGTTATGTCAGCTAGACAAAAAAAAAATAAAAAATAACAAATATAGTACATGAATAAATAAATACATATATGTACATTAAAGGATTTATAAATAAATCAAAAGGAATAACAAAATAAGTTATACATAAAATCATGAGGTAATTAAAAGAAATAAACCTCACATGAAATAACAAATACGAGATTTGTTAAAAGATTCAATAGGATCATTATATAAGGGTAACATAAATTAACCCTCTCAGTTAATCCTATTCTAGGACTTTGTTTGACCAGACGTTGACCGGGAATTAAACAAGTACAGTCTACGGTGAACGGTATGGGATTCTTGCAACCTGTTTTCTACCGGATTACACCGGCTTGTGTGCTATCTGTTGTTTGAAATAACGACCAAGATAATTAATGTAAACTGTTGTTTTACTCTTGTGCACTGTTGTATTATTTTATGTGCGTGAATGATGCTGACTACAACGTGTATGTCCCACGCATACAAACACTACTATACCAGTGGATTAAATACCTGCGCTTCAGTATACCGAGGACTTGTACTCAAGTCTCTCACTAACTTCACTTTATAACAAACGTCATTATCCTAAACGTGATAATTGACAATACACATTGTGTTCTTGTTTAACGTCTTTATATGACACTTAACAATTCTATACTACGAGAACGAGGAGCCCAGTTGGATCTGGCCATGCATGCTACAGGAGTTGTACCTGTCTCAGGTCGTCTCCTATTCAGTTATACGTCGCGACGGAACATTTCAGTGGAGAGGAAGACTCTATTCCTCTCGGGTTTCTAATGCCCATCAGTTCAGTGGAGAGGAAGACTTCATTCCTCTCGTGGGTTCTATTTCCCATCAGCTCTCAGTACAGGGTTTAACTACGTTATCTCCTGGGGACTAACTGCCCAACCTTTCTCTATAACGGGGTCACTATACCTCCACTATATTGATATACTTTTATACATCTGTCAGTCCCACTGTGTGGACCCGACAGCTATCAAATGATTCAGCTCAGCTAACTTGACCTTCTGAAGTCTTGTTCTATGTGACATTATTGTCCTTGTATGGATACTTGTTATTATCAGACTATGCTTGTTTACAGCTTTATAAAAATGAACTGCATGTGTTCGACAAAGTAGTTGGTGTGGCCCGGTAGACGATGGGCTGCACGTTTTCCATACCAGCATTGTTTGCTGAGCCCCTTTGGGGGCACCCCCATTTTTCAGGTACCTGAAGTTGAGAAGATTACCACACCGAGTGTAGGTGGGGTAGATTCAAGCTATGGGAGTCTTCTTATAGTTACTTGTTTTTACTTAAGTATTTTACATTAGAGTTTGATTCCTAGTATCTCGGATTGTATTCGTATTCAGACCGTGACTTTTGGAGATTGTATTTGGATTTAGCCTTGTTGGTCACAAGGGTGGCCAACGGCATTGTAATACCGCCCGGTTGTTGTATTTATTTCCGCTGCAGTTGTATTTTATTTGGGAGTGATCGCCGTTCAGGTTATTGGATTTCGGGTTGGGGTGTTACAAAAAGTGGTATCAGAGCGTAGTTACGCTCTGGATACAAGGATACACCGAGATTAGGATTTCTAAAAGCTTAGGTTATGGGTTGAGTGATAGTATTGAAAGGAGTTTAAGTTAGTTTTACTTAGACTACTATCCAAGACCGAGATTGCGACCACAGTATCTAATATACCTCAACATCCTGCAGATGTCAGGAAGAGGAGGACGCCGTGGACAGGCCGATGAGGAGCCAAACATCAGGCTGGCAGACATTGCTACTTTAATCGCTCAGGCATTTGCACAGGCGGGGGTTGGACAGCAGCAGCAGCTACCTCCACCACCACCACCCAGGAGAGAGATTGGGTGAAGAGTTTGGCTGATCTGAGGCCAACTGCATTCAAGGGGCAGACTGACCCTGCTCACTTGGAGACATACATCATGGAGATGGAGACAGCGTTCGAGACGCTTGCAGTCCCAGCTAGGGAAAAGGTAAGGCTTGCTGCCTTTTATCTGAAGGATGCAGCGAGAGATTGGTGGAACATGGTGAAAGCCGACCACCTGGATGACCCAGCATTTACTTGGGGACACTACACTGCACTACTTAGGGGCAAATACTACCCGGCCCACACCAGGATGGTGAAGACGAGAGAGTTTGATGCCCTGGAGCAGACGGGAAAGATGTCAGTGGATGAGTACTATGCGAAGTTCACTTCGCTACTCCGACTACTACCCGGTATAGGATACTCGGACCAAGTGTTGGTCGACCGATTCTACGGGGGACTGAGCCCTCGACTCCAGTTTGGGATGGGACCAATCATCCCTACCAGTTTACAGGTAAAACAGGAGAGACATAAACCGGTTGAAAATTTTATTATCTACTATACCCCGTCATGGGAGAATTGGAGATTGATACCTTGAGATTTCAGGAATGTTATCATGCTGCCTCCGTGGTGGAGATTACATGTAAGAGAAGGGATGCTTTGAGCTCCCAAAAGAGGAAGGACGGACCTGGTGGCGAAGATGCTAAGCAGGGGAACTCCAACAAAAGGAACAAACCTTATCAGAAAGGCCAGGGGTCCTACCAAGGGAAGGGGAACCAAACTACTGGGAACCCCCAGTCAGGAACCCACGGAGCGGCAACATCACAGAAAACCTACCCACCTAAGGGTAGGCACTCTAACCAAGCAGTCAAATTTGAAACTTGTGTGATTACTTCAGTACCGTTAGAATGTGTAATTGACCTTGATTGTATTAGGTTCTGGATCTGGCTCAAACACGGGCCAGAAGTATGTCCGCCGTTTCAACTGTAGACAGTGTGGAAAAGATCACCCCGGCGTGGACTGCCAAGGGGAGAAAGTTCAGTGTCGCCACTGTCAAATACTTGGACATCGGGCCTTCGAGTGTATCCGAAACCCGGAGAGCAAGAACTACCGCCCGGGAGCAAAGGCAAACACCGGCCCTAAGAATGGAGCTAGCGATACTCGCCCTCCGCCAACAAACCAGGCTCAGGGGTATAAGGGCAAAGGCCCAGCATCGGGACCCGCCCTGCATGTCATGGACCGCTCAGATGAGGCTGGTCCTTCTACCAACCCAGGTATTTCTAAACCATGTGAACCTATTATTGAGCAATGGATGATGTGAATGAGTGCTTGCATGCCTTGATTGCCTAATTGAGTAGGGAAGAATTAGTAAGACTCACTAGTAAAATTTAAACCACGTAGGAAGCTATAAGATATGCTTTCCTATCCCCTCACCGCCCTCCCTGGAAGAAAACATTATCAAAATACAAGAACCAGGGAACGAACAATGTAAGGTTATCCAACCAGGTTTGATATTACTCAAAGGATACCTAACACCGGAGACACAAATTACAATCATCAGAAAATGTCTAGAATTGGGAGCAGGACCAGGAGGGTTCTACACTCCAGAATTTCCAGGAGGATCAAAGATGAAGCTGAAAATGATGTGCTTAGGAAAGGATTGGAATCCTTACACAAAAACCTACCAAGATACAAGAAATGGAGATGGAGCACAAGTACCAAAAATCCCAGAAGAATTTTTACCAATTGTGGAACAAGCAGTTAATACAACTCAACAGCTAGAAGAAGATCCAGTTCCCAATCTAAGGGCTGATCTATGTATCAACAACTTCTATGAAGAAGGAGGCCGTTTAGGACTACACCAGGACAATGATGAAACAAAAGGGTCCCTTGAACAGGGGATACCAGTATTATCTTTGTCAATTGGAGATGATGCAGAGTTCCTTTATGGCGAGCAGAAGCGTGTGGACCTTGCAAAGAAAAGAAAGAAAATCATATTGAGTTCAGGAGATGTTTTAGTAATGGGTGGAAAGTCAAGGTTGCTATACCATGAAATTAAGAGGATCAAACTAAACACAGCACCTTCGACAGTGATAAACACCACTCACATGAAACCAGGAAGATTAAGTTTGACTTTTAGAAAGTACTAGTATTGTAATTGTTTGGACATCTGAAAGGAGATCATCTCATCAATGAAGCATTATTGTTATGAAAGTGAATGTCTTTAGACCCCATCATATATCAAAGTACTTACTCAGATTCTGTTATTAGGTTGTACTAAGGAGACGGAAGGTGCCTTAAGTATTCTTACTGAGGAGGAGGCCAGCAAGGGCGGCGCGATCCTCACTGGTACCTTTCCTGTTAATGGAGTGGATGCACTAGTACTGTTTGACTCCGGCCTCACATACTTTTTCGTTTCGCCTTCACTTGCGGGAAGATGGGGCTACGCTGTAGAGTTACCTGATTTTAAGGTGGCACTCCCGTCTAAGGAGAAGATCAGTTGCACTCGTCTTTATAGAGGAGCCACTATCAGTATTAAGGAGGAGGATTTTCCCATTGACCTTATTGAGTTCAGGTCTAGGATTCGACGTTATAGTCGGGATGGACTGGTTGGGGCGGCACAGAGGCCGCATTCTTGTGCAGAGCGCAGACTTTACTTAAGAGTCCATCAGGAGTGACAGTATCATACCGCCAGAGCCCTAGAGCACCATCAGTAAAAGTTATATCTGCTATGTCTATGTACAAATCAGGAAGCAGAAGGAAGTATACCTATGCTATGTTCAGGATGTAAGCACGACCCTGATTTGATCCAGATATGCCAGTGGTGTCGGAATTTCCAGATATTTTTCCAAAGGAACTTCCAGGCTTACCGCCATCCAGAGAGGTAGAGTTCTCCATTGAATTACTACCAGGTACCGGTCCCATAGCTAAGGCACCGTAACGTATGGCACCAGAGATGGCTGAGCTGAAGGAGCAGCTAAAATTTACTGGACAAGGGATACATACGACCTAGCGTATCTCCTTGGGAGCACCAGTTCTGTTTGTGAAGAAGAGGATGGAAGCCTTCGGCTATGTATTGATTACCGGGAGCTTAATGCAGTGTCGGTGAAGAACAAATATCCACTACCACGGATTGACGACTTGTTTGATCAGTTGAGAGGAGCAAAAGTGTTTTCGAAGATCGATTTGAGATCAGGATACCATCAGATACCTATCAGGGAGCAAGACATAGAAAAGACAGCATTCAGAACACAATATGGCCACTATGAGTTTACAGGTTATGCCTTTTGCTTGTCTAATGCACCTGCCGTCTTCATGGATTTGATGAACAGATTATTCAGAGAGCAGTTGGATAAGACCGTGGTTGTATTCATCGATGACATCCTCATCTATTCAAAGTCTAAGGAAGAGCATGAGAGTCACCTCCGACATGTACTTGAGATCTTAAGGGAGAACCAAGTTTATGCTAAGTTCTCCAAATGTGATTTTTGGTTGGACAGAGTTTCCTTTTTAGGACATGTTATCTCAGATGCTGGGATCGCAGTGGATCCAGCAAAGATAGAAGCAGTTCGCAGTTGGCCTAGGCCAAGGACATGACTGATATCAGGAGTTTCCTGGGGTTAGCCGGTTACTACAGAAGGTTTGTCAGAGACTTCTCCAAATTAGCAAAACCTATGACCAGTTTAATGAAGAAAGATGCACCATTCACATGGACTACAGAGTGTGAATCATCATTTCAGTTTTTGAAGAACGCTTTGACATCAGCACCAGTTTTGACAATACCTGAAGGCACTGAGGGTTATGAAGTTTACTGTGATGCATCAGGAAGGGGATTAGGGTGTGTACTCATGCAGAATGGGAAGGTAGTCGCCTACGCTTCCCGACAGTTGAAGAAACATGAGGAAAACTATCCCACACATGACTTGGAGCTCGGAGCTATTGTTTTTGCCTTGAAGATCTGGTGCCACTACCTGTATGGTCTCCAGATGACCGTCTATTCGGATCATAAGAGTTTGAAGTATGTATTCACCCAGAAGGAGTTAAACATGAGACAAAGAAGATGGGTTGAATTTCTTAAGGACTATGACATTGATTTGCAGTGCAAAGAAGGGAAAGCTAATGTTGTAGCAGACGCACTGAGTCGACGAGCACATTCTCTAAATGTCATTGTGGCTAGCTCGAGTCTTATGGACGACATACGTAGCGCACAGCAGAGTGATCAGCGAATGATGGAGATCAGTCAGAAGTTGTCTGACAGTACATTTGAGGGTGGAAAGTACGAGTTTCAGCTACATGATGATGGACTAATCAGATCGAAGGGCAGATTGTGTATTCCCAGAGACAGCACAGATATAAAGGAGCATATTCTTCGAGAGTCCCACACTTCTTCCACATCTGTCCATCCAGGAGCTTCTAAGATGTACAAAGATCTAAAGAGGTATTTCTGGTGGAGTGGTATGAAGGGCGACGTGACAGAATATGTGATTCGATGTCTCACTTGTCAGAAAGTGAAATTCGAACATAGACGACCAGGAGGTATGGTACAGTCTATGCCAGTTCCAGAGTGGAAATTTTACGATATCTCTATGGACTTCGTGGTGGGACTACCACCTACCAGAGGAGGACTTAATATGATTTGGGTTGTGGTTGATCGACTGACTAAAGTTGCTAGGTTTATTCCGATGAAAGACACTTGGAAAGTGCCAAAGTTGGCAGAACTATTTGAGGAAGAGATTATTAGACATCATGGAGTACCAAAGACTATTGTTTCAGATCGAGATACTAGATTTCTCTCACGATATTGGCGAGCTACTCGCGAAGCACTTGGCACTGAATTGAAGCTTAGCACAGCATTTCATCCTCAGACAGATGGTCAGTCAGAGAGGACTATTCAGACCTTAGAGGACATGCTACGAGCATGTGCCTTGGATTTCCAGGGCAGCTGGATAGATAGATTACATCTCATCGAGTTTGCATACAATAACAGCTATCACGCCTCTATACAGATGTCACCTTTCCAAGCCTTATATGGCAGACCATGTCGCACACCATTGTGCTGGGACGAGTCTAGTGAGACCGTCATCATTGGGCCTGAGTACTTAGAGCAAGTCCAGGCTGAAGTACAACAAATCAGAAGTAACATGAAAGCAGCACAAGACAGACAGAAATCATATGCTGATGAGAGGCGACGAGACCTTGAGTTCACGGTTGGCGACCAGGTATTTCTACGAGTATCACCCATGAAGGGTGTATTCAGATTTGGACAGAAGGGCAAGCTAAGCCCGAAGTTTGTAGGACCCTACGCTATCATAGAGCGGGTGGGTCTTGTGGCATATCGACTTGATTTACCAGCCGAATTGGGCAAAGTACACAATGTTTTTCACGTGTCTCAGCTTAAGAAATACATGCCTCATCCTTCTCATGTTCTACAACCAGAGACACAATCATTAGAACCAACAATGCGGTACGTGGAAACACCGCAACGAATCTTAGATAGAAAGACAAGAGATACTCGAAATAAGTCTGTGAGCCTCGTAAAGGTTCTTTGGTCGAACCATGATGTTGAGGAGGCCACATGGGAACTAGAAGCGGATATGCGAGCAAAGTTTCCCTCATTATTTACCGACTAGACACTTTAGTCTAGGGTACGGGGGCGTACCCCTCTTTTTTTTGGGGGGTAGAGCCTTTTTCGTTTGTGAGTTTAGTATGCATTTTGTTGCACTTTGGTGCATTTCAGTGACACTTTGTCTTGTATGTGTTCTTGTGTAACACTGTTCAGTATGCATTTTGTTGCACTTTGGTGCATTTCAGTGACACTTTGTCTTGTATGTGTTCTTGTGTAACACTGTATTCGAATGTACTTCGTACTTCTACTTGTTGGTGTGTACTTTGTTACACTACAATAAAAAGTTTATGCGCACTACGATGCACTATTAGATATGAAAAGTGACTGTGTTATTACATTACACTATATTGTTCCAAGGTATTCCTGTTGTGTTGATGTACACTGTGAACTTAGGAATATAGGGACTTGGGACTTGATCCCTAAAAACTAGATTGAGTTGTGGATACTTAGTGGAACTTGATTCCCCACAACCTTATAATTTAGATATGAGACTTCGGGGCGAAGTCCTTTTTTAAGGGGGGTAGATTGAAATACCCCAAATCTAATTATTATTATTAAACCATTATTTAATGGAAAATAATTCAAATATAAATCATTTCACGTACGCATGCAAACCCATGCATGAGAAAGTTACATAAAAATAGTCGTTTCTCCATAAACGCTAAAACGCCTTAGAAACATGTGATCAAGCATGACCTTGTATGACCTTCTAAAACTTAAACCAAATGGTCATACACTCATTATATGAATATATAAACATATTCCCAAAGCTATATTCAGTCAAAAATGCAAAACGCTCGGGAGTGCTCACGCACGCCCCTTAAAGCACGAAAAGTCCGGAGGGGTGCCGTGGTGGCACGAACTCCTATAAAATTAATTCCTTGAGTTCCTAACATCATTATTAACCATTATAAAGAAAACCCACGAAGTGGTTTCTCAAAATTCAGCAAAAACCACAGGAGGATTTCTTAGCGCTCCTTTTTGCCCGGGTATGTCCCGATGGCCCGTAAATTATGTCATGGGTTGATATAACCCCATATAACCCAATGCAACATCTTAATATATGTTTATTTACTATAAAAAGTGTTTACAAACACTTGGAACTCATAAAAACAATTTGTTTCCCAAAATTTCCTTAGAGCACAAAAACACACCTTCGGGTGTCACGAAAACGTGTTTTACGCAATTGCCTTGTAGTTTTTGACATGCCACGAATTGGTAATCTTAAATAGGGTTAAAATGACCTTCTAAATCAGTTGGAGAGAATAGTCAACAAGGCTCTCTATAGGGGCCGATTTTGAGAGCAAAAACTAGTATAAAATTTGCCTTTAAAGTTTATAAAAGGCTTAAAACATGGTGACTCACCTTCCCATGCGTTATATTACTTAATGTCAAAGTATGTAGGTCTCATTTGACCACCAATCTGTCGAAATTATGCATTGGAATAAGGCCATGTGAGCTAGGAAGAAAACAAAATGCAAAAAGGTAAAAAGTAGATCTAGATTCCACCTTTTGATTTCTTTTCTCCATGTGACCTTCCTTTGCTCTTACTTGGCTCTTCAATGTCGATTGAGACACCTCATTTGACCCCTTGAATTCGTTCATCTACAAGAGGAGAAGAAGACAAGCACAAAACATAGAAAAATCAAGAGAATATACCTTACCTAACTTACCTTGTCTTCTAGCTCACATTATTTTCTCCATCTTGCCTTGTCACCCCACATGTCCGAAATTATGCAGATAACATGGGCATTTATTGAGCCAATAACCCATGGAATAAACTAAAGAAAAGAATAGTCATTTGACATTAAAAATTGACAAAACAAAAATCAATTCCAAATTGCATTCTCTTACCTTATACGTGAGTTTAGTCTCATTTCCCTCCTTGCACTCTTCATCAACGAATTGGTAAGGCTCCCTCCTCTCTCTTCTAGCTTCATCTTCTTCCTTTGAAGCTCTTAAGTCCATTAATGGAGTTTTAACTTCTATCTTCATCTTTAAGGTAATTTCCTAGCATTTATTGTCAAGCCTTGAAGCAAAACTCTTCCTAGCATACCAACAAGCATTCGACATCAATTAGTTCTCCATGGAGGTTGTCCAAACCAACATTAAACCAAGGAGCATCTCAAGGTTATCTTAAGGTAGTTTTAATGCTTTTAAATCCTTAAAGCACATTTTTATGTGTAACCAAGTTCTTCTTCTTCTAAGGCTTTTTTCTTCATCATTTTCATGAAGGAAAACTTGTTCTTCATCCACCATTAGTGAGCCGAAATTATAAGGAGAAAAGCTTAAGGTAAATTCTTGTAAAACTATTTACAAATCTACTTAAGATCTTTATTCAAGATCTAACTCCTAAAACTCCTTCACCTCTTGCATATAACCGAAGTGGAGCATCAAAATTTCCTTGGAGAAAGCTTGGAGATTCAAGAGGAGTTCAAGCACTTAACCACCTTTGTTAAGAAGTAAGTTTATTAAGTAAATCTTTATGTTATAAGCTTTATTAAGCTTCTAAAAATTATACAAAAATTATGTACATCTCCTAGGTTAATTAAAACCGAAACTATATGGTTTTATATGCCAAAAATAAAATCTATAACATATATAGAAAATATTTACCTTAAGACACATTTTTGTGTCACAAAATTTATTTAAGTTACAAATAAATTAAGGCCGAAATGTCAAGGGCAAAAATGCTTATTTTTAAGCTAAGAATCAATATAAGACATTACAATAATTTTTACATAAGTGATATGACTCATATGAATTTATGTATAGTTATTTTGACATATAAATCCACTTTTATATACTATATGGTCCTTAATAAATTATGGCCGAATGCTCTAAGTGTTAAATAGATTTTAAGGAGCTACTTATGTATATAAACTTATACTATAAAGTTTGGTGAGTTAAAATATTTTATTAGAGCTTAAATGGTTAATTAATTAAGTTATATGGCCTAAATGTAATTTTTACAAAGTTTAGTGTGTTTATTACAAAAACCGAGAGTTAAGGGTGTTCTTGGAATATATATGATATAATATAAGGTTAGGAATTAAGTTTATGAATTTTAGATAATTTAAACAAGTGTTAAAGTAACACTTTATAAAGTTTTGGGCTATTATGTAATTTATAAAAATTGTTATGAAAGTTTGGAACTTATTAGTGGGCAAATTCATAATTAAGAGAATTATTAGGTTCACTCTCGAAATTTTGAGGAATTAAATATTTAGACTATAGTTTATAAGTTATTAAGAAACTATTATAAAGTTTTGGGATGAAAATGTAATTAAGGAAGATTAAATGACAAAGCCGAAATTCTTTGGGGTTAGTTTGGTAATTTAAGAATTTATATAAATATATTCGGCATTTATGGAGAATTAGAATTAAAACTATAGTTTATAAGGCATTATGTAAAGATTATAAGATTTTGTGGCTAAATTGCAATTATAAGGAATATATATATATAGGCCGAGACTTAAGAGGGGCTAAGTTGTAATTTTCAAAAGTTACAATATTTAAAAGTATATGCCAAAATATTAATGGTAGTTTTGTGATTTAATTAAATAAGGAATTAAAACTATGATATATAAAGAGATTAGAATTTAAATGTAAAGTTTATGAATTAATGTGGTTGTTTTGTAAATAACCAAAATATAAGGGTAATAATTTAGATTTAAATAAATATAGGTCCTATATGCATTTCGACAATAGAATTATTATATAAGGGTAACATAAATTAACCCTCTCAGTTAATCCTATTCTAGGACTTTGTTTGACCAGACGTTGACCGGGAATTAAACAAGTACAGTCTACGGTGAACAGTATGGGATTCTTGCAACCTGTTTTCTACCGGATTACACCGGCTTGTGTGCTATCTGTTGTTTGAAATAACGACCAAGATAATTAATGTAAACTGTTGTTTTACTCTTGTGCACTGTTGTATTATTTTATGTGCGTGAATGATGCTGACTACAACGTGTATGTCCCATGCATACAAACACTACTATACCAGTGGATTAAATACATGCGCTTCAGTATACCGAGGACTTGTACTCAAGTCTCTCACTAACTTCACTTTATAACAAACGTCATTATCCTAAACGTGATAATTGACAATACACATTGTGTTCTTGTTTAACGTCTTTATATGACACTTAACAACTCTATACTACGAGAACGAGAGCCCAGTTGGATCTGGCCATGCATGCTACAGGAGTTGTACTTGTCCCAGGTCGTCTCCTATTCAGTTATACGTCGCGACGGAACATTTCAGTGGAGAGGAAGACTTTATCCTCTCGGGGGATTCTAATGCCCATCAGTTCAGTGGAGAGGAAGACTTCATTCCTCTCGTGGGTTCTATTTCCCATCAGCTCTCACTACAGGGTTTAACTACGTTATCTCCTGGGGACTAACTGCCCAACCTTTCTCTATAACGGGGTCACTATACCTCCACTATATTTGAAATACCCCAAACTTATTGAACATGGATTAAATATCTAATCACATTAATTAAGGCCTAAACACGCCTTAAAAGTCAACTGAGAACAATAGTGGTCAACACAAAACAAGATGTTGCACCCTTTGACTGTTAAGGGTAAATAAATACCCAAATGAATTTCTTAGTATCTAAAAATTTGTCCTAAGCAGATTAACACATTAATAAACATATTACAATTGTTGGACAACACTCCAACACAAATAAAAAGCATTTACATGCTTCAAGGTCAAGAAGGGCTAAAATGTGCTCTAAGAAACCTTAAAGGTCTAATGACCTATAAATGATATAAAATTGGATACCATGATCAAATATAATGTAAGGAACACAAAAAAACCGTTTTCAAAGAAAACCGAGCTCAGAAACACCTTGAGACACAAAATGTGCACTAAACTCCTTAAAGCACATTTTTGTGTAATTGTCTTCTAAATTGGTTTTAAATGGGCTAAAAGGTTATAAATACCTTTAAATATGATAAAATATCATATTATATGATATTAGGAATTTAATTCCAAGAATTTACGAATTTTTACAAATTTAATATTAAAATATTAATAAAACCCTAAAAGGGGGCCCACAGGAGTCAATATTGACTAAGATTGGTCAAGAGGTCAAAGTTGACCCCTTAGACCATGTAAGTTCGACATTTACAGCAAGATAGGCTCCATTTAGCCACTTGCACATCCAAAAGACAGCACACCAACATATCTCCATGATTTAAGGGCTACTTTTGCCTTTTTATTAGTTTATACACACTTTCACTCCATTATTTGAATTCTCCAGCTGGAAAAACGTGTGAGGAGCCTCTCCTTTCTTCAATCAGCCGGCTCCTTGCTCCCTCCTTATCCCCTTGATGAGTCACCTTCAATTATTAGACAATAAACTAATCTAAAGCACATTTTCAACCTAATAATACCAATTCTAGTCACTCTCTCTCTCCTAGCTGCATTCAATTCGATGAAGCAGCTCCTCCAAGCTCTCCCAAGCTCTCTCAACCGAACTTCTTCAGTTGGGAAGGTAAACCTAACTTCTAAGCTTCGAATTAATGGTTTAAGGCTTGTTTTTGGCTCTTTTTCTTCATCTCTTCACCACCTATGCTTAGATCTCGTGACTAATCAGTTCCTATGGCTTATTCTCAGTGTTCTAAGGTTAGAACATCAATCAAATTCGAATGGAACAAGTTTAGAGACCAAGGTTGCTCAAAATCTCATTTTAAGGTAAAAATGTGCTTTAAGCTCATATCTTTTGATTCCCTTCAAGTTCGGCTGTGAAACTTTGGTCATAGCCTCATCTTCTTCTCCTTTTCATGTGGAATCTGTTGGTTAGCCATTTGGAGCAAAGGTGGCCGAGATCCAAAGGAAATACCCTCTTTTAAGGCATTTTCCAAGGTAAAACCTAATAACAAGGCACTTGTTGAGATCTAGCTATTTCCTATGTCAATATAGTAGATCTAACACCTTGTGTGTGTTTGATTCAGGTCGAAACCATCTTGAACTCTCCTTGCATTCTTAAGGTGATTTTTGCCTTAAATCTTACATTAAATTACTTCTTATGGTTAGATCTTTCTTGGAGACTAACTAGGCCTTGGTTTCTGTTGAAAACATGTAAAACAAGCTGTGGAGAATTTCTCCTTAAGGTGGCGAACCCAAACAAGGCTTTACCTAAGCTAAATCAAGGTATAAATCACTTAAAACCATAACTTGATACATTAACACAAGTTTAAGTGTGTGTATATTAATTGCCGTGAGTGAAGAGGTAAAATAAGGTCTTGTTTGACCTTAAAATGTTTAAGGAATGGTTTAATAAATTTTACAACTAATTAAACAAGCATAAATGTCAAATTTAAGACATTGTGTGGAAGTTTGGTAAATAAATGAAAATTATATGGTGAGGCCGAAATTTATATGTATTTTTGGGACATTTATGTGTAATTTATTTTGCAAGACAATGTTTGTAATAAGGCCATGTATTTTAGGCCATTTTATTTATGCATTTACAAGCTTTTATTTAAGTTTAGGTGGTATATAATTATTACCGAAATGAATAAGGGGTTATAGTGTAATTAAATTAAATTTAGGGACTTTAGAAAAATAAAGCCGAAAATTAGAGTTAAAAAGGAGTTAAAATAAAGTTTATAAGATTTTATAAAGTTTTGGGGTTAAATGGTGAATTTTAGAAAGTTTAGGTACTAAACCGTAATTATAAGGAATTGGTGGTCAAGGAAATATTAAGGTGGTCAACATTGACCATATGCTAGGTTTTGACCAAAATAAATAAGTTAGATAACTTATTTAAGGTTTTATAATAGGTTATGTATTTAATGGTAATATTTTTATAACATATGTGGTGAATATGTTATTACCGAAAATTAAGGGTGTAAAATGGTATTTTAAACACCCATGGGCTATTAGGAATTTTTAGGAATTTATTGGTGGATTTTGGAATTAAAATGAACTATATATGTATAATATATAGTTATATGTCATTATGACACTTTGGAGAAAAATAGATGGTGGAATGGTAAATACAAAAGTATATGGGTTAATAAGGATATTTATAACCCTTTGGTGGAATTTGGTGATTTTTAGAATTATTAAGAGAATTTATTAAGATATGTGTATAAATATGGTTTTAATGATATGGAAGAACTATATGTTATAAATAGGGCCAAATGGCAATTATAGAATAGCACAAGGGCTGTTCGGAATTTACAAAAAATAACCATAGGTTATACTCTTTTATAAGTTAGAAATGTTATATTAAATGGTATATATAACATGGTAAAAAGAAAGGGGTGATTTTGTAAATAAAGGAAACTATGGTTTATGGAAAAGAATAAGATTTTCTTATGGTGCCTAAGAGGCAATAATAAATAGTTTTGTATAAAAACTATAGGTTATAAGTTAAAGGGAATAAAAATATCACATAGTATGATATTAGTATATGGTATAACGTTACATAATGTTATGTGGTCAAAACGGAATTTAAATTAAGTTAAGGGCTATACTGAGTTAATAAGAGTTGAAAGATGAATTTTAGACTAAGGTCTATGATGTTATAAATGTTATGACAATGATATGGTTTAGATGGAATTAATATAAGGAAGGGCACTCACATAAAATAATGTGACAAACTATAAATAAATGAGATTTATAAACTGAGGTGTTTATGGAATAAACCTTAGGAGTTGTAATTATACAACATAAGATGTTACGTGATATTAGGATAATAATCTTAATATAAGTTGTATAATATAATACAACTAATGGGAATAATCATCCAATAAAAGATGATAAAATGTAACATAAAATACAAGAGTTTATGAAACTCATGAGAATTACCTACGTGGTAAAAATATATACATACACAAGAATAATGTATATAAGGTGGATAAATATATTTTGGTTGAAAACCTTATGATTTAATGGTGGTGGTTATTTGGAAAAAAAATATAGTTACAAACTATAAGCTATGAATTTTGCTAAGATAATGGGTAATGAAATACAAAGAATTATAATGGATGATGGAAAAAAATATATAATATAGGAATGCATGCATACATGCAACTATAGGTTACGCACCTAAACTAGATGTGGATAAGATTAAAGGAAATATAAGGAATTAGACTTAACAGTTGAAATAGTTTTGACGTACGCGTTTTAAGTAACAAAGCCGACTGTTTTAGAAAAACCTGTAACAAACAACTGTAGAAAACAGGGGTGAACTGTCGGGGTTACTTATAATTCGGAAATACCGGATGTAGTTAGTCATGGAGACTGACTTATAGTTTTATTACCGTTTAGAGTATACTTCTGACAAGGACGCTTGACGAGCTAACGGACTACACGGAGCGTAGGATCTTGCTGATTCATACTCCACCGTAATACAGTCAGGGTGAACGGTATGTAAAGGGGTTTGATCCGAGTTGTCCTAAGGTTGCTCCTTGGGCTCGGATTTGGTTGATATAACTTGTATGTTGTTATGTGTCTCGGATTGTCTCTGAGGGCTTCCTCAGTTCAGACTTCTGTGTGATCTGTGATAAGATTGTTTGTCTGAATGTGATAATTAATATGCATGAATTGTATATTTATAGCTGCTTTATTTACTGTTGTTGAGTTAACAGTATTGGTTCGTATATATGAACCTATATATAAAACGAACTAGCGGCTATGGTGCTATCTTATATGAAATATAAGGAACGTAAGTAAAACGTTGTAGCACTATGATAATAAATATACATATTATCTGAGACTTTTATACGGAGCATTGGCCTTTCTATACGCCGCTCTCGTATCTAACACTGGATCCCGAGTTTACAGACTCCGGATTGGACTAATGACCTTAGTCTGCTGTGTTAGAAAATTTGGTAATGCGATGCGATGGTATAATTAATTAATTAATGGAATGGAAGTAAAGCCAGAGGATGTGGCTCTTGGTGCGCGCTGTGATCACAAAAACGATACCAGGATGTCCGCGTACGGGTCCGTAAGTATCAAGAAAATTTCCCGTGAGCTAGAATGGCTCGTTGGTCGGAGACTCTACCGTTGGAGTGGCTACTGCCGTGGGTGACCCGCCATAATATATGGGTAACTAGAGACATGTCGTTTTAACGAGACATTGTCACTAGGTATAACTGAACAACTAAAACAATTGAGACTTATACAGTGGCGAACAATACTATGGACGAGACTTAATACTTGTTTATTATTCTCGTTGTTTCGCTTTGTTGTTCATTGGTTATACTTGTGGTTATTTTATTGTGTGTTGATGGTTGGATGGAGCCTACAAGGCTAAGGTAAATTAAATATGAAAACTGTACGCTACGGCGAATGTACATGGTACATTAAATTGTTATTGCTCGATACGTTCGATATACAAATGTTATTTGAAATATTCTATGAATGTTTGGTTTGGATGGATGACTAATGTTTATGGATATTTGGATGGTTGATTATGTATATTATACATTTATGCTTCAGTTTTGATTATGACTGTAAGAAGGAAAAGCATGAAACCAATCTAATAATAAGATGGTTAAAATGACAAGTGACCATTAGGGTCCAGGCCCGGCATACTCAGCGTCTATCGCTGATACTACACCATTTCAGGTTGTTGATCATTGTCGGAGCTGAAGAACAGGAACAAGGTAATTGGAGATGTTGTATAGTAATGAAGATGGTGTATGGTCTTATGGTAAGGTTATGTATTTTTCAGGATTGGGTAGACGCTCACTTGTCGATGTTATGGTTTATGGACTTAGTGTGATGTATAGGAGTTTCTCGTTATCACTGCGGTTAGCAGTTTATTTGTATTGGAAGTTGGTTGTAGTTTGGCTGCGTTGCTCGCATGGGCGAGTAACGGCCGGTGACACCCGAGTGAGTTTTGTAATGGTTATTTGTTTTTCCGCTGCGAGACGTTTTATTTATTGCTACGTGAGAGATTATATCGTGATTATTGAGAGGGGTGTTACAAAAGTGGTATCAGAGCGGAGTACCGCTCTGATGACGAGATAATAGGTTAAGACAGTGAGCTTAGGACTTGGGAAATTATGGGAAACATTTGGGAGTATGAGACGATTCGTCTTAGAAAGATATTGTGTCTAGTAAACGCAAATTGCGTGACATAGTAGCCTTAAGGCAACTTAATATCTATTGGTTGTGTACGGTAATTTACCGAGTATTTATGTGACATACTGTACTACAGATGTCTGGTGGAACTAGAGGGCGTGGTACTGGAAGAGGTGGAGGCGGTGACCCCGGCATTACAGGAGTTGCTGAGACGGTTACAGCCGTTCTTGCACAGCTGGGTACTCAGATAGGAGGAGCACCAGCCCACCTGCCACAGCCCAGGGAAACGAACTGGCTAAGTCAGTTAGCGAGACCCGACCACCTACATTTCTGGGGAACCAGACCCCGTAGCTTTGGAGCGTTACATTGTTGAACATGAGAAAGCATACGAAGCTTACAGTACCTGACGACAAGAAGGTCGCCATTGCTGCTTCCATCTGAAGGATGCAGCCAGTACTTGGTGAAGATTGGTCAAGGACCATCACCTGGCTACGCCCGACTTTTCATGGGCTGCCTTTGTCGAGTTGCTGAGAGGGAAGTACTACCCAGCATCTCAAACAGAAGAAGCGCCAGAGTTACACTGACCCAAGGAGGTCTGACCGTGGATGAGTATTACGCTCGATTCATTGGTTCGCTGGACTCCATTCCCGGTGTGGATTACTCAGAGACCGTGAAGGTCGATAAGTTCCGGGGAGGACTATTATTTCGCATTCAGATGGCGATGAGTGCTACCCTCTACACTACCATCCAAGTACTAACATGAAAGCCATGAAATTCTTTACTTACTACATTACCAATTAACTTTGTGAGAACTTACCAAGGAGATTCCAGGAGTGTTATGAGGCTGCCTCGAGGACGGAGCTAATGCTCCAGACTCGGGAAGAGACTCTTGGGGCAAAGAAGAGAAAGAACCCCGAAGGAGAGTCTGAGGATGGAGGAGCATCTTCAGGCAATAGCCAGAAGAAGGGGAAGTAAGGACTTATCCCATTCTAAATTGTTTACCATATTAAATACCTTTAGGAATGCTGACCCGAAACCTTTAACAAGAAATTCTTTAAAGAAAGGGCAGCAGGGTCACCAGGGAAAGAAAGGGAAAGAGCCCGTCCTTCGGTTGACCGGCCCAACTATAGACGCTAAGCCTTTGAGATCTGCACCTCCTAAGGGTGAGAACGCCTACCTCTTAAATTCAATTGTGACCTTAACCTTTATATCAACAGATATTCACTTAAACTAAATACCATCATCAGGCACCGGACAGCCCCAACGCCATTTTACTGTAAGCATTGTGGGAGGACCATCCTGGGTCGACTGCGAAGGCCACAAAGTTGTCTATCGGTGCTGCCAAAAGAGCCATAGGGAATTCGAGTGCTGGATGAACCCTGAGAGCCGTAATACAGGCCACCAAAGAATACTCAGAAGACCTCAGCTGGAGGATCTGGAGTACCACGAGGCGGTCAGGATGGCCAGACATCTACTGATGCTGGAGCCCTGAAGGGCAAGGGAGTAGATAGGGCATGAGTCCCCTAACTCCATGAGACCGCTGGTGGAAGACTTTGTTTACTTACTATGTTGTGTGCTTACCTTGGATGGTAGAAGGAGCTATGTTATAAGAATGTGGGAGTGTGTCATTGACCACTCGCCTCTTGTGTAAGACTTTGGGATTAGTTGTGTGTACTCAGTACCTATAAGCTTTAAACCTTGACGGATATATATATGAACAGGATGTTTATGCTTACATTATCATGTAGCAATACTCAAATGACGTAGAGTCAATGAGTCCGGGAATTACTGAACCAGAATTTCCGCCTGCATGGCGCACTTGCTATTGCAAGCGCTATGACAATAAACTACTGAAATTTCCATCTGCCTTGCGCACTTGCTACAGCAAGTGCAGCGACAGCAACAGTAACAGCTACTGCAAATGCAACTACAACAACTACTACTCTTTTAACCTTTTATAAAAAAATGTTTTTCAAACTTTTTCATACAAACCTTGAGATTAGAAACTTATGCAACTATGGAAGGACCGTTAGTCCAACCACTGCAACTGGGGAAACTATACAGCCACTATGATTGTAACCACACCAGTTTAAATTGTTGGGAATTTTCAGACAGGGCTTATAGCCAATACCAACAGTGTATACCGGCATTTAATGCTAATCACTACTATGATAAATGTTTAGTCCTCATGGACAAGCATACCCTTTGTAGATGCACCACCGTCAGTAAGATGGTTGGGAAGTAAAAGCCAAGTTGCTCAAGCTGTTGTGCAATCTGCAATACATCCAATTACATGGATGAGAAGACATATGTGAACTATGGATGAGATTTGATCAAAAAAACAGGGAGAAAAAGGAAATGTGTTTACTCAATGAGAAAAAAAAAGAGAAACAAGTTTGCTAATATAGCACGGATTTTACTTACACCGAGTTGAATAATACCAGTCTATGATACAAGTTACCACGGTTGCCACAAAGGCAATATCACTTATTACAGGATAACTGATAACATGAACATTACACAAAAAAAAATGAAGTAAGCAAAAAAAAAACAAAAAAAAGAGGAAGAAAGCAGAAGAAGAAAAAAAAAAAAAGGATACCACATCAAGGGAGATTGACAACACAGAATACTTCACTATAACTGTGAACAGACATAATCCAGTTTACTAAACGAGACACATAGGACTACACGCAACTCCGTTAGGAGCATGTGGGCCTAGAACGCACTTATTTATGACGTTAGTCGAAGGTAAGTAATGTATCAGTAACAACAGCCCCATGCAAGTTAGAAGAGTAGTTAGGAACACGAAACTAGTAGTCACTCCATTCTACGGACAGTAAGACGGATCTTACCTCGAAGATGGACCTAGAAGAGCCGCAGTTAAACCAACAAGCTAGAGAAATCATGACCCCAAACAGAACATAGACAGTATACACGATAGAAAGGGAAACCAGTTCAGGACAGGAACCCAAAAAAAAAGAAAAAAAAACAGGAAAACCCGTTAGGGACGGATAATATGTAGAATCCTCATAAGGATCGAGTAAGTTCTTACAATCCAGGAAACTCTACCATATGATATGGATATAAACGCGTGACTACGCAAGGAGAAAAGATAAAGCTATATGATAGCAGAAACCTTGCTCAAGGAACAGTGGATTTGGAATGTACCACTCACAGGATAATTCGCACATCTTTTCTATTTGCCTCATTGGATATTAGCTGTTGAGCGTTTACGCCTCTGCACTCTGTATGACTGAGTGTTTTGGTATTGCACGTGTGCAGTTATTAATCTAGTAGGAATGCAGAAAGATAAAGTGGAATCAACAAGAGTGTAAAGAAAAAAAAAGGGAACTATAACAGTGTGTTACTCCGGAGCAAAACCACCAGGAGACATGGATGACAAACATCATCTTTGTGGACATTAGGCTGGTACGTCTTAGTATTACAAAGACAAGTGCAAAAAAGACTAAGTACTAACAGTAGCCAATGTCATATTACATCTCAAACTGAATATCAGTGAGAAAGACACACGCATGTATGCTAGTGATCCAAACAAGTGGATTCACCAATGAAAAAAAAAGAGGCAAATTGAGCCTATGATTCATCTGCACCTCATACGGAGCGAGTGGGCCCATAAGAACGAACTTGAGAGCACAAATAGTAGTGCCTCACCTTTTATATTGCGAACCCAGAAGGGCTAGAGTCATACCCCTCTCTCTGATATGAGGATAACCCACGATTGGTGAACTCTTTGAGAGCCAAGTATCCAGCGCTCCTTGTTGAGCGGCTGTGGTTATACTTGTGGGGTACGGGGCGTAACCCTTTTTAAGGGGGGTAGAGCCTCTTGGCTGTGCACATGTGTGCACTAAGTTTTGGCTGTTTGATAGCATTGCATACAAAAAAAAAGAATTGGTGGTGTGCGGGGCATACAGGTTGTTTGGTTAGTATGTGAATTATTTAGTATGCATAGCATACAGTGAATTGGTTTTGTTGGTTATGGTTGGTACGCGTTGTTCGGTATGTTTGTGTGTAATGTGCACTGGTATGTATGTATCTCACAAGATACTTGTTTGAATGTTGTATGTACACCATGTGTGTAACACTTTTCTTATGCTATTTGTGATATGTTTCATATTGCTTTATAGAATGATTACATATGGTATATCTATTATTAGATATGGAATGTGGAACAATGGAATGTTATGGACACCTCAGGAAGGTTGTCAGGACTTGTAGAACTGATAGGAAATGATGATGCTGATGGATCACCTATATCCATATATGATTGAACTAACGCCACAACGTGATGGCTATGTGCTGTATAGGCAATACGATGTGTGTAAATGATATATCACATAGATATACATTATGGGAACAATGGGTAGTTATACATTTTTTTATATACTTACCTATTTGATTAAGAGACTTCGGGACGAAGTCTTTTTAAGGGGGGTAGACTGAAATACCCCAAACTTATTGAACATGGATTAAATATCTAATCACATTAATTAAGGCCTAAACACGCCTTAAAAGTCAACTGAGAACAACAGTGGTCAACACAAAACAAGATGTTGCACCCTTTGACTGTTAAGGGTAAATAAATACCCAAATGAATTTCTTAGGATCTAAAATTTGTCCTAAGCAGATTAACACATTAATAAACATATTACAATTGTTGGACAACACTCCAACACAAATAAAAAGCATTTACATGCTTCAAGGTCAAGAAGGGCTAAAATGTGCTCTAAGAAACCTTAAAGGTCTAATGACCTATAAATGATATAAATTGGATACCATGATCAAATATAATGTAAGGAACACACAAAAAAACCGTTTTCAAAGAAAACCGAGCTCAGAAACACCTTGAGACACAAAATGTGCACCGAAACTCCTTAAAGCACATTTTTGTGTAATTGTCTTCTAAATTGGTTTAAATGGGCTAAAAGGTTATAAATACCTTTAAATATGATAAAATATCATATTATATGATATTAGGAATTTAATTCCAAGAATTTACGAATTTTTACAAATTTAATATTAAAATATAAAATAAAACCCTAAAAGGGGCCCGCAGGAGTCAATATTGACTAAGATTGGTCAAGAGGTCAAAGTTGACCCCTTAGACCATGTAAGTTCGACATTTACAGCAAGATAGGCTCCATTTAGCCACTTGCACATCCAAAAGACAGCACACCAACATATCTCCATGATTTAAGGCTACTTTTGCCTTTTTATTATTAGTTTATACACACTTTCACTCCATTATTTGAATTCTCCAGCTGGAAAAACGTGTGAGGAGCCTCTCCTTCTTCAATCAATCAGCCGGCTCCTTGCTCCCTCCTTATCCCCTTGATGAGTCACCTTCAATTATTAGACAATAAACTAATCTAAAGCACATTTTCAACCTAATAATACCAATTCTAGTCACTCTCTCTCTCCTAGCTGCATTCAATTCGATGAAGCAGCTCCTCCAAGCTCTCCCAAGCTCTCTCAACCGAACTTCTTCAGTTGGGAAGGTAAACCTAACTTCTAAGCTTCGAATTAATGGTTTAAGGCTTGTTTTTGGCTCTTTTTCTTCATCTCTTCACCACCTATGCTTAGATCTCGTGACTAATCAGTTCCTATGGCTTTATTCAGTGTTCTAAGGTTAGAACATCAATCAAATTCGAATGGAACAAGTTTAGAGACCAAGGTTGCTCAAAATCTCATTTAAGGTAAAATGTGCTTTAAGCTCATATCTTTTGATTCCCTTCAATTTCGGCTGTGAAACTTTGGTCATAGCCTCATCTTCTTCTCCTTTTCATGTGGAATCTGTTGGTTAGCCATTTGGAGCAAAGGTGGCCGAGATCCAAAGGAAATACCCTCTTTTAAGGCATTTTTCCAAGTAAAACCTAATACAAGGCACCTTGTTGAGATCTAGCTATTTCCTATGTCAATATAGTAGATCTAACACCTTGTGGTGTGTTTGATTCAGGTCGAAAACCATCTTGAACTCTCCTTGCATTCTTAAGGTGATTTTTGCCTTAATCTTACATTAAATTACTTCTATGGTTAGATCTTCTTGGAGACTAACTAGGCCTTGGTTTCTGTTGAAAACATGTAAAACAGCTGTGGAGAATTTTCTCCTTAAGGTGGCGAACCCAAACAAGGCTTTACCTAAGCTAAATCAAGGTATAAATCACTTAAAACCATAACTTGATACATTAACCAATTTAAGTGTGTGTATATTAATTGCCGTGAGTGAAGAGGTAAAATAAGGTCTTGTTTGACCTTAAAATGTTTAAGGAATGGTTTAATAAATTTTACAACTAATTAAACAAGCATAAATGTCAAATTTAAGACATTGTGTGGAAGTTTGGTAAATAAATGAAAATTATATGGTGAGGCCGAAATTTATATGTATTTTGGGACATTTATGTGTAATTTATTTTGCAAGACAATTTTGTAATAAGGCCATGTATTTTAGGCCATTTTATTTATGCATTTACAAGCTTTTATTTAAGTTTAGGTGGTATATAATTATTACCGAAATGAATAAGGGGTTATAGTGTAATTAAATTAATTTAGGGACTTTAGAAAATAATCCGAAAATTAGAGTTAAAAAGGAGTTAAAATAAAGTTTATAAGATTTTATAAAGTTTTGGGGTTAAATGGTGAATTTTAGAAAGTTTAGGTACTAAACCGTAATTATAAGGAATTGGTGGTCAAGGAAATATTAAGGTGGTCAACATTGACCATATGCTAGGTTTTGACCAAAATAATAAGTTAGATAACTATTTAAGGTTTTATAATAGGTTATGTATTTAATGGTAATATTTTTATAACATATGTGGTGAATATGTTATTACCGAAAATTAAGGGTGTAAAATGGTATTTTAAACACCCATGGGCTATTAGGAATTTTTAGGATTTATCTGAGATTTTTGGAATTAAAATAAACTATATATGTATATATATAGTTATAATGTCATTATGACACTTTGGAGAAAAATAGATGGTGGAATGGTAAATACCAAAAGTATATGGGTTAATAAGGATATTTATAACCCTTTGGTGGAATTTGTGATTTTTAGAATTATTAAGAGAATTTATTAAGATATGTGTATAAATATGGTTTTAATGATATGGAAGAACTATATGTTATAAATAGGGCCAAATGGCAATTATAGAATAGCACAAGGACTGTTCGGAATTTACAAAAAATACCATAGGTTATACTCTTTTATAAGTTAGAAATGTTATATTAAATGGTATATATAACATGGTAAAAAGAAAGGGTGATTTTGTAAATAAAGGAAACTATGGTTTATGGAAAGAATAAGATTTTCTTATGGTGCCTAAGAGGCAATAATAAATAGTTTTATATAAAAACTATAGGTTTAATTTAAGGGAATAAAAATATCACATAGTATGATATTAGATATGGTATAAACGTTACATAATGTTATGTGGTCAAAACGGAATTTAAATTAAGTTAAGGGCTATACTGAGTTAAAAGAGTTGAAATGAATTTTAGACTAAGGTCTATGATGTTATAAATGTTATGACAATGATATGTTTTAGATGGAATAATATAAGGAAGGGCACTCACATAAAATAATGTGACAAACTATAAATAAATGAGATTTATAAACTGAGGTGTTTATGGAATAAACCTTAGGAGTTGTAATTATACAACATAAGATGTTACGTGATATTAGGATAATAATCTTAATATAAGTTGTATAATATTACAACTAATGGGAATAATCATCCAATAAAGATGATAAAATGTAACATAAAATACAAGAGTTTATGAAACTCATGAGAATTACCTACGTGGTAAAAATATATACATACACAAGAATAATGTATATAAGGTGGATAAATATATTTTGGTTGAAAACCTTATGATTTAATGGTGGTGGTTATTTGGAAAAAAATATAGTTACAAACTATAAGCTATGAATTTTGCTAAGATAATGGGTATGAAATACAAAGAATTATAATGGATGATGGAAAAAAATATATAATAAGAAGCATGCATACATGCAACTATAGGTTACGCACCTAAACTAGATGTGGATAAGATTAAAGGAAATATAAGGAATTAGACTTACAGTTGAAATAGTTTTGACGTACGCGTTTTAAGTAACAAAGCCGACTGTTTTAGAAAAACCTGTAACAAACAACTGTAGAAAACAGGGGTGAACTGTCGGGGTTACTTATAATTCGGAAATACCGGATGTAGTTTTCATGGAGACTGACTTATAGTTTTATTACCGTTTAGAGTATACTTCTGACAAGGACGCTTGACGAGCTAACGGACTACACGGAGCGTAGGATCTTGCTGATTCATACTCCACCGTAATACAGTCAGGGTGAACGGTATGTAAAGGGGTTTGATCCGAGTTGTCCTAAGGTTGCTCCTTGGGCTCGATTTGGTTGATATAACTTGTATGTTGTGTATGTGTCTCGGATTGTCTCTGAGGGCTTCCTCAGTTCAGACTTCTGTGTGATTTGTGATAAGATTTGTTTGTCTGACGTGATAATTAATATGCATGAATTGTATATTTATAGCTGCTCATTATTTACTGTTGTTGAGTTAACAGTATTGGTTCGTATATATGAACCTATATATAAACGAACTAGCGGCTATGGTGCTATCTTATATGAAACATAAGTAACTTGTAGCACTAAGATAATAAGATATACATATTATCTGAGACTTTTATACGGAGCATTGGCCTTTCTATACGCCGCTCTCGTATCTAACACTGGATCCCGTTTTACAGACTCCGGATTGGACTAATGACCCTAGTCTGCTGTGTTAGAAAATTTGGTAATGCGATGCGATTGTATAATTAATTAATTAATGGAATGGAAGTAAAGCCAAGGATGTGGCCTCTTGGTGCGCGCTGTGATCACAAAAACGATACCAGGATGTCCGCGTACGGGTCCGTAAGTCATCAAAAAATTTCCCGTGAGCTAGAATGGCTCGTTGGTCAGAGACTCTACCGTTGGAGTTGCACTCTGCCGTGGGTGACCCGCCATATATAATGGTAACTAGAGACATGTCGTTTTAACGAGACATTGTCACTAGGTATAACTGAAACACACTAAACAATTGAGACTTATACAGTGGCGAACAATACTATGGACGAGACTTAATACTTGTTTATTATTCTCGTTGTTTTCGCTTTGTTGTTCATTGGTATACTTGTGGTTATTTTAAATTGTTGTTTGATGGTTGGATGGAGCCTACAAGGCTAAGGTAAATTAAATATGAAAACTGTACGCTACGGCGAATGTACATGGTACATTAAATTGTTATTGCTCGATACTTCGTATACAAATGTTAGTTGAATATTCCAATGAATGTTTGGTTGGATGATGACAATATTTAGGATATTGGATGGTTGATCTATGGGTTTGGATGGATGACTAATATTTATGGATATTTGGATGTTGATTATGTATATTATACATTTATGCTTCAGTTTTGATTATGACTGTAAGAAGGAAAAGCATGAAACCAATCTAATAATAAGATGGTTAAATGACAAGTGACCATTAGGGTCCAGGCCCGGCATACTCAGCGTCTATCGCTGATACTACACCATTTCAGGTTGTTGATCATTGTCGGAGCTGAAGAACAGGAACAGGGTAATTGGAGATGTTGTATAGTAATGAAGATGGTGTATGGTCTTATGGTAAGGTTATGTATTTTTCAGGATTGGGTAGACGCTCACTTGTCGATGTTATGGTTTATGGACTTAGTGTGATGTATAGGAGTTTCTCGTTATCACTGCGGTTAGCAGTTTATTTGTATTGGAAGTTGGTTGTAGTTTGGCTGCGTTGCTCGCATGGGCGAGTAACGGCCGGTGACACCCGAGTGAGTTTTGTAATGGTTATTTGTTTTCCGCTGCGAGACGTTTTATTTATTGCTACGTGAGAGATTATATCGTGATTATTGAGAGGGGTGTTACAATATTGATAACTTTTATACATCTGTCAGTCCCACTGTGTGGACCCGACAGCTATCAAATGATTCAGCTCAGCTAACTTGACCTCTGAAGTCTTGTTCTATGTGACATATGTCTTGTATGGATAATATTATATCAGACTATGCTTGTTACAGCTTATAAAAATGAACTGCATGTATTCGACAAAGTAGTTGGTGTGGCCCGGTAGACGATGGGCTGCACGTTTTCCATACCAGCATGTTTGCTGAGCCCCTTTGGGGGCACCCCCATTTTTCAGGTACCTGAAGTTGAGAAGATTACCAACCGAGTGTAGGTGGGGTAGATTCAAGCTATGGGAGTCTTCTTATAGTTACTTGTTTTTACTTAAGTATTTTACATTAGATTTGATTCCTAGTATCTCGGATGTATTCGTATTCAGACCGTGACTTTTGGAGATTGTATTTGGAGTTAGCCTTGTTGGTCACAAGGGTGGCCAACGGCATTGTAATACCGCCCGGTTGTTGTTATTATCGCTGCAGTTGTATTTTATTTGGGAGTGATCGCCGTTCAGGTTATTGGATTTCGGGTTGGGGTGTTACAACAAGTCCGAAGACAAGTCCTTAAGCGGAGGGCGGATCTGATTCAGATACCGTCCCCCTTTCCTTAGCATGCATGACTGGAGTCAGTCCCGGGTTTCCTCACTCAAGTTCCAGTTAGTAGATATCTTAAACCATGTGTAGTTAAACCTTAACGGGTATTAACCAACAATCACCAATACTTAACTCTTATTCTTAACTCAGTAAGTACTAAACTCGGTTAGTAACAATCTCAAGTCTCGTGGGTTAGTGTAATGAAAAAACATACGCAACGAGAAACATATATAACCGGTTGCATGCTTTATCTTGTCTTAGTCATGGCAAGTAAACAGATAGCACACAAGCCGAGGGACACCTTGTTAGCAAGCAGGTCACAAGAAAGATTGTACCGTTCACCGTCGATCGTCCCGGTTGTTTAATACTCCTCCGGTTTCCAACTTTCAAGTCCTAAAATATCCATCCAACTTAAATGATTAAGTATCTATACATTGCTTAACTTATTAACTTATTTAACCCTTAGTGGTCCTCAATTAACACTTCTTAAGTCTTATAACTAATCTTGCAACTTAACCATAAGTATGAACTTATATTTAACTTAACTTAATCCCCTTAGGTCCTTAGGTTTCTAATCATCAATGCCCTCTAAATGGTGTACCATTAATACCATTAAACATCCTTAGAATTTAAAGTTTTTTTTTAAGTGTTAAGGGTCGTCCGACCCACCGTCCGACCCAGCAATTGGGTCGGACCCTTCCAGTAACTTTCGGGTTAGAAAAACTCCACTTGTCCGACCCATGTCCGACCCAACCAAACTGGGTCGGACCATTCCAGAATTCTCCCATCTTTAAAAAACTTTCCGTCCGACCCACCGTCCGACCCAACCCCTGGGTCGGACCATTCTAGAACATCTACGGTGGCTAACAGAGGTCCATCCGACCCAGAACTGGGTCGGACCCTGGGTCGGACCACTACAGACCTCACTCTTAAATTGTTCTTTCAATTCCAAAATTTTTCCCCAAGCCTCCTAATGTGTTCTAACATCATCTAGACCCTTAAACCCACCTTAAACCATCTTCCAAACTCATTAAAACAACCTCCAAAGATCATTCCAATCCTTTACTCAATTCTTATAACAACTACTAACACTTAACACTTATTTCTTTCCTACATTCAACATCCCTTTCACCTAGAACTTCTACTAGCCAAAGTTCCTCCTTAAGAACTTGACCACACCATATACACCACTTGCAACCCTATTACATTTTCCAAATCTTCCTTAAATTCTAAACTCTAGTTTCTGCCTAAATCATCTTAAAGTTTTACACTCATTCACATCAAACTTACACAAGTTTCCTAGCTTCTTTTATGCATTTACTTAAGGTTCCTTCATAAGCTTATGCTCCATCCATCAACACATTATCTCCTTACTAGTTGTTTACCAACATTTACCTAGTCCTAATTACCCAAGTACACTCTTTTGATTCCTAAATCTTCATAGTGATACCTAAGTCATTATAAGTCATTAAAACACCTTAATCTCACCCTTTTTCATCAAGACAAACCTCTAGAACTTCCTAGTACTTCTTTAGTCATGAAATCTCCTTAGAACATCTTAAACACTTAAGTTCTTCACTAAATTTTGCCATGAGTTCTCTAGTATATTGTTGCCCAAACACTTGGCTTTTCACCATCAAACAACCAATATCACTCAAATCTCATAACAACACCTTAACACACAATTTACACCAAAACTACACCACATCATTACATAGTGTATAAACTTAAATGCTTGGCACTTAGGCCCTTAAATGACAATAATCTTAACCACTGAATTTCCACATATATTTGTCTTTAACCTGGGAATACACACAACAAGGCTCCCATTGAAATAAAATGCTTCTTGTAATTCACCTTGATATTCTTAAACTATCTCTTTTTCTCATTTGCTCCTTAGTCAAAAAGTACAAGTATAGTCATTGTTCTTTATACTAGGTTTATAACCCTTTTTCCCAATGTAAACTCTACACTAAGCTCATAATATCTAATCCCATTCCCTTAAACAATAAAACACCTTAAGGTAAGTAATTTACCTTATTCTTTCACAAGTCAAAACTTTTCCCCTAGGTTTTTCCTTGCTCAATCTCGGTCACACACTTAAACTCTCATTGCCAATGTTTTAACCAATATCAATGACTCCAATGAGTACTAGATAAACATTAACCTTAAGGAAACAAACCCTAGGTTAAAAATGTGCTTTAAGGTATTAAGGTGATTGTTTTACCTTGGTTTCTCAAGACAGACTTGGATATGGAGCAAGAAGGACCTCCTCTATCCTTTGGAGGTAGAAAACAAGCTAGAACAAGGCATTAAAATGAAGCCTCATGAGCATGTATTTTCAGTCGTGAAGAAAAAGTGATGGAAACCCTATTTTCTTACACTTTCTTTACCTTAAGAGAATGGAGAAGCCAATGGAGTCTCCAAGCTTGAGTTTCCTCCTCTATAATGTTGGTTTGGCTTGGCACCAAAATGGAGCTCTTGAAGTTTTGAAAAGACAGAAAGAAAGAGCTTGAGCTAACTAAGAAGATATGTAATTTGTTTGGTTTGGAGCTAAAATGAGAGGTGTGTGCAATGGAAGTTGAAGCTAGCATGGGGCTGCTCTTCACGTCAATGGAGAAGGGAGAGAGCACTCAAACCGGTGGAACAAGAGAGAATGAAGAGGTGAGGAGAGAGGTTAGTAAAGTGAGATTTTATGTATAAAGTAAATAGTAGTTTTACTCTTATCTTATAATTCCTTTCTTATTGCTCATGTGGTGAATCATCACCTTAAAAATCGGCCACCCCTTTAATTAAGCTAGTCATGGTCTTGTTTGACCAACTAAATAAACTAAATTGACTTACTTGACTAATGTCTAAACTAGCACTATTTAGTTACTATTCACTAACCAAGGCACATATTGTGAAATTTTTGATTTCCCATTGATTAGACTTCCTAATGTGATACACTTAGTACACCGTTAATTAAAGAGTAATGATGGACATTTAGCCACTCAAAACCTATTACAAGACAATTTTCAAAAATGTGCTTTAAGACTCCTTAAAGCATATTTTGTGTTTAACTTGTTTTCAAGCTTGGTTTTCTTTGTTAATTGATTTAAAATGACCATTAGGATATTACTAAGGTCTTAGAACAATATTTGGTTTTTCCTTATATTTTCTTTGATTAGGAATGTTTCTAAGGCATTATTTAGCCTCCTTATAAACTTAGTTTATCATTTAGACACCATATCTAAGTTTGGGGTTTTCAATCTCCCCCCCTTAAAGAACTTTGTCCCCAAAGTTCAACATATATGCTTACCCTTCACGGTACTCAATTCCCTTAATCTAAACCACATCTTATATTCACATTCACACATCTCAAGACTCAAAGGTCAATCTCAAATACAATACATAAGTATTATACATAACTCAAACTTAACACCAAAGTGTAGGCAACTTACACAAATTCACATCTTAAACAACCAAAACAAACGACAACAAGTTCGTTTCCTAACTCAAAAGCGAGGAAGCTCTACCCCCCTTAAAAAGGGGTACGCCCCGTACACTATACAGATGATCAGTCAGTAAACAAAGAAGGGTACTTCGCCCTCATCTTATCCTTTAATTTCCACGTGGCCTCTTCGACATCCTGGTTAGACCAGAGAACCTTCACCAGTCGCACTGACTTGTGGCGAGGTCCCTAGTCTTACTGCCCAAGATTCTCTGAGGGAGCTCCAGTGATCTCATATTCGGTTCTAATGTCAACCTCTCAGGTTCTAACACATGGGAGGGGTGGTGCATGTATTTCTTTAGCTGTGAAACATGAAAACATCATGCACTTTACCCAGCTCAGTAGGTAAATTCAACCTGTAAGCAACCGGGCCCACCCGCTCCGTAATCTCATAAGGACCAACAAACTTCGGGCTTAATTTTCCCTTCTGCCCAAACCTGAATACACCCTTCATCGGTGAAACTCGCAGAAATACCTGGTCGCCCACTGCGAACTCCAAGTCCCGTCGTCGAACATCAGCATACGACTTCTGCCTATCCTGAGCAGCTTTCATGTTCTCCCTGATTTGCTGAACTTCAGCCTTAACTTGCTTTAAGTACTCTGGTCCTATAATGACCGTCTCACTCGACTCATCCCAGCAGAGCGGTGTCTGACATGGCCTACCGTACAACGCTTGAAAAGGTGCCATCTTGATCGAAGCGTGGTAGCTGTTGTTGTATGAAAACTCGATCAGATGTAGTCTGTCAATCCAACTACCCTGGAAGTCTAAGGCACATGCTCTCAGCATGTCCTCGAGTGTCTAAATAGTACGCTCAGTCTGACCATCTGTCTGAGGATGGAACGCGGTACTCAGCTTGAGTTCTGTACCCAACGCTTCTCTGGTAGCTCTCTAGTACCTCGAAAGGAATCTGGTATCTCTATCTGACACTATGGTCTTTGGTATCCCGTGATGTCTCATATTTCTTTTTCAAACAACTCAGCTAATTTGGTCACCTTCCAAGTATCCTTCATCGGTATGAATCGGGCTACTTTGGTAAGGCGATCCACCACCACCCATATCATGTTGAGACCTCCCCTAGCAGGTGGAGAGTCCAACTACAAAGTCCATGGAGATATCATGGAACTTCCACTCCGGAACTGGCATCGACTGTACCATTCCACCCGGTCGTCGGTGCTCGAATTTTACCTTCTGGCATGTGAGACACCTCAAGACGAACTCGGTAACATCTGTCTTCATCCCCGACCACCAGAAGTATCTCTTCATGTCTTTATACATTTAGAGGCTCCCGGATGGATGGAAACTGAAGAACAGTGTGATTCCCTAAGTATACGGTCTTTCAGATCAGTGTTGCCTCGTGGTATGCATAACCGGCCCTTAAGTCTGATCAGATCATCGTCGTGAAGTTTGAAGTCGTATTTCTAACTCTCAAAGGTACCATCTGTCAGCTTCTGTCTGACTTCCTCATGTATTCATCTGTCCTCTGAGCCTCTCGCACCTCATCAACCAAGCTAGAGAAGGAAACTAGCGAATGGAGTGAGTGTGCTCGACGGCTTAGGGCGTCTGCTACAACATTGGCCTTCCCCTCTTTGTATTGGAGGTCAATGTCATAGTCTTTCAAGAATTCTAACCATCTCCCCTGTCTGAGATTCAACTCCTTCTGAGTAAATATGTATCTTAAGCTCTTATGATCGGTGTAGATCGTCACACTAACCCCATATAAGTAGTGGCGCCATATCTTCAAAACGAAGACTACAGCTCCCAACTCTAAATCATGTGTGGGGTAGTTCTCCTCATGTTTCTTCAACTGGCGTGAGGCATATGCCACCACCTTGCCATGTTGCATGAGCACGCAACCCAGCCCTCTGCCGGATGCATCACAATAAACCTCAAAGCCCTCTGTACCGTCTGGAATGGTCAGAACCGGTGCAGTGGTCAGTGAGTCCTTCAAACTCTGAAATGATTTCTCACAGTCAATCGTCCACAAGAACGGTGCATCATTCTTCATCAGACTGGTCATCGGCTTCACGACCTTGCTGAAATCCCTAACAAACCTCCTGTAGTAACCTGCCAGACCGAGAAAGCTCCGGATGTCGGTAACAGTCTTCGGCCTTGGCCAAGTACGTACGGCATCAATCTTTGCTGGATCCACTGAGATCCAGCATCCGAGATGACATGACCTAGGAAAGAGACCTGGTCAAGCCAAAACTCACATTTGGAGAACTTAGCATATAGCTGGTTCTCCCTTAATATTTCCAATACTCTCCTCAGATGTTCCTCATGTTCAGCCTTAGATTTCGAGTATATCAAAATATCATCAATAAACACCACAACCGACTTGTCCAGCTGCTCCTAGAACAAGCGGTTCATCAGATCCATAAACTTCGCCGGTGCGTTCGACAAACCGAACGGCATCACTATAAACTCATAGTGGCCGTATCGTGTCCGGAATGCCGTCTTCTCAATGTCTCCCTCCTTAATGGCTATCTGATGATACCCCGATCTGAGATCAATCTTGGAGAACACAGATGCTCCCTTCAACTGATCGAACAGATCGTCAATGCGGGGTAGTTGGTACTTATTCTTCACTGTTACTGCATTCACTCGTCTCTGTAGTCGATGCAGAGGCGGAGACTACCATCCTTCTTCTTCACGAAGAGGACTGGCGCTCCCCATGGTGACACACTTGGTCTTATAAATCCCTTATCTAACAAATCTTTCAACTGTTCTTTCAATTCATTCATTTCTGCCGGAGCCATGCGGTATGGTGCCTTGGCATCGGTCCGGTACCAGGTAGCAGCTCGATGGTGAACTCTACCTCCCTCCCAGTGGGTGGCATGCCGGGCAGTTCCTGTGGAAATAGGTCGGGGAACTCCGACACTACCGGTAAGTCGGGGTCGAACTCGGGTCTCTCTCTATGTCCTGTACATAGCAGAGGTACACTTCTTCCTTTCTCCTCAATTCCTTATACATTGCCATGGCGGTGATGATCTTAGTCGAAGGCTCTCTAGGCCTCTGGCGGTATGATATTGTTACCCCAGACGGACTCCTGAGCAGCAGTCTATGCTCGGCGCAGAGGATACGACCCTTGTGCCGCTCCAACCAGTTCATCCCGAAGATAACATCAAATCCTAGCTCACTGAACTCAATAAAACTGACTGGAAAGTCTTCCCCCATAATTCTGACAATGGCTCCTCGGTAGTAACGAGTGCAACAAACCTTCTCCTTAGACGGGAGCGTAACCGTGAAGTCGGGTAGCTCATCAGCGTCTAGCCCCAACCTGCTCGTGAAAGATGCCGAGACAAAGGTATGCGAGGCCCCTGAGTCGAAGAGAACTGATGCCTTAATCCCATTAATCGGAAAGGTGCCGGTGAGGATAGTGCCGCTGGCGTCGGCCTGTGCCTCTGTAAGTATGCTTATGCACCTTCCGTACCGAGTCCATAACCTAATTGTGTTCATAAGCTTCATGAGTATTGATGGTATAACAAGAGTCGAACAATTTATATGAACAACACTGTTATTTTTATTCATAACCATCCTGTTTACAACATGTGCTTCATTCTTACATCTCATTCCTCATCTCATTCTAACATTACATGACTAATATTGTCTAAAGGTTAGGTTTAATCTCCCAGGTCTCATATGCGTCGCATTAATTACTACTGCTGACGGTGCTGTATTCAGCTTGATTCTCTTAATCCCATGGTATAACATCCTTGACTCTCCCTCCCATAATTAATACATCTCCAGACTTAAGTACCAACTTATTTGCACGGTCCGCACGCTTCTGCTCGCCGTATAAAAACTCTGCATCATCCCCAATGGACCAAGACACTACGGGTATCCCTCTTTCGAGAGACTCCGTTGTCTCGTCCTTATCCTGGTGTAGTCCAAGTCGCCCATCCTTCTCGTAGAAGTTCACAATGCAAATGTCTGCTTGAATGTCTGGAATCGGTTCAGCTTCCAATTGCTGAGCGATTTCCACGACTTGTGTAATAACTGGATGGAACTCTTCGGGTATCCCGGTGGTGAGACTCCATCTTGTATCCTCGTGGTTTGGTAGTTTTTGGCATACAGATTCCAATCCTTGCCTAAGCTCATCATTTTTAATCTCATCTTTGCTCCCCCTGGGTACTCCGGTGTGTAAAAACCTCCAAGTCCCATTCCTAGTTGACTGCATTTCCTGATGATGGCTATTTGCGCTTCGGGTGTCAGGTATCCCCTTAATAAGATCATACCTGGGCGGATAACCTGACATTGTTCGGTTGGAAAGTCTATGGTTTCGATGTCGGTGTGCTCCGGGTTAGGTGTAAATGGTATTGGATAGCAGATGTTGAAGCTTCCTAAAGTGGTAGTAGGTTATATCTTACTTAATTTCTAATCTCATCTCATTCTTACTTAACTCAATTATTCACCAAACATGCATGATAATGCGGTAAGCAGGCAATTTTTTACTAAGTGGTTATAGTGGTACCTGGCCTCGATGAGGGTTCAGGCTCATCGTCCCGGTCCACCAAGTGTAGTGTGGGTCCCGACTTCTGGGTCACCCGTGGGTTCTTGTCTGCAGCTTGCTGCACCTTCCTCTGACCGTCAGATCCAGCTCCCTGATCGGTCTTGCCCTTGCCCCTGGTATCGGGCCTATAGGCTCTGCTAGCGGGGTTCCGGAAGCACTCATATGCTCGGTGTCCGTATACCCCACAATAGTTGCACTCCACCTTATTCCCCTTGCAATCGAGCCCGGGGTGGTCCCTGTGACACCACCTACAGATGTAGCGTCGCTGGTAGCCACCACGGGCTCCCTTCTCAGTCTCAGATCCTGATCATTCACAATATCAATACTCATATCTCAAACGGTTACTAATTGTTTCTTAACTCACTCAATACCAATTCCTTACCCTTTGGCGCCCTAGAGCGCAGGGGTAGTAGCTGCGTATGCGTACGTCAACTTCAATGGCTCTTCCGAGCCTTCTCCTTTCCTCCTTCCCTTTTGGGTTCTGATTTTTCTGGGCCTGAGGCTGGTACTTCTGTTTCTTGTACCTCCTTGCCCTTGACTCTCCGAGCTCTTACCAGCATTCTTCCTCTTAGCAATCTCCTTGTCCCTCAGCTGGACGGTTATCTCCACCTTAGCAGCGGCATGATAGCACTCCTGCTTTCCACAGTATTAGTCACTCTTATTTCTCATAATCGAAGTCTTACTCATTTACTTACTCAAATCTCAATCATTTTCATTACCTGCAAGGTAGTGTAACTCGTCGGCCCCATGCCGTAGCGGAGTCGATGGCTAAGCCCGCCATAGAAGCGGTCCACCAGAATCTGGTCTGAATATCCAAGACCTGGTAGAAGACGGAGCAAGGCGGTGAACTCTGAGTAATACTCGTCCACCGTCATCTTGTCGGTCTGCTTAAGCGCATCCAACTGCAAGCGCTTCTTCGTCTGGACATGGTGGGGTAGTACTTTGCTCGTAGCAAGGGGGTGTACTGCTCCCAGCCGAACTCTGGATTTGCCACATGCTCGGCCCTCACCAGCTTCCACCAATCGCCTGCCGCCCCCTTCAGATAGAAAGCAGCCAGACGCACCTTGATCCCAGCAGGGACATCAAGGGTCTCAAAGGCGGTCTCCAGCTCGGAGATGTACGCCTCGAGCTTGGCGGGATCGGTCTCCCCCTTAAAGTGTGTGGGTCAAAGGTCTGCAAGACTCTTCACCCAATTCGGTTCCCGAGGTTATGGCGGTGGAGGTGGTGCACCCACACCAGGCTGGTAGCCCATGTGCCCTAATGCGGCAGCCACGATCTCGGCGATCATCTGCCCTCCCGTATCTCTAAGCATCATCGCCTTGGCCGCGACCTCGGCCTCCTCTAGGACGACCTGCCATCTGAACAAGCATAACTCACATTAGATTCGTATCCACCACTGTTTCGGTTAACGAATTTATAACGTCCGTAGACGGTAAAGACGATCCACACTTATTAGTGGTCATCTGACTCCACTCATTCTAACTTCTCACACCCTTAACCCATCACTTATTCTTATCTTATATCCTAACTCAGTGGTTTCTTATGTCCGGTATTTCTTGATCAGAGCGTAACTACGCTCTGATACCACTTTTTGTAACACCCCGTCCAAAGCCAATCGTGGTTATCGTAAAACTTAACACTTAATCGAATTCGTCGTAGCGGAAATAACAAACACCTGGACCTTGCCACGGTCTGATCGTTAGAACATACCGGCCTTATAATATTACAACACTTATCCAAAATGAACAACCGACCAATCACCAACCAACCAACCGAGTCTAAGTATCTAAGTTATATGTCACAACAACTTACATCAGTTTCAATATAAACAGACGGGAGCACAAGCGCAACCCGTACTCAAAATAAACAACCCATCCTAAGTCTAACCACTCCTACTCTCGTGGTGCGTCTTCATGGGCCTCTTACCTGCAAGTGTAAAAACACCCTCAAAGGGGGTCAGCACGAATGCTGGTACTCCCTCTCATGGCCCCCAAGCTAACGGGCTACGACGACTAATTGTTGATAGCATGGAAATTGATTAAGTACACAAGCATGGTATAAGTGCAATAAACAACAATCCTCAGATGAACATAATAGCTCACACACAATGAACGACACAAGCGTTCCCTTATCAAGCGGGTTAGTAACCCCCTCCTTAGTCCTGAATTCCTTAACCTCAGTTCCTTATCTTACCTCAATCTTAACCTCAACTTATTCTCAGTATACAAACCGTTCCTAGAAGGGAATGGTTGTAGCTTAATCTCAAACCTAGGATTTAGGTGATCCTGCCGCACACATCTTAATGCCACCTACCCTGGATGGGAGTCCAGCGTAGCTGAGTCGGCAACCGGCCCTAGGCTACAAGTCCGAAGACAAGTCCTTAAGCGGAGGGCGGATCTGATTCAGATACCGTCCCCCTTTCCTTAGCATGCATGACCGGAGTCAGTCCCGGGTTTCCTCACTCAAGTTCGAGTTAGTAGAAATCTTAAACACCATGTGTTAGTCAAACCTTAACGGGTATTAACCAACAATCACCAATACTTAACTCTTATTCTTAACTCAGTAGTACTACTAACTAGGTTAGTAACAATCTCAAGTCTCGTGGGTTAGTGTAAAGAAAACACATACGCAACGAGAACATATATAACCGGTTGCATGTTTTATCTTGTCTTAGTCATGGCAAGTAATAGATAGCACACAAGCCGAGGGACACCTCGTTAGCAAGCAGGTCACAAGAAAGATTGTACCGTTCACCGTCGTCATCCAGTTGTTTAATACTCCTCCGGTTTCCAACTTTCAAGTCCTAAAATATCCATCCACTTAAATGATTAAGTATCTATACATTGCTTAACTTATTTAACTTATTTAACCCTTAGTGGTCCTCAATTAACACTTCTTAAGTCTTATAACTTAATCTTGCAACTTAACCTTAAGCTTATGAACTTATATTAACTTAACTTAATCCCCTTAGGTCCTTAGGTTTCTAATCATCAATGCCCTCTAAATGGTGTACCATTAATACCATTAAACATCCTTAGAATTTAAAGGTTTTTTTTAAGTGTTAAGGGTCGTCCGACCCACCGTTGGTGGGTCGGACCCTTCCAGTAACTTTCGGGTTCGAAAAACTCCACTTGTCCGACCATGTCCGACCCAACCAACTGGGTCGGATCATTCCAGAAATTCTCCCGTCTTTAAAAACTCTTCCGTCCGACCCACCTCCGACCCACCCCTGGGCGGACCATTCCAGAACATCTACAGTGGCTTAACAGAGGTCCGTCCGACCCAGAACTGGGTCGGACCCTGGGTCGGACCACTACAGACCTTACTCTTAAATTGTTCTTTCAATTCCAAATTTTTCCCCAAGCCTCCTAATGTGTTCTAACATCATCTAGACCCTTAAACCCACCTTAAACCATCTTCCAAACTCATTAAAACAACCTCCAAAGATCATTCCAATCCTTTACTCAATTCTTACAACAACTACTAACACTTAACACTTATTTCTTTCCTACATTTCAACATCCCTTTCACCTAGAACTTCTACTAGCCAAAAGTTCCCTCCTTAAGAACTTGACCACACCATATACACCACTTGCACCCCTATTACATTTTCCAAACCTTCCTTAAATTCTAAAATCTAGCTTCTGCCTAAATCATCTCAAAGTTTTACACTCATTCACATCAAACTTACACAAGTTTCCTAGCTTCTTTTATGCATTTACTTAAGGTTCCTTCATAAGCTTATGCTTCCATCCATCAACACATTATCTCCTTCCTAGTTGTTTACCAACATTTACCTAAGTCCTAAATACCCAAGTACACTCTTTTTATTCCTAAATCCTTTATAGTGATACCTAAGTCATTATAAGTCATTAAAACACCTTAATCTCACCCTTTTTCATCAAGACAACCTCTAGAACTTCCTAGTACTTCTTTAGTCATGAAATCTCCTTAGAACATCTTAAACACTTAAGTTCTTCACTAATTTTGCCATGGGTTCTCTAGTATATTGTTGCACCCATACACTTGGCTTTTCACCATCAAACAACCAATATCACTCAAATTCTCATCACAACACCTTAACACACAATTTACACCAAAACTACACCACATCATTACATAGTGTATAAACTTAAATGCTTGACACTTAGGCCCTTAAATGACAATAATCTTAACCACTGAATTTCCACATATATTTGCCTTTAACCTGCGAATACACACAACAAGGCTCCCATTGAAATAAAATGCTTCTTGTAATTCACCTTGATATTCTTAAACTCTCCTTTTTCTCATTTGCTCCTTAGTCAAAAGTTCACAAGTATAGTCATTGTTCTTTCTCCTAGGTTTTATAACCCCTTTTTCCCAATGTAAACTCTACACTAAGCTCATCACATATCTAAATCCCATTCCCTTAAACAATAAAACACCTTAAGGTAGGTAATTTACCTTATTCTTTCACAAGCTCACAAACTTTCCTCCTTAGGTTTGCCCTTGCTCAATCTCGGTCACCACTTAAACTATCCTTGCCAATGTTCTAACCAATATCCAATGAGTACTAGATAATACAGTAACCCTAAGGAACAAGCCCTAGGTTAAAAATGTGCTTTAAGGTATTAAGGTCATTGTTTTACCTTGGTTTCTCAAGACAAGCTTGGATATGAAGCAAGAAGGACCTCCTCTATCCTTTGGAGAGTAGAAAACAAGCTAGAACAAGGCATTAAAATGAAGCCTGAAATACCCCAACCTTAATATGTTAAGTAATTATGTAATTATGATTTTCTAAGGCTAATTAAGTCCTTAAGATCATTGGTGAAGAAAGGAAACCAAAAAGGAAAAGAAAATGCGTAAAAGTCACAAAACGTGAAAACGCGTATTTAATTATTCTAGGGGGTACATAACCTTCATTAGGGTTATAAATAGATTTTATACCTTAATTACACATTAAGAACATGTGGGAAAAAGTCCGGAAGAACGGATCCAAATAACGCGTTAAAACGCTAACGGAGTCCTAAAGCGCGTTTTTCGAGAAAACCCGAAAACATGATTTTAAACAGTTAAATGACCCCGTAAAAATTATAATTGATTATATAACTATAATTAAACATTAATGGATGACTAAGAGCTATTAAATTTAAAGAAACGAGAAAAATCCGAAAAACGGGCCCGGTTAGTTAATAGTGCTAAACCGGGTAAATTAACGAGCGTTTTCTGTAAAAGACGAAAAACGCTCCAGCATACATATACATGTGGGCCGGTTTTTATTAGTAGTCAAAACTCCCTTCTCTTAATTTGTAAACTAGCTAATTGGCTAAAGAAAAAAAAACAAAAGGAAAAGCAAAAAGGTGTAAAGTAGCTTTTCTCCCTCTATCCTCTCATTTTTTTCCCCTCACGTACTGCCTCTCTCTTTTTCTTCTTCCTCTGCCAATTTTCTTCTTCCTCTCTTCTACTGGAAGCGATTTTGAGCTTCCTTCCATGGCAGCCCACACTCCCTTGCTCACCTAGGCCACATTACTACTCCAAATCAAAAATAAATTACATAGTTGAACTCCTCTCATCAAGGGCTTCATTTCTATCTTTTCAAAATCTCCATTGGTGGAAGTTCATCTCCATGGGTATATCCCATTTGAAGAGAAAATTACATATTCTTGAAGCTTGGAGGCTCCTCTCTCATTCAAGGTAAAATATCCAAGAAAAACCCACCTTTCCTTCATTTCTTGGTATGACCGATTTTGCCCATTCTTATTCCTTGTTCCTTCCTTGTTTGAGTTTTTCTACAAGGCTCCAATGGTGGTTCGGGAGTCCTCCTTTTATTCAAGATGGCCAAAATTCATTCTAGGGTTTCAAGGTAATCTCTCTTTTTTGTGCTCTAAGCACCCCTCCTTGTAACCTAGCTCAACTAATAAGTCTAGGAGTAATATTTAGTGCCCAATTCCTCATTTGAATATTGATGTTTGAGGTTGGCAAGTGGTGGGCCAACTTGGCCGATTGTGACCAAGGAAGAGAAGGGGAGAAATGGGAAGAAAACTTGTGAAATTAAGGTAATTAAACTACCTTGGTGCTTATGTAATTGTTCTAGAATATTGGGATTGGGTAACGTAAATAATGAACCCAAAATAAGTGAGACAATGTATTTTAATGAGGTTCTAGGGAGTTGTGAATTGTTGTTTGAGTTTAAGGCCTTATAGCCAAGTAAATTGAGTATATATGTTGATAACGTTGTTTGAGGAGATTTTATGGAATTATGTATGCTGGTAGGACCCCTTGTGGGTGTGGCTAGATTAGGATGAATGTGGATGAAATTTGGTGGTAAGATGAGTTTTGGACAATGCTAGAAAAGCAACGGAGTTATGGCGAAATTTTGGTAGAAAATGAGTGTTTTGATGATGGCTTGGTGAATGGGAGAATCTAGGTGCTTGTAGTGTTGAGTGGAGTGGTTTAATAGCCTTGCAATGGTATTTGGAGAACTAAGAGGAGTGGTACAAAAATCTGTAGCACAAGTGTTAGAAAAAGTCACAGATTTGGCTAAGAATGAATAAGAGTGTTAGGCTTGAGCAACAAAGTATGAACTTGGGTTTTGGAAGTGTATTGGTCTAAGAACGTGTTGGTGTGGTGAGTAAGAGATTTAGTAAGGTTTGGGAAGTTTATGAAACAACAAAAGAAGTTTCATGTGCACTGTTGTGCTTAAGTGTGACAGGAAGAATGGAAAACTTGTATAAATTGACAAGAATTGAATGGTGAGTTTGACCAACGATTTGAGGAGGTTTAGTCAGTGTTTTAGTGTGTTTAAACATGTAGAAAACATGTGGAAAGTTTAGGAAATGATTAGAGGTGAATTATGGGTTGAAAACTGATCAAAAACTATAAATTTTGACAGTTCCAGGGTTGGTCCGGGTTTGCAAATCGGTACGCAAACCCGGACCATAGCTGTAACACCCCTACTAATAACCACACTTAACCATTAATCGCAGTGGAAATCACTCATAAACACTGACTATTTCAATGGGTGTACACGCCGTTAGCCACCCACGTGGCTAACAAGGCTATTACTTACACAATGTACCGTTTGATGGACAAGATTACCGAGCATTACACCTTACATTTACAAATCCATTATAAACTGAATACAATTACATCTACAATCCAAACTGTATCGAGTCTAATACATTCCATCATCGACATCACGCTAAACTAAATAACCACCCATACATAAACAGTTACCCCGTCCTACTCTTCAACGGCTACCAGCTTCATTGTAGCTGAAAAGTAATGGGGGCCCCCAAAGGGGGTCAGCACCTTTGCTGGTATGGTAATCCTGCAGCCCGCATGCTACCGGGGCCACGCACAACTAATTGTCGAGTGAGCATGTGAAATACCCCAACCTTAATATGGTAATTAATTATGTAATTATGATTTTCTAAGGCTAATTAAGTCCTTAAGATCGTTGGTGAAGTAATAAAAACCTAAAAGAAAAAGAAAATGCGTAATAGTCACAAAACGTGAAAATGCGTATTTAATTATTTTAGGAAGTATATAACCTTCAATAGGGTTATAAATATATTTTTATACCCTAATTTCACACTAAGAACATGTGGGAAAAATTCTGGAAGAAAACGGACCCAAATAATGCGTTAAAACCGCTAACGGAGCCTTAAAGCGCGTTTTTCGAGAAAAACCCGAAAACGTGACTTAAATGGTCAAACGACCCCGCAAAAAAATTATAGTTCATCAAATAACTATAATTAAACATTAATGGAAGCTTAAGAACCATTAAAATTAAAGAAACGAGAAAATTCCGGAAAACGGGCCCGTTTAGTGAATAGTACCAAAATCGGGTAAAATAACGAGCGTTTTCTGTAAAAGACGAAAATGCTCCAGCTAGTATTAATATAGGGGGTCGGTTTTTATCTGCTAATTAACCCCTCACACACTCACATACTAGCTAACTAATTAAAGAGGCAAAAAGCAAAAGTGAGAAAAAGTAAAAAGTACCTCACATACTCTCTCTCTTCTCATTTCTCTTCTCTCTCTCCCATCTCTTTCTTCCCCATCGTACTCCCTCTACTCCTCCTCCCTTCTTGCTGCGATTTGAGCTGCTCCACACAGCAACAATGGAAGCCTCCCTTTCTTCCTCATGCTCTAGCTCCATTTGAGCTCCAAATGTAAAATAAAATACATATTTGAACTCCCCTCTTCAAGCTCTACAATTCTATCTTTTCAAAATCCGAAAATGAGCAACTTCATCTCCATGGGTTTTGGGCATTTGAAGAATAAATGACACCATTTCGAAGCATGGAGTCTCCTCTTCCTCCTAAGGTAAAAAGTTTCAAGAAAAATCCGTTTTTCTTCACCTTTCTCTCTTGACCGATTTTGCTCTTTGTAACACCTTGTTTTCTTCTTGATTTTGAGCTTCAATTCAACTCTCCAATGGTGGTGGAGTTTTCCCTTTGATTCATGAGTGAGAACCCCTCTCAAAAATCTCCAAAGGTAAAACCCTAACTTGTGCTCTAAGCCCTTTTTGTTGAATTGATATTTCCTAAGGGTTTAGATAATTAATAGAATGTATTTTGTGTTTCTTGAATGTTGGGATGGAGTTTGGAAACTCCATTCCCACTTGACCGAAAATGAGAAGAGGAGGGGCAAGAGAAGAACCAAAAGAGAACTTGTGAAATTAAGGTAAGAAATCTACCTTAAGGCTTGTTTTAAATTGCTTTAGGATTTGAGATGGGAAATTAAATTAATGACCCAAATTATGAGTTGGGAATCTATGTGGGGGAGTGTGTAAAAATTGATTTAGAGATAATTGTGAACTTGTGTTGATTTAAGAGGCTAAGTGCCAATGCATTTGATTTTGGAGCTATATTGTTGTTTAATGAAATTTTGAGGATATATTATGCTCTGATAGAGCCCTTGTGGGTTTGGCTAGATTAGGTTTGAAAAATGATGACAAGATGAGGTTTGGGAGATGCTAAGTTTATGGGGAGGTTATGGCGAAATTTTGGTAGAAAATGAGTGTATTGATGATGGCTTGGTGAATGGGGGAACCTTGGTGTTGTAGTGTTGAGTAGGGTGGTTTAATAGCCTTGAAATGGTATTTGGGAAACTAGGAAGAGAAGGATGAAAATCTGTAGCAAGTTACATATGTGGAGCTTAGAAATGCTGGAAAAGAGTTAGTGTTTATAACTTGCGAAACAAGGAGTGAATGTGGGTTTTGGTTGTGCATTTATGTAGGAATGATTTGCAATGGTCATAAATGGATTTGATAAGTTTGGTAGGAGGTAAGAGCTATCAAAAGGAAATAGAAATGCACAAGTGTGCAAAATGCAAGAATGTGAAAAATGAGTTTGTTGAATTTGGGCAAGAATTGGGTGGTAGATTAAACCAATTATTTGGAGTGGTTTAGAGCATGTTTTGAGGTGTTTAATTATGTAGGAAACTTGTGGAAAGTTTATGGAAAGATTAGGGGTGGATTAAGGGTTGATTTAGGGTTGAAAAATGACCTTTATAGTAGTTTTTAGCAGGGTCCGGGACCTAGGATATGTACCAAGTCCCGGACCGCATCAAAAACATGCCGAGAGTGAATGCAGGAATTGGTCCGGGACTTAAGTTCAGGACCAAGTCCAGGACCAATGTCAAAAATAGGCCGAAAGTGAATTTTAGAGGTGGTCCGGGACCTTGGGTCCGGACCAAGTCCCGGACCAGGGCAAAAATTGCCTAAAATGTGTTTTAAAGTGTTCCAAAGGTGGGGGATTGATGGGTAATGGTTTTGGATGTTGTTAAGGACTTGTTTGGTGACTTTTAAAGGTCCTAAGAAGTATAAACAAGTGTTGGAAATGATTGAGGAAGTTGTGAGTTTAAGTACACAAAGTTAAACCGAAATAACGGGATAACGGGGTAAGTACGGGAGTAGCAATTATGTACCTACCGTAACGCCTTAATATTAATTGAACCATTTGACATGTAAATAGTGGTTCAAGAGTATGACATGAAGAACAAGTGTGAACCGAGGAACGTGAGAACACCGGTAAAGTATTCCCCACGGTGACAGGTATGGTTTTCTTGCAACCTGTGTCCTACCGGATTACACCGGCTTGTATGCCAATGTGTTTTTCTGTGTGTTTGCCACCTTGCAAGATAAAGCATGAAATGAGTTTACAGTAATTCATTATTGTGGCGTAATTAATTCCGATTGTGCTTAACCTTATTATGTGTTAATGATAGTTAACCGACCTTAGGTTCACATAAGAGTATCAGTGTTCGGAATAAACGTCCCAACCCACGGGAACGTTCTAACTACAGATATCCGTGCGTTTGTGTATGTTATGACTATGTATGAAGTATGTGACCTTGTCTTGTGTGTTGTTGTTATCGGATACAGTTATCCATGTTTATTAAAAGGGGATGTTACTTCCCTTATATGTCTAACAGAGTTAGTAACACTATGTGATGTATATATGTGGTAAGTTCCATAAAGGAACCTTTAACTAATATGTATATGTTATGTATGGTGAGGAATCCGGTCGTTCCGGTCGCGCGCGTTTTGTTTGGGAGTTGATGTATATATGTGAATTAACTCCCATCCTGTTATGTTAGGTTGTTTTCCTTCATTGGATTTCGACCTCCCACTAGCTTAGCCAAAGCTTACCTACCCGACCTCCACATCGGGCTAGGAGGGAAATTATGTGTAATGTTGGTAGGGTGTTGATGCCTAAGTTCGCTTCGACTCCCTCTTTGTTATGTTACGGTTGTTTTTCCTCTTGAGATTACAACCACCCACAAGCTTAACCAAGGCTTACCTAACTTATCATTATTGGGGTTAGGGGAAATTGCGTATGGTGTGATCAGTCCTATATGAGGCCGCCACACCTAAGTAAAGAAAATGTATGTATGTTGTGCGCGGGCTTATATCACCCCGGCACTCCCTAAGTAAAGTTTATGTTCTCTAAGAAGAGTGGAATTAAGTTGTGTATGTTGTTAAGTGAAGTGTGTTGTTATGTTGTGTGTGCTAACCTTGTGTATTTGTCCTATTAATGGATGTTTTCCTATAAGCATGATATGAGTGTGAGTTTGTGCATGTTTGAAATAAAATCAACCGCATGCAAAGACGACAAATAGTTGTGCGTGGCCCGGTAGCACGCGGGCTGCGGGATTACCATACCAACAAAGGTGCTGACCCCCTTGGGGGCCCCCATTACTTTACAGGTACAAAGGAGCTAGAAGCTGTTCGAGAGTAGGACGGGTAGTTGTTGTACATGGGTTGACATTCAAATTGAGCATGTAATGTAGGTGTAGTAAGACCGAAATTGTATCGGCGTTAGTTAGTAAGTACTAGGTACAGTTGTAATGTAAGTGTATGATGAATGTTGGACATGGAACGGGATTAATGTGTAGTTGCTCGGGAGTTTAGTCCATCAGACCGGTACGATGTATGTATGTTAGCCTTATTGGCCACGTGAGTGGCTAACGGCGTGTAACACCAAAGAGTTGAGTTATGTTGTGAGTTGTGATTTACACTGCAAAGTATTGTTAAGTGTGTTATTTGTAGTTGGGGTGTTACAGCATGCATGTTATTTTTTTTTAGCTCGCAAGAAAACTATAAACACATGACAAACTTATAAGCACACACATCCAAATCAAAGGATACAACCTAACATTCACGCATCACATTGGTTAGATCACCTCATTACACTTTACTTAAGGTGTGCCGGACTAAATATAAGTCCGCACACCGTACATATTTACTTTACTTAGATGGGTCAGTCTTAGTATAGATCCGTACACATTATACACATATTCCCCTAGTCCGACGTGAGTCAGATAATAGCTTTGGTTAAGCTATCCCGGTCTTAATATAGGACCGTACACATTATACACATATCCCCCTAGTCCGACGTGAGTCAGATAAATAGCCTTGGTTAAGCTTGAGGGTGGTTGTAATCCAAGAAGGAAAAACAACCATAACATAACAGAGTGGGAGTTAATTAACATATATACATCAACTCCCAAACAACACGCGCGACCGGAACGACCGGATTCCTCACCCCCCATAATATATACATATTAGTTAGAAGTTCCTTTATGGAACTTATCACATACATACACCTTTTGGTGTTACAAGTTTGGTTAATCACACACAAGGGATGTAACATCCCATTCGAACAAACATGGACGACAACATTCGTTAAACAACGATACATTTAACAAGGCAACACACATAACCACAATATACAACTAAAGCACGGATAGCCGTAGTTAGTACGTTCCCGTGGTTGGGATGTTTAATCCGGATATCGAACTCTTATGTGATCCTAGAGTCGGTTAGCTACGGTTTAACACATAAATAAGGTTAAACGGTATCGGAATTATTTACGCCACATTAATGAATTACTATAAACTCATTTCATGCTTTATCTTGCAAGGTGGCAAACACACAGAAAAACAAGTTGGCATACAAGCCGGTGTAACCCGGTAGGACACAGGTTGCAAGAAAACCATACCTGTCACCAAGGTCCACTCTATTGCGTTCTTTTAGGTTCCTTGAATAATCTTTGAACAACTGGTAACATTACATTTGTTTCCATTAAATCGGGGCAATACAATTGTTAAACGACTAGTGCGCCCATAGTTAACCCCGTTATCCCATTATACTTAATTTTACTCTTGTGATCTTAAGTTCACAACTCTCACATCAAACCTAACACTTGTTTACACATTTTAAGGCCTTTACATGTCACTAAAACAAGGCCTAAACATCATCCAAAACCATTACCATCCAATCCCCTATCATTAGAAGGCAGAAGCCACAAAAATGGAGTTCAAAAGATTATTGGTCATTTTAAAATCAAAATATACAAAACATATGCCAAAACATGTCAAAACAGATAGTACTCGAAAAGAGGAATCCAACGCCGCAAACGGCACTCAAAACGGAGTTCAAACGAAAAAGTTATGCAAAAACAAAGGCTGGTCCGAACATGCGTCTGACCTTGCATGTTCGGACATAAGCCGAGAGTCTGAAAATCTTCCGACGTATGATGTCCGAACTTCAATGTTCGGACACATGTTCGGACATACCGAAAACTGCAAAATCATTACGGAAAACAGCCAGAACCAAGCCACAAATCCCCCACAAACATACATAATTTATTGTAGCAAATTACCCACTCGAAAACACATTTCCACGGGGTTTTAACGCATCATCACACATTAAAATCAACCAAAACATCACCAAATCAAAGAGTCAAAACAATCATATACGAAACACAACAAAATCAGAAATCCCCATGGACGAACGCACACAACCGAATCCATATACCACCTACACTCTATTCAACATTACAAACACCAAGGTTCTCCCATTCACAAAGCCATCATCAACACACTCATTTTCGACCAAAATTTCACCATAACCTCCCCATAAACTTAACACATCCCTTCTCACCAATTCTCATTCTTTTCATTCCTAATCTAGCCACACCCTTACAAGGGTCCTACCAGCACATAATAAATCCTCAAATTCCATCAACTACAATATATCACCATAATCTCAATAAACCACAATATCAATCACAAACTCAAACATTTGGCTCTTAAGGCCCTCAATTCAACCATTAATTCACAAACCTCTCTAAAATCAACTAAACACATTTCCAACGCAGATTTCAATCCAAAACTTGGGTTCATTAATTTGTTTACCCATCCCAAACTCTAAAACAATTACAACAAGGTTCAAGGTAGTTTTCTTACCTTAATTCACAAGTCTCTCCTTAATTTTCCTCGTGCTCCACATCTTCTCAAAATCGATCAAGAGGGCATGGAGTTTCCAAACTCCATCCCAACATTCAAGGACACAAAACATACTCAATTAATTACCTAAACCCTTAGTGAAATACCCCAAACCTTGATATGTGGTTTAAATATCAAACTATGGTATGTAAAGGCTAAAAGTGCCTTAGAAACATTAGTGAACAGTTTAAACCATAGTAAATGCAATAAAGCATTAAGACACAGTTTGAGCAAAAACATGCTCTAAGCTATGAGTGAACTTGGTTAGGACCCAAAGAGCCTACCAAGACTTAATAATATTCAATTATGATTTAATAAGGCTAAATAAGTCCTTAGGAAACCTTGGTGGACAGTTAAACCAAATAAAACACAAGAAAATACCTTAAAGTCAATAAGAGCAAAAATGTGCTCTAAGCTTGGGATAATTTGTAAAAGACCTAATGGTCATACCTATACCTTATAAATATGTTAATGAACTTATTAAATCAATTACCAAAGAAAACCAAGCTTGAAAACAAGTTAAAACACAATGTGCTTTAAGGAGTCTTAAAGCACGTTTTTGAAAAATTGTCTTGTAAATGAGTTTTGAATGGCTAAATGTCCATCATTACTCTTTAATTAACATGTGTACTATATAGTATCACATTTGGAAGTCTATGTCAATGGGAAATCAAAAATTTCACTTCTATGTGCCTTGTTTTTGTGAATAGTGATTTTTATAAGCTAGTTTGTAACATATAATGTTATAAGTAATTAAATTGACCAACAAAGACTATAATACCCTTAATGATATAAAGGGGGCCGGTTTTTGTAGTAATGAGTCACCAAACATGTTAACTTGTTAAGTAAATAAAGATGACTCATAAGTTACTATTTGCTTTAAGTTATAAATATCTTCAAAAGCAAAACCAATCTCATTTCTCTCATTTCTTTCTTCATTTCACACGGTTCCCTTCTTCTTCAACCTCTCTCTTCTTGTTCTCTCTCGGTAATATACCAACACCACCATTGTTTTCCATCTTTGACCACTTGTAACTCCTAGCTCCATGGTCCAAATTCAATTCCAAGACCACCATTCTTCTAGTTGGAGCAAGCTCTACACTTCTACCTTTTCAAATCTTCAAGAACTCAATTTCGGTGCCAAGGAGATTCACCATTGATGGAGCTTGAGCTAACCTTTTCACATATTATTGTTCTCCTTTGCTTCTAGGTAAGGAATCTCAAAGAAAAATCAAGTTTCCTCTCCTTTAGTACATGGCCGAAAATTCACCTCACCATGGTGTCTTTACCTTGCTTGTTTTAGCTTCATTTGAATCTTCCAAGGGCTTGGCGGAGTCCTCTCTTGATATATATTCAAGCTCTCTTTCCATTCCAAGGTAAACAATCATTTTAATACCTTAAGATAATATATGTAAACCTAGGGTTTACAATGAGATGAAACATAAGTTTTGTATACTCATTTCAATGTTGGTATATTGTTTAGTAGTTGACAAGGAAAGAAATGCCTTACCGGTTTTATAAGGAAACAAGAAAGAAGTTTTGAGGGAAAGAGGTAAATATGCTATCTCAATGTGGTTTAATGCCTTAGGAGAAATGAGCTTATAATGCTTGCTAAAACTACCTAAAGAGCAAATGGTGAATGACTTAATAAGGTGTTCTCAAGGAGACTAGTAAAGAACATATGTCTTGGTGTGTGTAATTGCAGGTCAAAGGCATTATTTATGTGGGAAATTCAGTGTTTAAGGTTTATGCAAGTTAAGGGCCTAAGTGCCAAGCAATTTAAGTTATGCACTTATTGTGATGTAGTGATAAATGTGTGAAGTTGTGTATAAAATGTGTTCGATGGATTTTAGGTGTTCTTGAATGAAATAAGGTAAAAACCTAAGTGTTTGGATGTGAGCATATACAAGAGAAGCTGTAGCCAAATTTGGGAAATGTGTAAGAAGTTCTAAGTGTTTTAAGTAAGTTTTGGTGAACTAGGAAGTGTTAAAGGTGAACAAATGTTTTACTTGGGAAGAAAACATGTATTAAGGTGATTTAGAGTGATGCAAGGATTTAGGTGTTATCTTGGAAGCTCTAGGAATTCAATGTGTGTTTTTGAGAATGTATTTAAGTCTTGAAGAAGTTTGTTTAAGGTTTAGGAATGTTGATGTACAAGGAAGAAGTGATGTTTAGGTAAGATGTGAAAAAGGAGATTTAGTTAGTAAAAAAGAAGTTTGAGAGATGATGTTAAGGTGTAGAGGAAACACCTTGGTATAGTGGTCATTATTGGTGAAATACCACTTGGGAATCTTAAGAGGAAACATTCCAAGTGCTAAGAATTTTGTAAGGAATTTGTGAATGATAAGATGGTTTTGGTGTGTAGTTTAGAGAGTTTAGTACATGGCTAAAGGTGTGTTTGAAGTGCCCAAATGAGGTTAGGGTGTGCTAGGATAGATGTGGTGAAGTTTGGAGTTGAATGAGAAAAAGGAAAACAAGGGTCTGGGCAGACCAAACTTGCGACCGAACTTGCAAGTTCGGTCGAGCCCAGTTTACCCTGCGAGAATTGGCTTCTGGAATGGACCGACCTTGGGGACCGGACTTGCAAGGTCGGTCGGGCTTGTATTTTGTTACGGATTAAGTTTCTGGAACTGACCGAACATGGGACCGGACTTGGCAAGTTCGGTCGGGCTTGAATTTTCAAAGGGAAGAAACTCTCGGGAATAGACCGAACATGCGACCGAACTTACAAGGTCGGTCGGAGTAGAAAATTTTGACGGAAATGTGTTCTGGAATGGACCGAACTTGGACAGTTCGGTCGGTAAAGTCGGTCGGACCAAAATGTTGTTTTAAGGTTATAAAATGATATGTAATGATGGGGATTGATAGGTGAATGATGTTATAAAGTTGTTAAGGACATGTTAGGTGAGTTTTAATGACAATTAAGTGGGTGAAAAATTGTATTAAAATGTAAAAGTAAAACAAGTTAAAAATGTCAAGTTATTTAACTAAGTTAACGGGGAGAGTTATAAGCATTAGACTTTAAACAATCATGTTACCCCGATGTTAATAAAAATACATGTAATGTTATCAGTTGTTCGAGAATTGCTCGAGGAACATAAGTGGACGTGGTAAAGTGGACTCCGGCGACAGGTATGGTTTTCTTGCAACCTGTGTCCTACCGGATTACACCGGCTTGTATGCCAATGTGTTTTCTGTATGTTTGCCACGTTATAAGATAAAACATGTAATGAGTTTACAGTAATTCATATATGTGGTGTGTTCAACTCCGATACCATTTAACATCGGCAGTGTTAACCTTAGTTAACTGAGTCTAGGATCACATGAGAGTTTGGTATTCGGATTAAACGACCCGAACCATGGGGCGTTCTAACCACGGCTATGCGTGAGTTGATTATGTGATGTTGTGTAAGTGAATGTAGGGATCTCCCTTGTATGATTAACCCAGTTCGAATACTGTATGAGTGTAGTTATGATAGACTCCATAGTGGGGTTCTAACTAATATCTAAAAGTAAGTATGTACTAACAGTAGTGAGGAATCCGGTTTGGCCGGTCGCGCGTTGTTTGGGAGAGGGTATCCTTCTTAGCCTTACCCTTCTCTTTGTTATGGTTGTTTCCCTCACGGGTTATGATCTCCCATAGCTCACTCCAAAGCTTAGCTATTCTGACTTATGATCGGTTTAGGGGGAACATGTGTTTGTGTGATGTGTCCGGGCCTCCAAACCCGAACCATCTTAACTTAAGTTACTCGTCCGACTATTAGGACGGTAATGAGTGTTGTTGTTATTGTATAACGAGCTTACCATGAGAGTAATACCATTCTCTAGGCTCACCAGTGAATTAACTATGTTTGGGTCGGTTCCTAAGAGAACCATTCCCGTTATGTTATGTATTTTGTTGTGATGCAATATCTATTGCGGTATTATGTTGTGCACGTGGAAACGTGCAAGGTGTTGTTAGGTGTTGTATGTAGTGTATGTTATATGTTGTATAATGTGGAGTGAGTGGATCATGGATATGATTCCCAGTTTGTGATAAGAGGCGTTTAAGGATAACCCGATTTAAGGGTAAGTGTCGTCTATTAAGGAAGTAGCTCCATTAGAGGAGGAACACTCTAGGAATAATGAATACCATGAGTGACTTATCAAGTATGGATATATTATCCGTTTGTTGAGCCCATTGAGGCGAAATGTATGTGTTGTGTGTTTACAGTTGCGTGCATGACTAAATATAATCAATCGCATGTTAAGACGACAATTAGTTGTGCGTGGCCCGGTAGCATGTGGGCTGCGGGATTACCATACCAGCAAAGGTGCTGAGCCCCTTGGGGGACACCCTTTCTCTTCTTTTCCTATTTCAGGTACAGAGAGCTGGAAGCCGTTCGAGAGTAGGACGGGGTAGACATTGTGCATGGGTAATCATTTAAGTGTATGTATACAGTAGGTGTAGTAAGACCGAAATTGTTGTCGGCACCAGTTTAAAAATACTCGGTATAGTTGAAAGGTGTATGTTGTTGTTGTTGTTAATGGAAAGGGATAATAATGTGTAGTTGCTCGGGAATTTAGCCCATCAGACCGGTACAATGTGTATGTATTAGCCTTGTTAGCCACGTGGGTGGCTAACGGCGTGTAACACCAACGAGTTAAGTAAAGTGATGAGGTTGTTTTTCCGCTGCAGTTTATTGTAAGTGTGTTAATGTTGGATGGGGTGTTACAAAAAGTGGTATCAGAGCGAAGTATCGCTCTGATGACTGAATTACCGAGCTTAGGAAGTACCGAGTTAGGATTTAAGTATTTTGGGTTAAGGGTTGAGTGATAGCGTGAGAGATACGCTAGATAGGAATTTCCAGTGTGTACTGGAAACCTACAATATCCATCCCACCCTCCACAATCCCTGTTTTATAACTTGGGAAACAACGCCAGATAGATGAAAGTCCTCTCATACTCGGGAATACCCGATCTGGCTGTTATTAAATACCTTTAGGGTACGGAGAACCTGTCATACGGTAGATCCCGAAAACAGGGAATCCCGGAGATGGTTCCCATCTAAACAGTGTAAACCGCATTAAATAGAGAAGAATGAAGGATTTTGTGTGTAAGAGAATAAAATTTCCGGCAACCTGGGTCGACATGCAGGGCAGTCGAGAGTAACCAGCTTGCAACGCACCGACCGTGCAACAGGCAAGAAGTGGATTAGTGAAACCCGAGACGAGTGTCTATGGGACCACAGTTGATAAATAATACACCAACGGTATACCAACCGACAAGGGAACTACAACGTAGAGCCCAAATACGTGGAACGGGCTACAGAGAGAATACAATACTAAGAAAAAGGGGTCTCCAAGAATGGGAAACACCCTAGTTGATGATCGTCATGTGAAGACAGTGAGAAGTCACCCAGAAGAGTTATTATCAAGGCAGTAAGATCAGTGAGGGCCAATAAGGCCACTGATGACAGTATGGGTAAAAACAATACCATAACCAGTATGTGTTAAACCGATAGCCAGTTAGCATGGCGCACTTGCTATAGCAAGTGCTGCTATAACAGGGTTGTTCGAGAAATTTATAATAAATACAAAGTACTTAGTAAAGTACCACGAAGTTAAGTGTGAACATTATAACCATGGAAGGGCTTAACAGCCTGACCTTTGTAATTGGAAGTACACCAGTCAGCAAGAAGCTAGACTTGGCTAAGGTAAGAAGATGTTGTGAAACCATGAAAATTTTCTTTCAAACTCAGATTTATTCAAACCCTTTTCTTTTCAAAACCAGATTTTCTTTCAAACCAACACTTCTTTCCAACCTTCTTTTAAACCAAACCAGTAAAACCAAGAGCAGTTGATAAGATACGACAGTGGATGAACTTTCCCTCGATTAAGTTCGGGAAGCAAGGAATGAATATTGTCACGGGACAATATAAGGGAGTTGACAACAGAATACTTCACCTAGGCGTGTGACGGACACTACGAGTGTACCAACTGAATTGTGGGACGACCGCACTCCGATAGGAGCTTGTGGGCCTGACAGACCTACTTATGGGTTAGTTGGGTAAGTAGTAATGTATCATTATGGTACCCCACATATGTATACGAGTGGAGTCCGAAACATGGGAAGTAGTTGACTCCGTCTACGGTCAACAGTATAAATCAAACAAGAGCTAGAGATTACAAGGAATGGTTGAAGTTAAGGAACTCAGTTAAGTTAACGAGACTAAAAGGATTAGTGAATTCCTCTCAAGGAAATGTTTAAGAGTTAGGAAGTGCGAAGTGCACTAACTGTTATGTAAAGCCATCACACATGTCTTAAGAATTCCGAGGGATAAACATGTTAGCTGGAACGGTGACCCAGCCTGTGCATGGCAAGGCAGATGCCTGATGTGGACACATTAATGTGCAATGAATGGATGAAACTCCCGAATGAGTTACCTTACCTACCAGGACATGCTGACTCTTCACAGAAGGAGATATAAGCCAGCTAAAAACGCAAAACGCGTGGCTAACTGAGTATACCAGTGAGTTGTGAACCCGATGTAAGGCCATAATTAGCAACACCCAGGCAACCTTGAAGGGTGTTGCAGTAACAATTGTCGAACAAAATAACATGACAAACAACACAGGGTTGAAACTAACCCCAGTTTAGACATAAGTTGTCAGGAGACGGACTAACAATCTTAAGGGGCATCCCATGAAAGGAAAACGGAATGCAACGACCTTGTCATGGAGCTCGATATGATTCCAAACTATGTATGTTGTACAGAGAGTACATGTGTGTGGACAGCCTACAATGAGCGCACCTCAAGGCAAATAGGCTTATCGGCCATAATAAAATGTGTTATGCAAATTAGATTTATTGCAGAATTTATGTTGTATAAGTGAATAGAGTGGTAAACGAACCACTGCATTAAGAGTGGGAATACCTCTCGATATTGTGACACCGCAGGAGCGGTAGTGATGTGAATCAAGTTCAAGAAATATGTTAAGGATGGATGATCTTAATATTGTAAGAGAGCAGTTAGCTCAGTAGTATGTGTGTATAAAGTGAAACACCGAGCTGAATAATGTCGGCTTTGACTCAAATGATCGATGCTCAAGGAGCCTACAGTAGTCATCCAAATGAATGACGAACCATAATATAAGTATGGGTGTGGAAGTTAATGTCACAGTAAATACCATGTAAGTTATTGTTATGCAATGGGTAAGAGCACTAATAATGTGGCAGATAAGACCAGTCATGAGTTAAACTCAATGGACATGCAAGCAAGTGATGATGCACAGACTGGGCAATAAGCCAATGGTCGGTACTATGTGATGAGGAACTCAGTGTGAATTCCATGGCGAATCGCATAAGGGATTTACTGTCAAGAGTTTACACCTCTGCACTCTGTATGACTGAGTGTTTTGGTATTGCACTTGCGTAGTAATGATCAAGTGGGATAGCTAGGAATTGGAAACATGTTAATTGTGGAGAAATAATGTTACAATGGCCGATGCATAAGAAATGCAAAGCCGCACCAATAAAAGAGTACTTGTACAAAACCAAATGTGGAGCATGATTAACAGTAAGTGACTACAGTACACAACTGCAAATAGCGGTATGGAATATAGCCCAAATGTTGTAAATAGCTAAGAGAGCACTACACACTAGGTAGTAGCCCAATCTCAACTGACTGTAAGTCGGAAGGGAACAAGTCAATCATTGTGAAATACATAGCTGCATATACGTCAATTATTATGGAAGTGGAATTAGAAAGTTTATAACTCACCGAATTCGCTAACGGTAAGAGATACCACGCGTCGGTTGAGAACCATTGTTACCAAGATGAAGTCACAATTGGGGATGTACAATACAGTAAGAATAACAAATGGAGCAACTAAGCTCTACAGTTATTAGAGTTCGCAGCAGAAACTAGTGAGCCATGATTCAAGTGTTGAATGTGCATGGTGACATGAGTGAATGGCTAGTTATTAACGCCAAGAAGCTAACAGGCCATAATCGAAACCAACTAAGAGTTTAAACAAAACTCCAATGAGAATTCTTGGTTTAGGAACTAAACCGCCAATATGGTTAAGATCCTCTAATCAGAATCCATTGTGTAACAGACCGCGTGGAAGTTAAAACCTTTACGACGGAAGTACATGTAGAGCCAATGTTTAATGATTGTTACGTGGGCGTAATCCCTTTTAAGGGGGGTAGAGCGCAAAACCACTTAGTGTATATTACTGTACAAGTGTACGTAGTGTATGTGACTTATATTGTGACATAGCACAAAATTATTGTTTTGATTGGGTGTGTTGTTACGTAAACATACACATTCATTCATGGTTTAATTGTGGTAATTGCGCACAGAAGATGACTACCATTGTGATAAGTGTTGTTGATTTATTAACAGTTGTGATGATAGTACAAGTGTGGGAGTAGAGAAACTCCCGGGGGAACAAACCCGACAGTGTATAAATGTGAAATTGTGTGGTGTATTTTGATAAAATATATGTGTTATATATACTATATAGTGATTCAAAAAGGGCATATACCGACATAGAAACCTAGTGAGAATAAGATTCCCTAGGCAACAGGATTAAAGTGAGTGGAGGTAACTGATAGACGGAGTTCTATCCCTTGGAGATGTTATGATCATGACTAGAATGATTTAAAAGATAGAAAATTGGAAATGAGTGATTTAATTGATGCTTGAAAATGAAGTGGGAGGTGGAACTTGATTTGCATGTGATCAAGGGAAGCCGAACACAAATTGGGATGGAAGGATAGTTCAACACTGATGCTGATCACATCAGGGTTGGACGACTCTTGAAACTCCCTATAAGTGGTCACAAAATACCACGCTAATAAATGAAGCAAAGAGCTTAAGTTGGTCTTGGAGTTGCGTGTGTTTTCAAAAAGGATTTTCAATTGGTATTTATAAAACGTTGATAGATACTTTACATAATTAAAGTTCTCTTACTTAACCTCACAAGGAAATTTTAAACTTAAGTGATTGTTTTGATCTCCCAAGGACACGGGACGGAAGGTGTCCATCACACACCGGTGTTCTGCGGGATCACAGTGTATATCAAAAATATTTTTGATTGCTATAATGCTATGACATGTTGTGTGGTATGTGTAATAAATGTTATTTTGACTTTGATCTCCTAAAGTGTATGCTTCAGACCTATGAGTCTAAATGTGTTGTGTTACATAGACCTATGTGTCTAAATGTTGTTATGTTACCCAAGACCAGTGATCAAAGGGGTTGTTATGTATGTGTAAGTGTTGTTAAGATACCCGGACCATTGAGCCCGAGGTTCATGTGAATATGTTATGTATGTGTGGATGTGAATGTGTTGCCCGGACCATTAAGTCCGAGGTTGTGATGTAAAGTGTGTTTTTGGTTATGGAAGTTATTTCCAAGTGATTCCTGTGTTCTAATCTAATGATGTGTGGAAAGTGTGAACTTCGAGGACGAAGTTCTTTTAAGGGGGGTAGATTGAAATACCCCAAACCTTGATATGTGGTTTAAATATCAAACTATGGTATGTAAAGGATAAAAAGTGCCTTAGAAACATTAGTGAACAGTTTTACCATAGTAAATGCAATAAAGCATTAAGACCAGTTTGAGCAAAAACATGCTCTAAGCTATGAGTGAACTTGGTTAGGACCCAAAGAGCCTACCAAGACTAATAATATTCAATTATGATTTAATAAGGCTAAAGTCCTTAGGAAACCTTGTTGGACATTAAAAACCAAATAAAACACAAGAAAATACCTTAAAGTCATAAGAGCAAAAATGTGCTCTAAGCTTGGGAAAATTTGTAAAAGACCTAATGGTCATACCTATACCTTATAATATGTTAATGAACATATTAAATCATTACCAAAGAAAACCAAGCTTGAAAACATGTTAAAACACAAAATGTGCTTAAGGAGTCTTAAAGCACGTTTTTGAAAAATTGTCTTGTAAATGAGTTTTGAATGGCTAAATGTCCATCATTACTCTTTAATTAACATGTGTACTATATAGTATCACATTTGGAAGTCTATGTCAATGGGAAATCAAAAATTTCACTTCTATGCCTTGTTTTTGTGAATAGTGATTTTTATAAGCTAGTTTTACATATAATGTTATAAGTAATAAATTGACCAACAAAGACTATAATACCCTTAATGATTAAAGGGGGCCGGTTTTTGTAGTAATGAGTCACCAAACATGTTAACTTGTTAAGTAAATAAAGATGACTCATAAGTTACTATTTGCTTTAAGTTATAAATATCTTCAAAAGCAAAACCAATCTCATTTCTCTCATTTCTTTCTTCATTTCACACGGTTCCCTTCTTCTTCAACCTCTCTTCTTCTTGTTCTCTCCATGGTCCAAATTCAATTCCAAGACCACCATTCTTCTAGTTGGAGCAAGCTCTACACTTCTACCTTTTCAAATCTTCAAGAACTCAATTTCGGTGCCAAGGAGATTCACCATTGATGGAGCTTGAGCTCACCTTTTCACATATTATCGTTCTCCTTTGCTTCTAGGTAAGGAATCTCAAAGAAAAATCAAGTTTCCTCTCCTTTTAGTACATGGCCGAAAATTCACCTCACCATGGTGTCTTTACCTTGCTTGTTTTAGCTTCATTTGAATCTTCCAAGGGCTTGGTGGAGTCCTTTCTTGATATATATTCAAGCTCTCTTTCCATTCCAAGGTAAAAACAATCATTTTAATACCTTAGATAATATATGTAAACTAGGGTTTCATGAGATGAAACATAAAGTTTGTATACTCATTTCAATGTTGGTATATTGTTTAGTAGTTGACAAGGAAAGAAATGCCTTACCGGTTTATAAGAACAAGAAAGAAGTTGTGAGGGAAAAGAGGTAATATGCCAATCTCAATGTGGTTTAATGCCTTAGGAGAAATGAGCTTATAATGCTTGCTAAAACTACCTAAAGAGCAAATGGTGAATGACTTAGTAAGGTGTTCTCAAGGAGACTAGTAAAGGAACATATGTCTTGGTGTGTGTAATTGCAGGTCAAAGGCATTATTTATGTGGGAAATTCAGTGTTTAAGGTTTATGCAAGTTAAGGGCCTAAGTTGCCAAGCAATTTAAGTTATGCACTATATTTGATGTAGTGCTAATGTGTGAAGTTGTGTATAAAATGTGTTCGATGGATTTTAGGTGTTCTTGAATGAAATAAGGTAAAAACCTAAGTGTTTGGATGTGAGCATATACAAGAGAAGCTGTGGCCAAATTTGGGAAATGTGTAAGAAGTTCTAAGTGTTTTAAGTAAGTTTTGGTGAACTAGGAAGTGTTAAAGGTGAACAAATGTTTTACTTGGGAAGAAAACATGTATTAAGGGATTTAGAGTGATGCAAGGATTTAGGTGTTATCTTGGAAGCTCTAGGAATTCAATGTGTGTTTTGAGAATGTTATTTAAGTCTTGAAGAAGTTTGTTTAAGGTTTAGGAATGTTGATGTACAAGGAAGAAGTGATGTTTAGGTAAGATGTGAAAAAGGAGATTTAGTTAGTAAGAAAAGAAGTTTGAGAGATGATGTTAAGGTGTAGAGGAAACACCTTGGTATAGTGGTCATTATTGGTGAAATACACTTGGGAATCTTAAGGAGGAAACATTCCAAGTGCTAAGAATTTTGTAAGGAATTTTGGAATGATAAGATGGTTTTGGTGTGTAGTTTAGAGAGTTTAGTACATGGCTAAAGGTGGTGTTTGAAGTGCCCCAATGAGGTTAGGGTGTGCTAGGATAGGATGTGGTGAAGTTTGGAGATGAATGAGAAAAGGAAAACAAGGGTCTGGGCAGACCAAACTTGTGACCGAACTTGCAAGTTCGGTCCGAGCCCAGATTACCCTGCGAGAATTGGCTTCTGGAATGGACCGACCATGGGGACCGGACTTGCAAGGTCGGTCGGGCTTGTAGTTTTGTGTACGGATTAAGTTTCTGGAACCGACCGAACATGGGACCGGACTTGGCAAGTTCGGTCGGGCTTGAATTTTCAAGGGAAGAAACTCTCGGGAATAGACCGAACATGCTACCGAACTTACAAGGTCGGTCGGAGTAGAAAATTTTTGACGGAAATGTGTTCTGGAATGGACCGAACTTGGACAAGTTCGGTCCGGTAGTCGGTCGACCAAAATCGTTGTTTAAAGGTTATAAAATGAATGTAATGATGGGGATGATAGGCAATGAGGTTATAAAGTTGTTAAGGACATGTTAGGTGAGTTTTAATGACAATTAAGTGGGTGAAAAATTTGTATTAAAATGTAAAAGTAAAACAAGTTAAAAATGTCAAGTTATTTAACTAAGTAACGGGGAGAGTTATTAAGCATTAGACTTTAAACAATCATGTTACCACGATGTTAATAAAAAATTCATGTAATTTTATCAGTTGTTCGGAATTGCTCGAGGAACATAAGTGGACGTGGTAAAGTGGACTCCGGCGACAGGTATGGTTTTCTTGCAACCTGTGTCCTACCGGATTACACCGGCTTGTATGCCAATGTGTTTTATGTATGTTTGCCACGTTATAAGATAAAACATGTAATGAGTTTACAGTAATTCATATATGTGGCGTGTTCAACTCCGATACCATTTAACATCGGCAGTGTTAACCTTAGTTAACTGAGTCTAGGATCACATGAGAGTTTGGTATTGTAACACCCCTACTACGCGCCTAACAATAAATACAGTCGCAGCGGAAATGACCAACTAATCATCAACTAACAAATTGGTGTTACAACGCCGTTAACCACCCACGTGGTTAACTAGGCAGAATAAATAACAACGTATCGGTCTGATGATCAGACTCCCGAGCAATAGGACCCAACATCCAAACATAACCATAACCATTAAAACCGAGTATTTAATTTACATACCGTCTACAACATAACATCCTCCACCGTCAACTAACAGTACCAAAATATAACGCCACGGGAGCACAGGCGCATCCCGGGCCAACATCCAAAATAAACAAAAGTATCATGGTCTAAACCTACAACCATTCCGCCTCTTCAAGTCTCATCCTGCAATGAAAAAGAAAATGGAGCCCCCGAGGGGGTCAGCACCTTTGCTGGTATGGCTAACGCGCAGCCCATCGGCTACCGGGATACGCGCAAACCACTTGTCATGATAACATGGAGTTCTTTTAAAACAACCAACATCATATACATGTATTTATTCACCATAACATAGCACATTAACAATCCATAACACCACAAGGTCGGTTCTCACAAGGAACATTCCATCATGGTTAGAATACCAAGTGAGCCTAGGATTTTCATTAATCCCATGTTAAGCTCGTTACATACCTCGTTACCATCCCGTTATTTGAATGGTTAACTTAATCCCAAGGTGTGTCGGATATAGTGATCCCAAGCACACCGAAATAACATACGTATGCCCCTGTGGCCCGACGTGAGTCAGTAACTAGCTTTGGATAAGCTAAGGGAAGGTTGAAACCAAATTGGAGAACAACCTATACATACACCAAGAGAGTCGAACCGGATATGATATCGACCCCCGTCCTCACACGCGTGGCCGGAACAGACCGGACTCCTCACTCCCCCGGTTAGCACTTGTTAGTGATCATACAAGTGATCTTGTTAAGTCACACACAAGCAAGCATTAGGTCTTGTTAGACACACCAAGGGATAGGAGTCACATAATACATCATCATAATATAACAACCGTAAACTCTTTTCATGCCTTAATCTTGTAAGGTCGTAAACACACAGAAAAGCAAACAGCACACAGGCCGGTGTAAACCGGTAGGCAACAGACTGCAAGAAAACCATACCTTGGCCCTTGCCTTGTTTCGTTCCCACCTTGAGAGAATCCTATACACATTAGTAAGGTCGGTTAATTAATTATTTAACTTCACACTTACTATGTATTCAACATGCTTGTATGACATGTTTTAATGCCTATCTTACCCTAGGTTACCTTCATTAAACACCCTAGGGTTAACTACATAAGTCACATTCTTTTCTGTTTTTTTTTTTACAAGTTTTGGTCCGACCGACCCACCGTCCGACCCACAACTGGGTCGGACCCTCCCAGTGGTTTTCGGGTCTGAAGAACCTTACCTTGACCGACCCATGTCCGACCCAACCTTCTGGGTCGGTCCATTACAGAACCCTTTTACTTCCTTATAATCATGCCGTCCGACCCACGTCCGACCCACCATTCTGGGTCGGTCCATGTGCGAACATTTTCCTTCCTTTGAAACTTGCCGACCGACCCATGTCCGACCCACCTTCTGGGTCGGTCCATTACCGAACATTTTCCTAACATTTTACAGAGGCTCGACCGACCCAAAAACTGGGTCGGCCCCTGGGTCGGTCGCCTTCTAAACTTACCCAAACTTTCCAATTCTTCACCAAACTTCTCCTAAGGCCTCTTAATGCTTCCTAACAACATTTGGTAACCTTACATCCACATACAACATCCATGAAACTCATTTTCTAATTCCTTAAATCATTTACTTATTCCTTGTAAAATTCCTTAACACTTTGTTTTTATACTAGGTTCCTAGATGGTGTTTTCACCTATAAACTACTATCCCAAAATTTTCTCACCACTACAACATCATCTCTAAAGCATTATTTCTCACCAACCTAAACTCTAGTTAATGTCTAAGTCCTTTTGTTTACCTAGAACACTCTAAGACATAGTTTCTCCTCTAGTAACACCTAGTCATTTTCTAACATCTCTAGTTCACCAAACCTTACATTAATACCTAGAACTCCTTAGATATTTCCTAAATTTTGACATGGGTTCTCCTAGAACATTACTAAGCCTAAACACTTTGTTTTCTCATCAAACACACAAAAAATACCTAAAATCACCAAGAACACTCTCATACACCAAAACTTCACTAAAATCACATTATATTACAACATTATGCACAACTTAAATTGCATGGCACTTAGGCCCTTAAAATGCATGGCTCTTAGGCCCTTAAATTGCTTAAATCATAAACACTGAATTTCCTCACAATATATATGCCTTTAACCTGCAAATACACTCAACAACATATATGCCCTTTTACTAGTCTCTTGAGAACCTTTACTAGTCATTCACCATTTGCTCTTTAGGTAGTTTTAATAAGCATTTATAAGCTCATTTCTCCTAAGGCATTAAACAACATTATTAGTATTTTACCTCTTTTCCAAAAACTTCTTTCTTGTTTCCTTTAGAAAACCGATAGAGTACTTGATTCTTGACAAGCTCTAAACAATATACAAACATTATAATGAGTATTCAAGCTATAAGCTCCATCTCATTGTAAACCCTATTTTCATTATTTCAAAAACATCAATGTGTTGTTTTACCTTGATCTTTGAAGAGAGTTTGAATGTCTATGAAGAGAGGACTCCACCTAGTCCAAGAAGGGTTGAATGAAGCTAGAACAAGGTCACATAAAGAGCTCCTTCAATATGTATTTTCGGTTATGGCAAAAACAAGGAGGAAACTTGATTTTTATTTGAGATTCCTTACCTAGAAGCCAAGGAGAGTAATAATATGTAGAAGAACAAGCTCAAGCTCCTTCAATGGTGGAACTCCATGGCACCGAAATGGTTGTCTTGAAGTTTTAAGAAGATAGAAATGAAGAGCTTGATGCAAGGAAGAGAATGGTGGTGTTTGTTCTTGATTTGGACAAGTGAGGAAGATTTGGCAAGAGCTTGAAGTTGTGTTTTAATGGTGGTGTGTGTGTTACCGTGAGAGAGAGCAAGAAGGGAGGGAGAAGAAGCTTGCAACCGTGTGAATAAAGAAGGCAAAGAAGAGAATGAAGATTGAATTTACTTTTTGAAGATATTTAAGCCTTAAAGCAAATAGTACCTATGAGTCACATTTATTTACTTAACAAGTTAACATACTTGGTGACTCCTCACTACAAAAACCGGCCCCCTATATTAGTATGAGGGTATTTTAGTCTTTGTTTGTCAATTTAATTACTTATAACAACATATGTTATATACTAGCTTGTAAAAATTACTATTCACAAATACAAGGCACATAGAAGTGAAATTTTTGATTTCCCATTGATATAGCCACCCAAATTATACTATATAGTACACATATATATTTAAGAGTAATGATGGACATTTAGCCATTCAAAACTCATTTACAAGACAATTTTTCAAAAATGTGCTTTAAGACTTCTTAAAGCACATTTTGTGTTTTAACTTGTTTTCAAGCTTGGTTTTCTTTGGTAATTGATTTAATATGTTCATTAATATATAAATGAAGTCTTGGTAAGCTTATCAAGCCTTAACCAAGCTTATCCCAAGCTTAGAGCATTTTTCGCCCTAAATAACCTTTAAGGTAATTACTTGTATTTTCTATGTTTTAAATTGTTTGCTAATGTTTCTAAGACTCTTTTTAGTCTTAATAAATCATGTTTTAATGTTTAAATAACATTTTAAGGTTTGGGGTATTTCAATCTACCCCCCTTAAAAGAACTTTGTCCCCAAAGTTCACAATTCCCACATATCCTAATGTTAGAAACGGGGAATAACTTATGAAGCAATGCTTCCCAATACCAATATACCTTATGAAGCAATGCTTCCCAATACACTTCATGAAGCAATGCTTCCCAATACCACATTACCAACATCAACAATATGTTCACATAACAACGGACTCAAGGTCCAACCATATAATACCATTCAGACACAATGGTCTGTACATAACATAGACAATGTATGCAAATACATGTCGTACATATCCAAAACCGAAACGGCTCTACCCCCCTTAAAAGGGGTACGCCCCGTACCCTATACATACAAATACTAAGAAGTAAACAATGACGGGTACTTCGCCCTCATCTTGTCTTCCAGCTCCCAGGTGGCCTCCTCGACGTCCTGGTTAGACCAGAGAACCTTCACCAGTCTCACGGACTTATGGCGAGTGTCTCGAGTCTTAGTGTCCAGAATCTGTACGGGAGTCTCCACTGATCGCATGGTCGGCTCTAGGGTTAGCCTCTCAGGCTGAAGCACATGAGACGGATGAGATATATACTTCTTCAACTGGGACACATGAAATACATCATGTACCTTGCCCAGCTCGGTAGGTTCAAGTCTATAAGCTACCGGGCCGATCCGCTCCGTCACAACATAAGGACCTACATACTTCGGGCTCAACTTGCCCTTCTGGCCAAAACGAAATACTCCCTTCATGGGGGATACCCTCAAAAATACCTGATCGCCTACAGCGAACTCCAGGTCACGTCTGCGTACATCAGCGTACGACTTCTGTCTATCCTGAGCTGCCTTCATGTTAGCCCGGATCTGGCGAACTTCTGCCTGAACTTGTTCAAGATACTCTGGTCCTATAATGACCGTCTCACTCGACTCATCCCAGCATAAAGGCGTGCGGCATGGTCTACCGTACAATGCCTGGAAGGGAGACATCTTGATCGAAGCGTGATAACTGTTGTTGTAACTAAACTCGATCAGATGTAACTTATCAATCCAACTGGTCTGAAAGTCAAGTGCACATGCACGTAGCATATCCTCAAGTGTCTGTATAGTGCGCTCACTCTGACCATCTGTCTGTGGGTGAAACGCCGTACTCAATTTCAGCTCAGTACCCAATGCCTCTCGGGTAGATCTCCAATATCTGGATAAGAATCTGGTATCTCTATCCGATACAATCGTCTTGGGTACCCCATGATGTCTTACTATCTCTCTGTCAAAGAGCTCTGCAGCTTAGCCACTTTCCAGGTGTCCTTCATCGGAATGAATCGGGCCACCTTGGTCAGTCGGTCTACACCACCCAAATCATATTCAGACCTCCCCTTGTAGGCGGAAGCCCTACTACAAAATCCATAGATATGTCATGAAATTTCCACTCCGGCACTGGCATTGGCTGCACCATACCACCAGGCCGTCGGTGCTCAAACTTGACCTTCTGACAAGTGAGACACCTCAACACAATCATTAACATCCTTTTTCATACCGGTCCACCAAAAATAACGTTTCATGCCCTTATACATCTTTGAAGCTCCGGGGTGAATCGAAGTCGTAGAACTATGGGATTCACTGAGTATGCGCTCCTTCAGCTCAGCGCTACTCCTCGGTATACACAACCGGCCATTAAGCCTAATCAGGTCATCATCGTGGAGTCTGAAGTCGTACTTCTGACCCTCGAATGTGCCATCAATAAGCTTCTGTCTAATCTACCATATACTGATCTGCCATCTGAGCACTCCGCACCTCTTCAACCAAGCTAGTATGAGAGACTAGCGAATGGAGAGAGTGAGCTCGGCGACTCAGTGCGTCAGCTACCACATTTGCTTTCCCTCCTTGTATTGTAAGTTGATATCATAATCATTTAAGAATTCAACCCACCTTCTCTGCCTCATGTTCAACTCTTTCTGAGTGAACAAGTATTTCAAACTCTTGTGGTCGGAATAGATGTCACGCTTACCCCATACAAATGATGTCGCCATATCTTCATGCGAAGACAATGGCCCCAATTAAATCGTGGGTAGGATATTCTCCTCATGCTTCTTCAGCTGTCGGGAGGCGTATGCTACGACCTTCCCGTGCTGCATCAACACACAACCCATACCCCTGCCTGATGCGTCGCAATAGACCTCAAAACCATCTGGACCGTCTGGTAATGTCAGAACCGGTGCAGATGTCAGAGCATCCTTGAGTCTCTGAAAAGAACTCTCACAGTCGTCTGTCCACTCGAATGGTGCATCCTTCTTCATCAAGGAAGTCATCGGCTTCGAGACACTGGAGAAGTCCTTCACAAATCTCCTATAATAACCTGCCAGACCGAGGAAGCTCCTGATATCGGTAACTGTCTTCGGCCTTGGCCAGGTGCGCACAGCATCTATCTTTGCCGGATCCACAGCGATCCCGGCCTCAGAAATGACATGTCCAAGGAAGGACACTTGATTCAACCAAAACTCACACTTTGAAAATTTGCATACAGCTGATTCTTCTCAATGTTGTACACATCTCTCAGGTGGCTTTCATGCTCACCTCTCGATTTCGAATATATAAGTATGTTCGATGAAGACTACCACTGATTTGTCCAACTGATCTTGGAACAAACGGTTCATTAAGTCCATGAACTTCGCTGGTGCATTTGACAAGCCAAACGGCATAACTGTGAACTCATAATGCCCATACCTAGTTCTGAATGCTGTTTTCTCAATGTCACTGTCACGGATGGCAATCTGATGATATCCTGACCGTAGGTCTATCTTAGAGAATACTGATGCTCCCCTAAGCTGATCAAATAGATCGTCGATGCGTGGTAAGGGGTAACGGTTCTTCACCGTAACAGCATTCAGCTCCCGATAATCAATACATAGGCGGAGGCTACCGTCCTTCTTCTTCACGAAGAGGACCGGCGCTCCCCATGGTGAAACACTAGGGCGGATGAAGCCCTTGTCCAGTAGGTCTCTCAGCTGCTCCTTGAGCTCTGTCATTTCTGCTGGAGCCATACGGTATGGTGCTTTCGCAATTGGTCCGGTGCCCGGAACCAAGTCGATCTCAAACTCAACTTCTCGTGGTGGCGGCATGCCCGGCAGTTCCTTAGGAAATACATCAGGAAACTCCGAGACTACCGGCACATCTGTGCTAAACTCTGGGTCTCTCTCTATGTCCTGGACATAGCAGAGGTATACATCATTCCCTCGTCGTATCTCTCGATACATGGCCATAGCGGTGATGATCTGTCGAAGGCTCCCTGGGCCTCTGGCGGGTATGATATAGTAACCCCAGATGGACTCCTAAGAAGCAGTCGATGCTCGGCACATAGGATTCTACCCTTGTACCGCTCCAACCAGTTCATCCCGATAATCACATCAAAACCAAGTCCGTCGAACTCTATCAAGTCGATCGGAAACTCCTCCTCTCTGATTCGAACAAACACCTCGGTGGTAGCGGGTACACCTGATCCGCTCTCTCGACGGGAGAGTGACTAGAAAGTCTGGCATCTCTTCACCGTCTAACCCCAGCCTCTTCGCAAAAGATAGCGAAATAAATGTGTGTGAGGCTCCGGAGTCGAACAAAATCGAGGCGTCCACGCCATTAACTGGAAAGGTACCGGTGAGGATTGTGCCGCTCTTGCCGGCTTCTGCCTCATTGCAGACACTCAATGTACCTCCCGTTCCGAGTGCACAGCCTAATTAATTGGCAAACGTATAAGTATACGGTAGTAACACGATTGATACTCCAAAACACATCCCTTTATTTATTAACATACTTCCTTACACCATAAGTTGGTTACATTGTGGATATTGCTACGTATAGCATCCTTAACACATAACTGGATTAATAGATTACATGATTACATAGGGCTTAAAACTGCCTGAAAGTCAAATTCAAACGTCCGGGTTTCATATGTGTAGCATTGATCACTGCCGATGGTGCGGTATTCAGTTTGATCTTCTTGATACCGTGGTATAACATCCTTGATTGTCCTCCCATTATTAACACATCACCTGATTTCAACACTAGCTTCTTTGCGAGATCACCACGCTTCTGCTCGCCATAGATAAATACTGCTGTGTCACCAATGGACCAAGACACCACGGGTACTCCCTTACTTAGAGACTCGGGTGACTCGTCCTTATCTTGGTGCAATCCTAGTCTTCCACCTTTCTGGTAGAAGTTCACAATACATAGGTCCGCTTTAACACTTGGAATTGAATCTTTTTCAGCTTGCTGAGCAATTCCTACGGTGTGGTTAACAACCGCAAGGAACTCCTCAGGTATACCTGGTACAGTTGCTCCATCTTCAGCTCGCACGTCTTGATATGACTTGGTGTAAGGATTCCAGTCCTTACCCATGCACATCATCTTCAGCTTCATCTTCGATCCGCTTGCGTATTCGGGTGTGTAGAATCCTCCTAGTGCTGCTCCAAGTTCATTGCATCGCCTGATGATGTGGATTTGCGCTTCGGGTGTCAGGTATCCATTTAAGAGTACCATACCTGGTTGGATAACCTGACATTGCTCCATTGGAAAGTCGGTGATGCTGATGGTGGTTTCTTCAGGGTTTGGTGTGGGCGGGATTGGATAACAGATATTGAAGGTTCCTAAGGTTTTCAACATTGTCTAGTTTAGGTGTCTTTTATATTATTCCTTAACTCGTTAGTTAGGTGTTGTACATTTAGACTCTCTAATACACTCATGCATGAAATGCGGTAAGCAATCACTTTCTCATGTAACAGTTTAGGCGGTACCTGGTCTAGAAGAGGAGCCTGGCGCCTCAGACCGGTCCACCACGTTCAGGGCGGCCTTGCCGGACCCCGTACCCTTCCCCTTCTGGGCATCCGTGTACTTCCTGTCAGAGGGCTGCTGGGTGATCGCCTTCGGGCTATCAGTGGTCGCGGTAGTCTTACCCTTCCACTGACCCTTTGGCCTGTAGTTCCTACTGTTGGGGTTGTGCCAGCACTCAAACTCACGGTGCCCCATCTTCTCGCAGTAATGACACTTCACGTCATTCCCCTTGCAGTCTTTGCCGGGGTGGTCTCCATTGCACCACTTACAGTAAAAGTGGCGCTCCGGTCCAGAACCCGCGCTAGCTGCGTTCACAATACATCATCAATACTCACTTCCAACTCAAGAACTTATATCTCAATTTATTACACATGTTTAGGTAATTACCCTTAGGCGGGTGAGAGCGTAAAGGCTTCGCCGCATACGCGTACGTAAGCTTCAGAGGCTCCTCAGCTGTGGTGGTCTGGGCTTGGCCCTTATCACCCTGATGCTGATTCTTCTGGGGCTGAGGGTAGTGCTTCTTTTTCTTTCCTCCCCCGTACCCTTGCTGGACCTGGCCCTCGTTTGTGGCCTTGCGCTTGTGCGCATTCTCCTCGTCCCTCAGACGGACGGTAATTTCCACCTTAGCAGCGGCATGATAGCACTCCTGAATTTTAGGATGTCAGTCATGCCCCGCAAAACAAAACTCACCAACTCACATTAACATTCACTATCAGTATTAACTGATTCATATCACGGTATTTTAATTACCTGCAAGGTAGTATACTCAGCTGGTCCCATCCCGTAGCGAAGACGGTAGTTGAGACCATTGTAGAACCGGTTCACCAACACTCGGTTCGAATATCCAAGGTCTGGCAACAGGTGGATAAGGCCGGTGAATGCGGTTAGTAGTCATCAACCGACATCTTATCCCCCTGCTCAGACTGTCAAGCTCGAGGCGCTTGGCCTCCTGCACATGTACCGGGTAGTACTTGGCTCGCAGTAGAGCCGTGTACTCCCTCCATCCAAACTCAGGATCAGCATCCTGTCCTCCCTCACCAGTTTCCACCAACTCTGTGCCGACCCCTTCAAGTAGTAGGCGGCAAGTCGGACCTTAGCCTCAGCAGGTACGGCCAAAGTCTCGTAGGCGGTCTCCAGCTCGGAGATGTACGCCTCTAGCTTACGGGGATCGGTCTCCCCATGGAATGATGGCGGCCTCAAGTCAGCCAACGCCTTGACCCAGTTGGTCTCTCTCGGCGGTGGTGGTGGTGGCTGAACTCCGGGCTGATGCCCCTGCTGCACCGCAGCTACAATCTGGGGGACCATCTGGGCTACGGCGGCTGCAACTGCCTCAGCCATAGTCTGTGCCGTAGGGTTCTCGCCCTGGTCACCCATATCTCCAGTACCGCGTCCGCGGCCTCGACCTCGCGGTCTACCTGACATCTGAATTCATATGAACATTCATTAGCAACACGCTTGCACACTTATCGGTCCAACGGTAGTAACGTCTCCCGATTATAAGGTATTCCCACACTTAGTTAGTGGTTAACCCGTCCATAACTGCTCACTCCATAAGTATAGTTAGATTTCCTAACTCGGTTTACTCCTATGCTCGGTATTCTAGTCATCAGAGCGATACTTCGCTCTGATACCACTTTTTGTAACACCCCTACTACGCGCCTAACAATAAATACAGTCGCAGCGGAAATGACCAACTAATCATCAACTAACAAATTGGTGTTACAACGCCGTTAACCACCCACGTGGTTAACTAGGCAGAATAAATAACAACGTATCGGTCTGATGATCAGACTCCCGAGCAATAGGACCCAACATCCAAACATAACCATAACCATTAAAACCGAGTGTTTAATTTACACACCGTCTACAACATAACATCTTCCACCGTCAACTAACAGTACCAAATATAACGCCACGGAGCACAGGCGCATCCCGGGCCAACATCCAAAATAAACAAAAGTATCATGGCCTAAACCTACAACCATTCCGCCTCTTCAAGTCTCATCCTGCAATGAAAAAGAAAATGGAGCCCCCGAGGGGGTCAGCACCTTTGCTGGTATGGCTAACGCGCAGCCAGGCTACCGGGATACGCGCAAACCACTTGTCATGATAACATGGAGTTCTTTTAAAACAACCAACATCATATACATGTATTTATTCACCATAACATAGCACATTAACAATCCATAACACCACAAGGTCGGTTCTCACAAGGAACATTCCATCATGGTTAGAATACCAAGTGAGCCTAGGGATTTTCATTAATCCCATGTTAAGCTCGTTACATACCTCGTTACCATCCCGTTATTTGAATGGTTAATCTTAATCCCAAGGTGTGTCGGATATAGTGATCCCAAGCACACCGAAATAACATACGTATGCCCCTGTGGCCCGACGTGAGTCAGTAACTAGCTTTGGATAAGCTAAGGGAAGGTTGAAAACCAAATTGGAGAACAACCTATACATACACCAAGAGAGTCGAACCGGATATGATATCGACCCCCGTCCTCACACGCGTGGCCGGAACAGACCGGACTCCTCACTCCCCCGGTTAGCACTTGTTAGTGATCATACAAGTGATCTTGTTAAGTCACACACAAGCAAGCATTTAGGTCTTGTTAGACACACCAAGGGATAGGAGTCACAATACATCATCATAATATTAACAACCGTAAACTCTTTTCATGCCTTAATCTTATAAGGTCGTAAACACACAGAAAAACAAACAGCACGCAGGCCGGTGTAAACCGGTAGGCAACAGACTGCAAGAAAACCATACCTTGGCCCTTGCCTTGTTTCGTTCCCACCTTGAGAGAATCCTATACACATTAGTAAGGTCGGTTAATTAATTATTTAACTTCACACTTACTATGTATTCAACATGCTTGTATGACATGTTTTAATGCCTATCTTACCCTAGGTTACCTTCATTAAACACCCTAGGGTTAACTACATAAGTCACATTCTTTTCTGTTTTTTTTTTTACAAGTTTTGGTCCGACCGACCCACCCGTCCGACCACAACTGGGTCGGACCCTCCCAGTGGTTTTCGGGTCTGAAGAACCTTACCTTGACCGACCCATGTCCGACCCAACCTTCTGGGTCGGTCCATTACAGAACCCTTTTACTTCCTTATAATCATGCCCGTCCGACCCACGTCCGACCCATCATTCTGGGTCGGTCCATGTGCGAACATTTTCCCTCCTTTGAAACTTGACCGACCGACCCATGTCCGACCCACCCTTTTGGGTCGGACCATCACCGAACGTTTTCCTCCTAACATTTTACAGAGGCTCGACCGACCCAAAAACTGGGTCGGCCCCTGGGTCGGTCGCCTTCTAAACTTACCCAAACTTTCCAATTCTTCACCAAACTTCTCCTAAGGCCTCTTAATGCTTCCTAACAACATTGGGTAACCTACATCCACATACAACATCCATGAAACTCATTTTCTAATTCCTTAAACCATTTACTTATTCCTTCCCAAAATACTTAACACTTGCCATGTTTTCTCCTAGGTTCCCAAGTGGTGTTTCATACTTATAAAAACTACTATCCCAAAACATTTTCCCACCACTACAACATCACCTCTAAAGCATTATTTCTCACCAACCTAAACCCTAGTTAATGTCTAAGTCCTTTTGTTTACCTAGGACACTCTAAGACATAGTTTCTCCTCTAGTAACACCTAGTCATTTTCTAACATCTCTAGTTCACCAAACCTTACATTAATACCTAGAACTCCTTAGATAGTTCCTAAATTTTGACATGGGTTCTCCTAGAACATTACTAAGCTAAAACACTTTGTTTTCTCCACGAAACACACAAGAATACTTAAAATCACCAAGAACACTCTCATACACCAAAACTTCACTAAAATCACATTATATTACAACATTATGCACAACTTAGATTGCATGGCACTTAGGCCCTTAAAATGCATGGCTCTTAGGCCCTTAAATTGCTTAAATCATAAACACTGAATTTCCACAATATATATATGCCTTTAACCTGCAATTACACTCAACAACATATATGCCCTTTTACTAGTCTCATTGAGAACCTTTGCTAGGTCATTCACCATTTGCTCTTTAGGTAGTTTTAATAAGCATTTATAAGCTCATTTCTCCTAAGGCATTAAACAACATTTAATTTAGTAGATTTACCTCTTTTCCCAAAACACTTCCTTCTTGATTCCTTACAAAACCGCATGGTATTTTGGTTCCTTGTCAAGTTCTAGACAATATACAAACATTATGATGAGTATTCAAGCTATAAGCTCAATCTCATTGTAAACCCTAATTTTTCATTATTTCAAAAACATCAATGTAGTTGTTTTACCTTGATCTTTGAAGAGAGTTTGAATGTCTATGAAGAGAGGACTCCACCTAGTCCAAGAAGGGTTGGAATGAAGCTAGAACAAAGTCACATAAAGAGCTCCTTCAATATGTATTTTCGGTTATGGCAAAACAAGGAGGAAACTTGATTTTTATTTGAGATTCCTTACCTAGAAGCCAAGAAGAGTAATAATATGTAGAAGAACAAGCTCAAACTCCTTCAATGGTGGAACTCCATGGCACCGAAATGGTTGTCTTGAAGTTTTAAGAAGATAGAAATGAAGAGCTTGACGCAAGGAAGAGAATGGTGGTGTTTGTTCTTGATTTGGACAAGTGAGGAAGATTTGGCAAGAGCTTGAAGTTGTGTTTTAATGGTGGTGTGTGTGTTACCGTGAGAGAGAGCAAGAAGGGAGGGAGAAGAAGCTTGCAACCGTGTGAATAAAGAAGGCAAAGAAGAGAATGAAGATTGAATTTACTTTTTGAAGATATTTAAGCCTTAAAGCAAATAGTACCTATGAGTCACATTTATTTACTTAACAAGTTAACATACTTGGTGACTCCTCACTACAAAAACCGGCCCCCTATATTAGTATGAGGGTATTTTAGTCTTTGTTTGTCAATTTAATTACTTATAACAACATATGTTATATACTAGCTTGTAAAATTTACTATTCACAAATACAAGGCACATAGAAGTGAAATTTTTGATTTCCCATTGATATAGCCACCCAAATGTTATACTATATAGTACACATATATATTTAAGAGTAATGATGGACATTTAGCCATTCAAAACTCATTTACAAGACAATTTTTCAAAAATGTGCTTTAAGACTTCTTAAAGCACATTTTGTGTTTTAACTTGTTTTCAAGCTTGGTTTTCTTTGGTAATTGATTTAATATGTTCATTAATATATAAATGAAGTCTTGGTAAGCTTATCAAGCCTTAACCAAGCTTATCCCAAGCTTAGAGCATTTTTCGCCCTAAATAACCTTTAAGGTAATTACTTGTATTTCTATGTTTTAAATTGTTTGCTAATGTTTCTAAGACTCTTTTTAGTCTTAATAAATCATGTTTTAATGTTTAAATAACATTTTAAGGTTTGGGGTATTTCAGGTATTTGGATTAAACGACCCGAACCATGGGGCGTTCTAACCACGGCTATGCGTGAGTTGATTATGTGATGTTGTGTAAGTGAATGTAGGGATCTCCCTTGTATGATTAACCCAGTTCGAATACTGTATGAGTGTAGTTATGATAGACTCCATAGTGGGGTTCTAACTAATATCTAAAAGTAAGTATGTACTAACAGTAGTGAGGAATCCGGTTTGGCCGGTCGCGCGTTGTTTGGGAGAGGGTATCCTTCTTAGCCTTACCCTTCTCTTTGTTATGGTTGTTTCCCTCACGGGTTATGATCTCCCATAGCTCACTCCAAAGCTTAGCTATTCTGACTTATGATCGGTTTAGGGGGAACATGTGTTTGTGTGATGTGTCCGGGCCTCCAAACCCGAACCATCTTAACTTAAGTTACTCGTCCGACTATTAGGACGGTAATGAGTGTTGTTGTTATTGTATAATGAGCTTACCATGAGAGTAATACCATTCTCTAGGCTCACCAGTGAATTAACTATGTTTGGGTCGGTTCCTAAGAGAACCATTCCCGTTATGTTATGTATTTTGTTGTGATGCAATATCTATTACGGTATTATGTTGTGCACGTGGAAGCGTGCAAGGTGTTGTTAGGTGTTGTATGTAGTGTATGTTATATGTTGTATAATGTGGAGTGAGTGGATCATGGATATGATTCCCAGTTTGTGATAAGAGGCGTTTAAGGATAACCCGATTTAAGGGTAAGTGTCGTCTATTAAGGAAGTAGCTCCATTAGAGGAGGAACACTCTAGGAATAATGAATACCATGAGTGACTTATCAAGTATGGATATATTATCCGTTTGTTGAGCCCATTGAGTCGAAATGTTATGTGTTGTGTGTTTACAGTTGCGTGCATGACTAAATATAATCAATCGCATGTTAAGACGACAATTAGTTGTGCGTGGCCCGGTAGCATGTGGGCTGCGGGATTACCATACCAGCAAAGGTGCTGAGCCCCTTGGGGGCCACCCTTTCTCTTCTTTTCCTATTTCAGGTACAGAGAGCTGGAAGCCATTCGAGAGTAGGACGGGGTAGACATTGTGCATGGGTAATCATTTAAGTGTATGTATACAGTAGGTTTAGTAAGACCGAAATTGTTGTCGGCACCAGTTTAAAAATACTCGGTATAGTTGAAAGGTGTATGTTGTTGTTGTTGTTAATGGAAAGGGATAATAATGTGTAGTTGCTCGGGAATTTAGCCCATCAGACCGGTACAATGTGTATGTATTAGCCTTGTTAGCCACGTGGGTGGCTAACGGCGTGTAACACCAACGAGTTAAGTAAAGTGATGAGGTTGTTTTTCCGCTGCAGTTTATTGTAAGTGTGTTAATGTTGGATGGGGTGTTACAATTAGAAAATCTTAATTCAATCAAAGGGCTTAAATCACCATAGTTAGGGTTTTTCTTTTGAAGCTTTTAAGAGGGGTTCTCACCCTTGAATCAAGAAGGGGACCATTCCACCATTGAAGGGTTAATTTGGAGCTCAAGAACAAGGAGAAAACAAGGTATCAAAATGGTGAAAATCGGTTACACCAAGAGATGAAGGGAGAATGACTTTTTCTTGGAAATTTTTACCTTAGAAGGGAGAGGAGACTCCAAGCTCCATAATGATGCCATTTCCTCTTCAAATGGGGAAAACCCATGGAGGTCAACTTCATCCTTTTGGAATTTCGAAAAGAGAGAATGATAGAGGAGGATGAGAGGAGGAAGAATATGTAATTATTTTTGCGATTGGAGCTTGTATGAAGCTTGGACATGGAGAGAAAGAGGGAGTAGCCATGGGAGGACTCAAAACCGTTCAAACCAGAGAGAGGGAGGAGAAAAATCGGTGGAGGAAGAAGGAAGAGGAAAGAGAGGAAATAGAGGGGAAAAAGAAATAAAGGAGGAGATAGAGAGGAAAATGGGTATTTGTACCCTTTTGTTATTTTGGCTCTTTTGACTTAATTAATTAGCTAATTAGTCAAGAGTATGAGAGGGCTAATTAACATATTAAAACCGGCCCCCTTACAGTAACACCTGCTGGAGCGTTTTTCATTTTTTTACAGAAACACTCGTTTATTTACCCGGTTTAGCACTATTCACTAACCGGGTCCGTTTTCCAGGATTTTCTTGTCTATTTAATTTTTATTGCTATTAAACTCCAAATAATGTTTATTTTTAGTTATGTAGTCAACTATAATTTTTATGGGGTCATTTGACCGTTTAAAGTCACGTTTTCGGGTTTCCTTGAAAAATGCGCTTTAAGACTCCGTTAGCGTTTTAACGCATTATTTGGATCCGTTTTCTTCTGGAATTTTTCCCACATTTTCTTAGTGTTTAATCAGGGTATAAAAATATATTTATAACCCTAGTGAAGGTTATATACCTCATAAAATAATTAAATACGCGTTTTCACGTTTTGTGACTTTTACACATTTTCTTTTTCTTTTTTTGGTTTTTATTTCTTCACCAATGATTTTAAGGACTTAATTAGCCTTATAAAATCATAATTATATAATTAATTAACATATTAAGGTTTGGGGTATTTCAATCTACCCCCCTTAAAAGAACTTCGTCCTCGAAGTTCACAATTTCCCCAAGCATCATTTGAATTAGAACACAGGGATTACTTGTAAAATTAAACTTCCATAACCCAACATACTTTACATCACAACCTCGGACTTAACGGTCTGGGTAACATATCCACATCCATACATAACATAACATACTTACATCATAACCTCGGACTCAACGGTCCGGGTATCTCAACAACATTGTACTTACATAACAACCCTTAGACTCTCAGGTCTGGGCAACATAACAACATTTAGACTCGTAGGTCTTGATAACATAACAACCTTTAGACACATAGGTCTAGGTAACATAACACTTTCGGACTCAACCACATTAGGACTCAAGGTCAAAATAATAATTATTACACATACCACACAACATGTCTTAGCATGTATATCAACCAGAAATACCTTTTCCATCTCTTCATGGGCTCAAGACCCATGTTGAGTACATATACACTGTGATCCCCGCAGAACCTGGTCGCGATGGACACCTTCTGGTCCCCGTTCCTTTGGGAGATCAAAACAATCACATACATTTTTAAAATATACTTCTCATGTCACCGGTCCGAAGACAAAGGCTCCTACGTCCTCAGCTCGTGAGCAAGTAATACGAAAATATTCTTTATGGGGTTAAGTATAACAAATCCTTTATTGGAAGGATACTAATTGAAAATCCTCTTTACAAGGTCAACTAAAAGAAGTCCTTCCTTTGAAAATACCACTTAAGAACCTTAGAAATATTAACTGAAGCCTTGAAAATACCAATTGAAATTTTGAAACCACCAATTTAAAATTCCTTTGAAAACACAATACAACTCCAAGTCCCATTTATTGCTAACTGCATCTTATTGTTGATGTGATTATTTGTGACCACTTATAGGGAGTTTCAAGAATCATCCAACCCAGATGTGATCAGCATCAGTGTTGAACTATCTTTCCACCCCAATTTGTGTTCGGCTTCCCTTGATCTCATGATAATCAAGTTTCACCTCCCACTTCATTTTCAAACAGCAACTAATTCAAGCATGCACCATTTTCTATCTTTTAATCCATCTAGTCATAATCATTACATCTCCAAGGGTGGAACTCTGTCCATCGATCATCTTCCAGATTCATCTTAAATCAAGTTACCTAGGGAATTTAATTCTCAGTAGGTTCTATGTTGGTGTCATACCTCTTCATAAATCACAATACTGTATATGTATACTTTTATCAAAATACAATACACGGTTTTACATTTAGTATTATATGAACATACATAGTCGGGGTTTTAGTTCCCCAGGAGTTTCTTACTCCCTTACACTTGTACTCTCACACATAACAGTTAACAAGGTATATACATTTATTACAATGGTATTCGTATCTTCTGTGTGCAATTACCATAATTAAACCATGAATGAATACGTATGTTCATGTACCATACGCACCAATCATTAGAACAAAGTGTTTTATGTTATACATCACATCATAACAAATTATTTTGTGTTACGCACAACTTTGTTCACGTACACTTGTACGTAAACATTCACTAAATGTTCTTGCGCTCTACCCCCTTAAAAGGGATTACGCCCACGTAATCAATCACTGAACATTGATTTAAAATGTTCTGCCGCCGTGAAGTGTTTTAATTTCCACGCGGTCTGTTATACAATGCGTTCTGGTTAGAGGATCTTAACCATATTGGCGGTTTAGTCCCTAAGCCAAGAATTCTCATTGGAGATTATTTAACTCATCACCGGTTTCGATTCTGGCCTGTGAGGCTTCTTGTCGTTAATAACCAGCCATTATTCATATTCACAATGTATCTGAAGCATGGATTCACTGGCCTCTGCTATGCAACTGTGACAACTTATAGCTTAGTTTGCCCCATCCGTTATTCTTACTGTATTGTACATCTCTCATTTATCACCTTCATCTTGGTAATAATGGTTTCTCAACCGACGCGTGGTATCTCTTACCGTGAGCGAATTTAGTGAGTTATAAACTTTCTATCCACTTCTGTGATAGTTCGTTATGTATACCGCTATGTATTTCTCAATGTTTGACTTAATTTCTTCTGACTTACTGTTGGTTGAGATTGAGCTAGTGCTCTCTCGGTTATTTCCCACACTTGAGGTATATTCCTTACCAATATTTGGTATTTCATGTTACTGCAGTTACTTATTGCTATTCATGCCACCACAATTGGTTCTGTACCAGTACTCTTTCATTGGTACGACCTTGCATTTCCTATGTATCGGTCTTATGATGTTATAAGCCTTTTGTTGTTCTACCACAATTAACATTCCCCCAATTCCTAGCTATCTCACTCGATCATTACCGCGCAAGCGCAATACCAAAACACTCAGTCATACAGAGTGCAGAGGCGTAAACTCTTGGCAGTAAATCTCTTATGGGATTGCAATAGGAATGAACACTGTGTTTCACTGAGATGCTTATATCCTAATACTGGCTACTGGCTTACTGCCTAGTCTATTTGTTATCACTTACCATTGTATCTCCACTGAGTCTAACTCATAACTCTGCTTATTTAGCATACTATCATTTAACAATACTTATACAACGGTCGGTTACTGCACACCGTGCTCTTTATAACACTGACTTACATGGCATCCACTGTCTTATTAGCTTCCGCTCATATACTTTCATCCTTAGGATCCTGGTTCATCCTTCGTTTGAATGACTACTGAATACAATATTCCTCAAGTCTTTATGCTCCTGGAACGTTGTTCACCCTACATTTAGCATCACACACCTATAGTGGTTGCTATTTGACTTATTACTCTTCCGGTCTCCATAACCGGTACAAACATTTCTTCTCATATTATTCTTATTCAAATCACCCTGGGTAATAACAACATGGTCAATCTTTAACATATTTCTTGAACTTGGTTCACATAACTACCGCTGTTGCGGTCTCACAATATCAAGAGGTATCCCCACTCTTAAAGTAGTGGTTCGTTATCCGCTTTATTTACTCATATAACATAAACTTCCGTAATCAATAAAATTTATTTAACACATTCCATTTATGGCTTATAAGCCCTATTGCTTCGAGCTCTACTCACTATGGGCTGTCCACACGCATTTACTTCTCCGAATAATATTACATGGTTTAGAGGTGGAATTGGGCTCCATGACAAGGCCGTTGCATCACGGTTCCTTTCATGGGATGCCCCTTCAGGGATGTCAGACTTCCTCCTGACGACTTATGCTTAAGCTGGGTGTTAGTCTCAACCCTTGCATTTCTGTCACGTTATTTCGTTCAACCACTGTTGATCCAAGCACCCTTTTAAGGACAGCTCTTGGGTGTCACTAGGTTATGCCATCACATCTGGCTTGCACTTATTGGTATGTTTAATTAACTACATCGCCAGGCGTTCTTGGCTGGGTTAAATACCCTCTCCAGTGAGATTGATATCTCCGGATAGTCTAAGTGATCATTCCGGGAGTCTCATCCCGCTCATTGCACATTAACGTGTCCATAGTAGGCATCTGCCTCGCCATATATAGGTTGGGAACTTACTCCAGCTGTTACGTTCATCCTTCAGGATTCTTAAGACATATACGATGTCTTTACTTACCAATCAATGCCCTTTGCACTTCCCGACTCTTAAACATTTCCTTGAAATAAACTCACTAATTCCTTTAGTCTCCTTAACTTAACTAGGTTCCTTTACTTCAACCATTCGATGTAATCCATTACTCTTGTTTGACTTTCACTGCGGACCGTAGTATGGAGTCGATTACTTCCCGTGTTCCAAACTCCACTCGTATACATATGTGGGGTACCCTACTGATACATTGCTACTTACTCGACTAACCCATAAGGAGGTCTGTCAGGCCCACAAGCTCCTATCGGAGTGCGGTCGTCCCCCATTTCAGTTGGTAAACTCGTAGTGTCCGTCACACGCCTAGGTGAAGTATTCTGTTGTCAACTCCCTTATATTATCCTGTGATAATATGCATTCCGTGCTTCCCGAACTTAATCAAGGGAAAGTTATCCACTATTGTATTATTACGAACTCAATCCATCCCCTCGGGTTGCTACCCTTGGTTTTACCGGTTTTCGTCCGGTTATTCAAAAGTAACTGGGTATAACTTACCTACCGTGTGGCACTGAGGCCGGTGTAGGTCTTCTGGTCTGGTTTAAAAAGAAGGTTAGAAATAGATTGGGTTGAAAGAAAATTTGGTTTTTGAAAAAGAGTTTGAAAATAAATCTAAGTTTGAAAGAAAAATTCTCGTGGTTTCACAACGTTTTCTTGCTTTAACCAAGTCTAGCTTCTTGCTGACTGGTGTATTTCCAATTACAAAGGTCAGGCCGCTAAGCCCTTCCACAGCTATGATGATCTCACTTAACTTTAAGCACTTTGTAGTTGTTAAAAATCTCCCGCACAACCTTGTTGTAGCAGCACTTGCCATGGCAAGTGCGCCACACAATCTGGTTATCGGTTCAATACACACTGGTTGCGGTATTGCTTTCATCCGCACTGACATCAGTGGCCTTGTTGGCCCTTACTTTGATCTTACAGTCTTAACAACAATCTTCTGGGTACTTCTCACTGTCATCACATGACAACCATTAACTAGGGCGTTTCCCCTTCTAGGAGACCCCCTTTTTCCTTAGTATCATAACTTCTTCGCAGCTCGTTCCATGCATTTGTGGTTACTGAGACCTGTCTCTCGTTTGGGGTACTACGTTGTAGTCCCTTAGTTGGTTGGTATACCATTGGTGTATTATTTAACATTTGTTGTCCCGTAGACACTCGTCTCGGGTTTCATTACTTCATTTCTCCATTTTTGCACGATTGGTGTGTTGCAAGCTGGTTGTTCTCGACTGCTCCGCATGTCGACCCAGGTTGCCAGAAATTTTGTTCTCCTATGCATAGGATTCTTCACTTTTTGCTATTATATGCTGCAAGCATTGTTCAGATGGAAACCGTCTTCGGGATTCCCACCTTTCGGAATCTATCGTATGACAGGTTCTCCGTACTTATAGAGGTAAATATCAACTGCCAGATCAGGTTTTCCCGAGTAAGAGACGACTTCCATCTCTCTGGCGTTCTTCCCAAGTTATAAAATAGGGTTTGTGGAGGGCGGGATGGATATTGTAGGTTTCCAGTATTCACTGGTACTCCCAACTAGCGTATTTCTCACGCTATCACTCAACCCTTAACCTAAAGTACTAAAATCCTAACTCGGTACTTCCTAAGCTCGGTAATTCAGTCATCAGAGCGATACTTCGCTCTGATACCACTTTTTGTAACACCCCTACTAATAACACCACACTTAACCATTAATCGCAGCGGAAATCACATCATAAACACTGACTATTTCAATGGGTGTTACACGCCGTTAGCCACCCACGTGGCTAACAAGGCTATTACTTACACAACGTACCGGTCTGATGGACAAGATTACCGAGCATTACACCTTACATTTACAAATCCAATATAAACTGAATACAATTACATCTACAATCCAAACTATATCGAGTCAAATACATTCCATCATCGACATCACGCTAAACTAAATAACCACCCATACATAAACAGTTACCCCGTCCTACTCTCAAACGGCTACCAGTTTCATTGTACTTGAAAAGTAATGGGGGCCCCCAAAGGGGGTCAGCACCTTTGCTAGTATGGTAATCCTGCAGCCCGCATGCTACCGGGCCACGCACAACTAATTGTCGAGTGAGCATGCATGTTATTTTATTTTTAGCACGCAAGAAAACTATAAACAAATGACAAACTTATAGGCACACACATCCAAATCAAAGGATACAACCTAACATTCACGCATCACATTGGTTAGATCACCTCATTACACTTTACTTAAGGTGTGCCAGACTAAATATAAGTCCGCACACCGTACATATTTACTTTACTTAGATAGGTCAGTCTTAGTATAGACCGTACACATTATACACATATCCCCTAGTCCGACGTGAGTCAGATAAATAGCCTTGGTTAAGCTTGAGGGTGGTTGTAATCCAAGAATGAAAAACAACCATAACATAACAGAGTGGGAGTTAATTAACATATATACATCAACTCCCAAACAACACGCGCGACCGGAACGACCGGATCCTCCCCCCCATAATATATACATATTAGTTAGAAGTTCCTTTATGGAACTTATCACATACATACACCTTTTGGTGTTACAAGTTTGGTTAATCACAACAAGGGATATAACATCCCATTCGAACAAACATGGACTATAACATTCGTTAAACAACGATACATTAAACAAGGCAACACACATAACCACAATATACAACTAAAGCACGGATAGCCGTAGTTAGTACGTTCCCGTGGGTTGGGACGTTTAATCCGGATACCGAACTCTTATGTGATCCTAGAGTCGGTTAGCTACGGTTTAACACATAAATAAGGTTAAACGGTATCGGAATTATTTACGCCACATTAATGATTACTATAAACTCATTTCATGCTTTATCTTGCAAGGTGGCAAACACACAGAAAAACAAGTTGGCATACAAGCCGGTGTAACCCGGTAGGACACAGGTTGCAAGAAAACCATACCTGTCACCAAGGTCCACTCTATTGCGTTCTCTTAGGTTCCTTGAATAATCTTTGAACAACTGGTAACATTACATTTGTTTCCATTAAATCGGGCAATACAATTGTTAAACGACTAGTGCGCCCATAGTTAACCCCGTTATCCCGTTATACTTAATTTTACTCTTGTGATCTTAAGTTCACAACTCTCACATCAAACCTAACACTTGTTTACACATTTTAAGGCCTTTACATGTCACCAAAACAAGGCCTAAACATCATCCAAAACCATTACCATCCAATCCCCTATCATTAGAAGGCTGAAGCACACAAAAATGGAGTTCAAAAGATTATCGGTCATTTTAAAATCAAAATATACATAAACATATGCCAAAACATGTCATAACAGATAGTACTCGAAAAGAGGAATCCAACGCCGCAAACGGAACTCAAAACGGAGTTCAAACGAAAAAGTTATGCAAAAACAAAGGCTGGTCCGAACATGCGTCCGACCTTGCATGTTCGGACATAAGCCGAGAGTCTGAAAATCTTCCGACGTATGATGTCCGAACTTCAATGTTCGGACACATGTTCGGACATACCAAAAACTGCAAAATCAATTACGGAAAACAGCCAGAACCAAGCCACAAATCCCCCACAAAACATACATAATTTATTGTAGCAAATTACCCACTCGAAAACACATTTCCACGGGGTTTTAACGCATCATACACACATTAAAATCAACCAAAAACATCACCAAATCAAAAAGTCAAAACAATTATATACGAAACACAAACAAAATCAGAAATCCCCATGGACGAACGCACACAACCGAATCCATATACCACCTACACTCTATTCAACATTACAAACACCAAGGTTCTCCCATTCACAAGCCATCATCAACACACTCATTTTCTACCAAAATTCACCATAACCTCCCCATAAACTTAACACATCCCTTCTCACCAATTCTCATTCTTTCATTCCTAATCTAGTCACACCCTTACAAGGGTCCTACCAGCACATAATAAATCCTCAAATTCCATCAACTACAATATAATCATCATAATCTCAATAAACCACAATATCAATCACAAACTCAACATTTGGCTCTTAAGGCCCTCAATTCAACCATTAATTCACAAACCTCTCTAAAATCAACTAAACACATTTCCAACGCAGATTTCAATCCATAACTTGGGTTCATTAATTTGTTTACCCATCCCAAACTCTAAAACAATTACAACAAGGTTCAAGGTAGTTTTCTTACCTTAATTCACAAGTCTCTCCTTAATTTTCCTTTTGCTCCACATCTTCTCAAAAATCAATCAAGAGGGCATGGAGTTTCCAAACTCCATCCCAACATTCAAGGACACAAAACATACTCAATTAATTACCTAAACCCTTAGAAAATCTTAATTCAATCAAAGGGCTTAAATCACCATAGTTAGGGTTTACCTTTTGAAGCTTTTAAGAGGGGTTCTCACCCTTGAATCAAGAAGGGGACCATTCCACCATTGAAGGGTTAATTTGGAGCTCAAGAACAAGGAGAAAACAAGGTATCAAAATGGTGAAAATCGGTTACACCAAGAGATGAAGGGAGAATGACTTTTTCTTGGAAATTTTTACCTTAGAAGGGAGAGGAGACTCCAAGCTCCACAATGATGCCATTTCCTCTTCAAATGGGGAAAACCCATGGAGGTCAACTTCATCCTTTTGGAATTTCGAAAAGAGAGAATGATAGAGGAGGATGAGAGGAGGAAGAATATGTAATTATTTTTGCGATTGGAGCTTGTATGAAGCTTGGACATGGAGAGAAAGAGGGAGTAGCCATGGGAGGACTCAAAAACCGTTCAAACCAGAGAGAGGGAGGAGAAAAATCGGTGGAGGAAGAAGGAAGAGGAAGAGAGGAAAGAGAGGGGAAAAAGATATAAAGGAGGAGAGAGAGAGGAAAAGGGGTATTTGTACCCTTTTGTTATTTTGGCTCTTTTGACTTAATTAATTAGCTAATTAGTCAAGAGTGTGAGAGGGCTAATTAACATATTTAAACCGCCCCCCTTACAGTAACACCTGATGGAGCGTTTTTCATTTTTTTACAGAAACGCTCGTTTATTTACCCGGTTTAGCACTATTCACTAACCGGGTCCGTTTTCCGGGATTTCTTGTCTATTTAATTTTTATTGCTATTAAACTCCAATTAATGTTTATTTATAGTTATGTAGTCAACTATAATTTTTATGGGGTCATTTGACCGTTTAAAGTCACGTTTTGGGTTTCCTTGAAAAACGCGCTTTAAGACTCCGTTAGCGTTTTAACGCATTATTTGGATCCGTTTTCTCTGGAATTTTTCCCACATTTTCTTAGTGTGTAATCAGGGTATAAAAATATATTTATAATCCTAGTGAAGGTTATATACCTCATAAAATAATTAAATACGCGTTTTCACGTTTTGTGACTTTTACGCATTTTCTTTTTCTTTTTTTGGTTTTTATTTCTTCACCAATGATCTTAAGGACTTAATTAGCCTTAGAAAATCATAATTACATAATTAATTAACATATTAAGGTTTGGGGTATTTCAATAGCAAAAACATGGCAGAAGACCATCCCAGGGGATGGTCCGAGTTTGTAAACCCGGACACAAACCCAGACCACATGAAAAATTGTCCAGAAAGTGAAATCCGTGGTTGGTCCGGGTTTGTAACCCCGGACACAAACCCGGACCATGCTAAAAACTTACCAGAATGTGTTTTAAAGTGTTGTTTTGATGGGGAAGTGAATGGTAATGGTTTTAGATGTTGATTAGGCCTTGTTTGATGAGTTTTAAAGGCCATTGGATGTATAAATAAGTGTGAGAGTTAATGTGTAAGTTGCAAACTTAAAATCACATAAATAAGTTATGGATAACGGGGCAACAGGGTTAAGTACGGGAGTAATAGAAGTTTACATACCGTAAGTTTTGTTGTTAATAAAACATTTGAACAATAATACCAGTTGTTGGGAAACTACCCGGGGAGCGTGAGGTGACGCGTTGGAGTAAGTCCTCGGGAACACGGTAGAGTAACCCATGGTGTAAGGTATGGTTTTCTTGCAACCTGTGTCCTACCGGATTACACCGGCTTGTATGCCAATGTGTTTTTCTGTGTGTTTGCCTCCTTGCAAGATAAAGCATGAAATGAGTTTATAGTAATTCATTATTGTGGCGTAATTAATTCGATACCGCTTAAAATTAATTATGTGTTAAATAATAGTTAACCGACCTTAGGTTCACATAAGAGATCGGTATTCGGAATAAACGTCCCAACCCACGGGAACGTTCTAACTACGGCTAGCCGTGCGTTAGTGTATGTTGTGACTTTGTGTGATGTATGTGACTTGTTCAGTATGTTGTTGTTATTGGATACTGTTATCCGTGTTGTTGAAATGGGATGTGATTTTCCCTGATGTGTCTAACTGAGTTAGTAACACTTTGTGAGGTATGTATGTGATAAGTTCCATGAAGGAACCTTAACTAATAAGTATATGTTATGTATGGTGAGGAATCCGGTCGTTCCGGTCGCGCGTGTTGTTTGGGAGTGGATGTATATATGTGAGTTAACTCCCATTCTGTTATGTTAGGGTTGTATATCCTTCTTGGATGTTCGACCTCCCACTAGCTTAGCCAAAGCTTACCTACCCGACCTCCACATCGGGCTAGGAGGGAAATTATGTGTAATGTTGGTAGGGTGTTGATGCCTAAGTTCGCTTCGACTCCCTCTTGTTTATGTTTCGGTTGTTTTTCCTCCTTGAATTACAACCACCCACAAGCTTAACCAAGGCTTACCTACCTCATCATTATTGGAGCTAGGGGGAAATTGTGTAAGGTGTGATCGGTCCTATATGAGGCCGCCACACCTAAGTAAAGAAAATGTATGTATGTTGTGCTCGGGCTTATATCACCCCGGCACTCCCCAAGTAAAGTTTATGTTCTCTAAGAAGAATGGAATTAAGTTTGTGTAGGTTATTAAGTGAAATGTGTTGTTATGTTGTGTGTGCTAACCTTGAGTTTGTGTTCTGTTAACGGATGTGTGCTTTAAGCATGATGTATGTGTGTAATGTGTGCATGTTTTAAATAAAATCAACCGCATGCTAAGATGACAATTAGTTGTGCGTGGCCCGGTAGCATGCGGGCTGCGGGATTACCATACCAGCAAAGGTGTTGAGCCCCTGGGGGCCACCCTTTTCTTCCTTTTCTATTTCAGGTACAAGGAGCTGGAAGCCGTTCGAGAGTAGGACGGGGTAGTTATTTGTACGTGGTAGTCATGAGAATTGTGGATGTATTGTAGGTGTAGTAAGACCGAATTTGTATCGGCGTTAGTTGGAAGATACTCGGTACATTGTAATGTAAGTGTATAATGATCGTTGGACATGGAACGGGATTTATGTGTAGTTGCTCGGGAGTTTAGTCCATCAGACGGTGGTACAATGTATGTATGCCAGCCTTGTTAGCCACGTGGGTGGCTAACGGCGTGTAACACCAAGGAGTTAAGTTATGTTGTGAGTTGTGATTTCCGCTGCAAGGTGTTGTTAAGTGTGTTGTTAGTAGTTGGGGGTGTTACAAAAAGTGGTATCAGAGCGAAGTATCGCTCTGATGACTGAATTACCGAGCTTAGGAAGTACCGAGTTAGGAGTTTAAGACCTTGGGTTAAGGGTTGAGTGATAGCGTGAGAAGTACGCTAGTTAGAAAGTACCAGTGAATACTGGAAACCTACAATATCCATCCCGCCCTCCACAAACCCTATTTTATAACTCGGAAAGAACTCCAGAGAGATGGAAGTCCTCTCTTACTCGGGAATACCCGATCTGGCTGTATTTAAGTGTTCTCATAAGTACAGATAACCTGTCATATGGTAGATTCTGAAAGGTGTGAATTCCGAAGACGGTCTCCATCTTAACAATGTCTGCCGCATGAGGTAGCGAAAAGTAAAGGATCTTAAGCATAAGGAAATAGAATTTTCGGCAACCTGGGTCAACATGCAGAGCAGTCGAGGACAACCAGCTTGCAGCGCACCAATTGTGCAACCGGCAAGAAGTGAAGTAACGAAACCCGAGGCGAGTGTCTACGGGACTACAAATGTTAACTAATACACCAACGGTATACCAACCGATTAAAGAACTACAAGGTAGTACGCGGAGGATATAATACTAAGTAAAAAGGGGTCTCCCAGAATGGGAAACACCCTAGTAATGGTCATCATGTGAAGACAGTGAGGAATACCCAGGAGATTTACTGCTAAGGCTGTAAGATCAAGCAAGGGCCAGCAAGGCCAATGATGTTAAAGCGGGTGAAAGCAGTACCGCAACCAATGTATATTGAACTAGTAACCAGTTAGCATGGCGCACTTGCCATGGCAAGTGCTGCTACAACAAGGCTGACGGGAAATTTTTAGCAACTACAAAGTACTTAGTACAGTACCATGGAGTTAAGTGACATCATCATTACCGCGGAAGGGCTTAACAGCCTAACCAATATGTGGGATTGAACCAGTCAGCAAGAAGACGTTCTAAAACCGTGAAAATTTTTCTTTCAAACTCAGACTTATTTCAGAACCTTTTTCAAAACCAAGTTTTCTTTCAAACCCATTTTATGTCTAACCTTCCTTCAAACCCAATCTATTTCAATCCTTCTTTTTAGACCAAACAGAAGACCTACACCGGCCTCAGTGCCACATGATAGGTAAGTCATACCCAGTTACTTTTAAATAACCGGATGGAAAACGGTAAACCCAAGGGTAACAACCCGAGGAATGGATTGAGTTCATAATAATACAACAGTGGATACATTTCCCTTGATTAAGTTCGGGAAGCATGGAATGCATATTATCACAGGATAATATAAGAGGAGTTGACAACAGAATACTTCACCTAGGCGTGTGAGGACACTACGAGTGTACCAACAGTAATGTGGGACGGCCGCACTCCGATAGGAGCTTATGGGCCTGATAGACCTTCATATGGGATAGTCGGGTAAGTAGCAATGTATCAGTACGATACCCCACATATGTATACGAGTGGAGTCTGGAACACGGGAAGTAGTCGACTCCATACTACGGTCCGAAGTAAAAGTCAAGCAGGAAAATGAATTACCAAGAATGGTGGAAGTAAAGGAACCTAGTAAAGCCAACAAGACCGAAAGAATCAGCGAATTCATTTTAAGGAAATGTTTAAGGGTGCACTAGTGCGAAGTGCACTGGTTAGTAAGTAAAGACGTGGAATATGTCTTTAGAATCCGGATGGATGAACACAATAGCTGGAGTAAGTACCCAGCCTATATATGGTGGGGCAGATGCCTACTATGGACATGTTAATGTGCAATGATCGGGATGAGGCTCCCGAGATGATCACTAGAGATATCAATCTCACTAAGGAGAATATTCAACCCAGCAAAGAACGCGGGGTGAAGTAGAAATTAAACATACCAATGAGTGCAAGCCAGATGAAAAGGCATAACCTCATAACACCCAGGAGTTATCCTTAAAAGGGTGTTTGGGTCAACAATGGTTGAACAAGATACGTGACAGAAACGCAAAGGCTGAAATTAACACCAAGTTTAAACACAAGTCGTCAGAGGGAAGTCTGACATCCTGGAAGGGGCATCCCATGAAAGGAACCGTGATACTACGACCTTGTCAGGGAGCCCAATACCAATCTAAACCATGTAATGTGTGTGGACAGCCTACAACGGGCAGAGCTCGAGGCAGTAAGGCTTAAAAGCCACAAATCGAATGTGTTAAGAAAATGTTATTGATCACAGAAGTTTACGTTATATAAGTAAGTAAGCGGATAACGAACCACTACTTAAAGTGTGGGGACACCTCTTGATATTGAGAGACCGCACAGCGGTGGTTATGTGAACTAAATTCAGGGAATGTGTTAAGAGTTGACCATGTTGTTACTACGAAAAGAAGTATTCGTACCAGTTGTGCAGACGGAAAGGGTTATAAGCCTAATGGCAACCACCATAGGTGTGGGATGCTAGACGTGTAATGAACAATGCTCAAGGAGCATAGAGGCTCGAAGAGTAGAGTATTCAGCAGTCAGCCGAATAAGTGGCAAAACACAGTGTAATAGCGGAAGCTAATATAATAGCGGATGCAGTGTAAGTTAATGTTATACAATGAGTAAGAGCACGGTGCGCAGTAAACGACCGTTGCATAAGTACTGTTAAATAATAATGTGGCAAATAAGACTAGTTATGAGTGAAACTCAATGGGCATACAAGGTAAGTGATAACAAACCGACTGGGCAATAAGCCAATGGTCGGTACTATGTGATAAGGAACACAGTGTGATTCCTATTGCAATTGCATAAGAGATTTACTGTCAAGAGTTTACGCCTCTGCACTCTGTATGACTGAGTGTTTTGGTATTGCACTTGCGCGGTAATGATCGAGTGTGATAGCTAGGAAGTTTGGGTAATGTCAATTGTGATGGAGGAACAAGAATTATGGTGTGATAAAACCGATGCATAAGAGAAGCACGGTCATACCAATCAAAGGGTACTTGATTGGCATAAGTGACTACAATAACACGATTGTTAAATATCGGTATGGAATATACCTCAAGTGTTGGAAATAAACGACAGAGTACTACACAATAGGTAGTAGCTCAAACGTAACCGACAGTGAGTCGGAAGAAACTAAGTAAATCAGTGTGGAATACAGTAAATTATCATGGAAGTAAATAGAAAGGTTGTAACTCACCGAACTCGCTCTTGGTAAGAAATACCACGCATCGGTTGAGAAATCGTTATTACCAAGATGAAGGTGATAATCGAAGATATGCAATACAGTAAGAATAATGAAGGGGGCAAACTAAGCACGAAGTTATCGAGAGTCGCACAACAGAAACTAGTGAGCTAGCGATTCAAGAGTTGGATGTCCGTTGTGAACATGAGTGAATGGCAATTATTAATGCCTAGAAGTTTCACAGGCCAGAATCGAAACTGGTTATGAATTAAATAAACTCTAAGGAAAATTCTTGGTTAGGGACTAAACCGCCAATATGGCTAAGATCCTCAAACCAGAACACATGGTATAATAAATCGCGTGAAGATAAAACACTTCACGACAGTAGAACGTTTAAACCAGTGATTAAGTGATTGATTACGTGGGCGTAATCCCTTTTAGGGGGGTAGAGCGCAAAACTGTTTAGTGTGTTTTACCGTACAAGTGTACGTGAACTATGGTGTGCATAGCACAAAATGATTTATTTGATGATTGGTGCGTGTGTTACATAAATATACGCATTCATTCATGGTTTAATAGTGGTAATTGCGACAGAAGATGCGAATACCATTGTGATAAGTGTGTTATTTTGTTAACAGATGTGTGTGAAAGTATAAGTATAAGGGAGTAGAAAAACTCTCGGGGAATTAAAACCCCGACAGTATATGTTCATATGATACTAATATAAAACCGTGTATTGTATTTTGATAAAAGTATATATATATATACAGTATTGTGATTTATGAAGAGGTATCACACCGATATAGAACCTAGTAAGAATTAAAATTCCCTAGGTAACTCGGATTAAGTTGAATTTGGGTGATGATTGATAGACAGAGTTCTATCCCTTGGAGATGTAATGATTATGACTAGATGGATTAAAGTATAGAAAATGGTACATGCTTGAATTAGCTGTTGTTTGAAAATGAAGTGGGAGGTGAAACTTGATTATCATGAGATCAAGGGAAGCCGAACACAAATTGGGGTGGAAAGAAAATTCAACACTGATGCTGATCACATCAGGGTTGGATGAATCTTGAAACTCCCTATAAGTGGTCACAAATAATCACATCAAGAATAAGATATAGTTAACAATAATTGGACTTGGAGTTGTATTGAGTTTTCAAAAGAGTTTTAAATTGGGTTTCAAGTTTTCAATTGGTATTTCCAAGACTTCAATAAATATCTTTTGAAATACCCCAACCTTAATATGTTAATTAACTATGTAATTATAATTTTCTAAGGCTAATTAAGTCCTTAAGATTATTGGTGAAGAAATAAAAACCAAAAAGAATAAGAAAATGCGTAAAAGACACAAAACGTGAAACCGCGTATTTAATTATTTTAGGAGGTACATAACCTTCGTTAGAGTGATAAATGTATTTTATACCTTAATTACACATTAATAACATGTGGGAAAATTCCGGAAGAAAACGGATTCAAACCATGCGTAAAAACGCTAACGGAGTCCTAAAACGCGTTTTTCGAGGAAATCCGAAAACGTGATTTTAAACAGTTAAATGACCCCGTAAAAATAATAGTTGATTATGTAACAATAATTAAACATTAATGGGAGTATAATAACCATTAAATTAAATAAACGAGAAAATTCCGGAAAACGGACCCGGTTAGTGAATAGTGCTAAAACCGGGTAAATTAATGGGCGTTTTCTGTAAAAGATGAAAAATGTTCCAGTGTATATATATTAGTGGGCCGGTTTTTATAAATGTAGACAGCCCCTCACACTTGACTAGTTAGCTAATTAAATAAGTCAAAAAGCAAAAAGTAACTTATACCCCACCACACTCTCTTTCCTCCTTTATTTCTTTTCCTCTCTTCTCTCTTTCCTCCCTTTCTTTCTTCTCCACGATTCCTTTCTTCTCCCTCCTGGTTGCAGCCGATTGTGCAGCTCTCCCCTCTCCTTCCATGGCTTCTCATCTTCCTCCTCATGCTCTAGCCAACTCCAAGCTCCAAATGCAAAACAAATTACATATTTGAACTCTCCTCATCCTCCTCTACCTTTCCCTCTTTTCGGAATTTCAAAAGGATGAGTTTCATCTCCATGGGTTTTCCCATTTGAAGAGAAAATGACATATTCTTGAAGCTTGGAGTCTCCTCTCTCTCCTAAGGTAAAAATCTCCAAGAAAAACCTCATTTTCTCCATCTTATAGTGGTAACCGATTTTGTCTCTCTCTCTTACTTGTTTTTCTTCTTGTTCTTGAGCTCCAAATTGACCCTTCAATGGTGGAGTAGTTTCCCTCTTGATTCAAGGGTGAGGATCCCTCTTAAAAGCTTCAAAAAGGTAAACCCTAACTTTGTGTTCTAGCCTTTGATTGAATTAAGATATTCCAAGGGTTTAGATAATTAATTGGGGTATGTTTATGTGTTCTTGGATGTTGGGATGGAGTTTGGAAACTCCATACCCTCTTAACCAATTTTGGAGAAGATGATGAGCAAGAGATGAATTAAGGAGGCTTGTGAAATTAAGGTAAGAAAAACTACCTTGAACCTTGTTTATAATTGTTTAAAGTGTTTGGGATGGGTAAACAAAGTAATGAACCCAAAGGGATGGATAATGTGGTTATCGAGATTATGGAGATTTTTGGTGATTGTGTTGTTGTTGTTGTTGAATTTGAGGATTTTGTTATGTGCTGGTAGAACCCTTGTGGGTTTGGCTAGTTTTAGGATGAAATATGTGAAGAAATGAGTTTTGGGAGATGCTTTGAAAGTAGCCAAGTGCTGTCAAAATTTGTTTAGGAGATTTTGGACTTGAGTGTTTATTAAAGGAAGAAGCTAGGTGTGTCAAGAAGATTCAAGTGAATGGTTAATGAGTTGGAAACCAAACTGAGGAGAAGGGTGTATGAGGAGTAGAAGTAATGTGATTTGAAGTGCTGGAAATGGCATTATTTGAATGGTAAAAGATGGAGCTAAAACTGTCACAAGAAAGTAATGAGAACTAGAAAACTAGTTATAAAAGTATAAGTGAATTTGAGTGAAATAACCAAAAATTAGTGAGGGGACTTGGTGTTAGATTAAGGTGATTGAGGAGGTAATTAAGTGCTTAAACATGTAGATCACAAGTGGGAAAGATTGGAAGATCAATGGTGAAAGAAATGGAGTTGTAACAGATTTAGAAAACTCCAAATCTGTAAAATCTGTAGCAGGGTCCGGGACCTAGTCCATGGACTAAGTCCGGACCACCCCCTTAATCTTGCCCGAGAGTTGTCTAGCATTTTGGTCCGGGACCTAGGGTGAGTATTAAGTCCCGGACCACCCATGTAATTCAGGTCGAGAGTTTCACCAGTGTTGTGGTCCAGGACTTGGGGTCAGTACAAGGTCCCGGACCACCCTATTAAAAACCGCCGAGACTTTCTGTAAGTGTTGGTCCGGGACTTAAGGTAGGAACCAAGTCCCGGACCACCCCCAGAATTCACCCATTTGAGTCTCGACTTGCGTCCGAACTTCAAAGCCCGGACACAAGTTCGGACATAGGGTAATTTTGAGCAAAAACTTTGTTTAGGGTAGGAAATGATACCCAATGATGGGGGATTGTTAAGTGATGATGTTATAAGGTTGTTAAGGGTAAATAAAGTGAGTTATAATGGTAATTGAGTGGTGAAAAGTTGTAATAAAATGTAAAGTTATAAAACTACCGAATGGGGTTAACCATGGGTGCAGTAGACGTTAAAAATTATATTACCCGATATTAATGAAGATAGTTATAATGTTACCAGTTGTTCAAAGATTTTCAAGGAACATGTGATGGCACACTAGAGTGCACCTTCGGTGATAGGTATGGTTTTCTTGCAACCTGTGTCCTACCGGATTACACCGGCTTGTATGCCAATGTGTTTTTCTGTGTGTTTGCCACCTTGCAAGATAAAGCATGAAATGAGTTTACAATAATTCATTATTGTGGCGTAATTAATTCCGATACCGCTTAACCTTAGTTATGTGTTAAATAATAGTTAACCGACTTTAGGTTCACATAAGAGATCGGTATTCGGAATAAACGTCCCAACCCATGGGAACGTTCTAACTACGGCTATCCGTGCGTTAGTGTATGTTGTTATTATGAGTGATGTATGTGACTTGTTGGATATGTTATTGTTGTTGTTATTGGATACAGTTATTCATGTTTGTTAAAAAGGGATATTACTCCCCATATGTGTCTAACCGAGTAGTAACACTATGTGATGTATGTATGTGGTAAGTTCCGTAAGGGAACCTCTAACTAATAAGTATATGTTATGTATGGAGAGGAATCCGGTCATTCCGGTCGCGCGTGTTGTTTGGGAGTTAATACATATATGAGAATTAACTCCCATCCTGTTATGTTAGGGTTGTTTTCCTTCATTGGATTTCGACCTCCCACTAGCTTAGCCAAAGCTTACCTACCCGACCTCCACATCGGGCTAGGAGGGAAATTATGTATAATGTTGGTAGGGTGTCGAAGCTTAAGTTCGCTTCGACTCCCTCTTTGTTATGTTACGGTTGTTCTTCCTCCTTGAATTACAACCACCCACAAGCTTAACCAAGGCTTACCTACCTCATCACTATTGGAGCTAGGGGGAAATTGTGTGTTGTGTACGGTCCTATATGAGGCCGCCACTCAAGTAAAGAAAATGTATGTATGTTGTGCTCGGGCTTATATCACCCCGGCACTCCCTAAGTGAAGTTCATGTACCCTAAGAAGAGTGAAATTAAGTTGGTATGTTATAAAGTGAAGTGTGTTGTTATGTTGAGTGTGCTAACCTTGTGTCTGTATTCTATTAATGAATGTTTGCTTATAAGCATGATATGTGTGTGAGTTTGTGCATGTTTGAAATAAATCAACCGCATGCTAAGACGACAAATAGTTGTGCGTGGCCCGGTAGCATGCGGGCTGCGGGATTACCATACCAGCAAAGGTGCTGACCCCCTTTGGGGGCTCCCATACTTTTCAGGTACAAGGAACTGGAAGCCGTTCGAGAGTAGGACGGGGTAGTTGATTGTATGTGGGTAGTCATGAAAATTGTGGATGTGTTGTAGGTGTAGTAAGACCGAAATTGTATCGGCGTTAGTTGGTAATTACTCGGTACAATTGTAATGTAAGTGTATAATGAATGTTGAACATGGAATGGGATTAATGTGTAGTTGCTCGGGAGTTTAGTCCATCAGACCGGTACAATGTATGTATGTTAGCCTTGTTAGCCACGTGGGTGGCTAACGGCGTGTAACACCAAAGAGTTAAGTGATGTTGTGAGTTATGAATTCCGCTGCGATATGTTATTAAGTGTGTTGTTAGTAGTTGGGGTGTTACACGCCGTTAGCCACCCACGTGCAAGCCAGATGAAATGGCATAACTTAGTAACACCCAGGAACTATCCTTAAAAGGGTGTTTGGATCAACAATGGTTGAATGAGATAACGTGGCAGAAACGCAAGGGTTGAAACTAACACCTGGATTAAGCATAAGTAGTCAGGAAGAAGTCTGACATCCTTGAAGGAGCATCCCATGAAAGGAACGACGACCTTGTCATGGAGCCCAATACAACCTATAAACTGTAATATGTACGGAGAAGTAAATGTGTGTGAACAGCCTACAATGAGTAGAGCTCGAGACAATAAGGCTTATAAGCCACAAGTGGAATGTGTTAAGAAAATGTTATTGATCACAGAGATTCATGTTATATAAGTAAGTAAGCGGATAACGAACCACTGCTTCAAGAGTGGGGATACCTCTGACATTGTGAGACCGCAATAGCGGTAGTTATGTGAATTAAGTTCAGGGAATGTGTTAAAGGTTGACCATGTTGTTACTATGAAAAGAGTTGTACCAGTTGTGGAGACTGAAAGAGTGATAAGTCGAATAGCAACCACCATTACGTGTGGGATGCTAGATGTGAAATGAACAACGCTCAAGGAGCATAAAGACTCGAAGAATAGCGTATTCAGCAACCAGCCAAATAAATGGCGAAACACAGTGTAATGGCAGAAGCTAATATAATAGCGGATGCAGTGTAAGTTAATATTATACGATGACAAAGAGCACAGTGCGCAGTGAGCGACCGTTGTATACGCATTGTTAAATAGTTGTATGGCGAATAAGACCAGTTATGAGTTAAAACCAGTGGAGATACAAGATAAGTGATGATAAACAGACTGGGCAATAAGCCAGTGGTCGGTACTATGTGATAAGGAACACAGTATGAATTCCTATTGCTATCTCATAAGAGACTTACTGTCAAGAGTTTACGCCTCTGCACTCTGTATGACTGAGTGTTTTGGTATTGCGCTTGCGCGGTAATGATCAAGTGAGATAGCTAGGAAGTCTGAAAATGTTAAATGTGATAGAAGGACAAGAATTATGGTGTGATAAAACCGATGCATAAGAGAAGCACGGTAGTACCAATCAAAGGGTACTTGGTTGACATAAGTGACTACAGTAGCACGATTGTTGAATATCGGTATGGAACATACCTCAAGTGTTGGAAATAACCGACAGAGTACTACACAAAAGGTAGTAGCTCAAACTTAACCGACAGTAAGTCGGAAGAAACCAAGTAAATCATTGTAGAATACAATAGATTATCGTGGAAATGAATAGAAAGTTTGTAACTCACCGAATTCGCTCACGGTAAGAAATACCACGCGTCGGTTGAGAAACCGTTATTACCAAGATAAAGGTGATAATCGGGGATGCATAATACAGTAAGGATAATGTATGGAGCAAACTAAGCTCTAAATTATCAAGAGTTGCGCAGCAGAAACTGGTGAACCAGTGAGTCAAACGATGAATGTGAATAGTGAACATGAGTGAATGACAAACTAATGATGCCTAAAGCCTCACAGGCCAGGATCGAAACCAGTTAAGAGTTAAAATAAACTCTAATGAGAATTCTTGGTTAGGGACTAAACCGCCAATATGGCTAAGATCCTCAAACCAGAACACATTGTGTAATAAACCGCGTGGAGATAAACACTTCACGACGGTAGAATGTTCTAAACCAGTGATTAACTGATTGATTACGTGGGCGTAATCCCTTTTAAGGGGGGTAGAGCGCAGAACCACTTAGTGTCTTTTACCGTACAAGTGTACGTGAACTATGATGTGCATAGCACAAAATGATTTGTTTTGATGATTGGTGTGTGTGTTACATAAACATACACATTCATTCATGGTTAATTGTGGTAATTACGCACGGAAGATGCGAATACCCTTGCGATAAGTGTGTTTATTGTGTCAACAAATATGTGTGAAAGTACAAGTATAAGGGAGTAGAAAAACTCCCGGGAACTAAACCCCGACTATGTATGTTCAAATAATACTAAATGTAAAACCGTGTATTGTATTTTGATAAAAGTATATATATATATATATATACAGTATTGTGATCTATGAAGAGGTATGACACCAACGTAGAACCTAGTGAGAATTAAATTCCCTAGGTAACTTGATTTAAAATAAATCTGGACGATGATCGATGGACATAGTTCCACCCTTGGAGATGTAATGATTACGACTAGATGGATTAAAAAGATAGAAAATGGTACATGCTTGAATTAGTTGTTGTTGAAAAATGAAGTGGGAGGTGAAACTTGATTATCATGAGATCAAGGGAAGCCGAACACAAATTGGGGTGGAAAGATAGTTCAACTCTGATGCTGATCACATTAGGGTTGGATGATTCTTGAAACTCCCTATAAGTGGTCACAAATAATCACATCAAGAATAAGATGCAGTTAACAATAATTGGACTTGGAGTTGTATTGAATTTTTCAAAAGAATTTTAAAATTGGGTTTCAAATTCTCAATTGGTATTTTCAAGACATCAATTAATATTTTTAAGATTCTTAGGTGGTATTTTCAAAGGAAGGACTACCTTTATGTGACCTCGTAGAGGACTTTCAACTTGTATCCTTCCAATAAAGGATTTCATTATACTTAACCTCATAGAGGGTATTTTCCTACTACTTGCTCACGAGCTGAGGACGTATGAGCCTTTGTCTTAGGACCGGTGACATGAGAAGTATATTTTAAAGATGTATGCAATTGTTTTTGATCTCCCAAAGGAACGGGGACCAGAGTGTCCATCGCGACCGGTTCTGCGGGATCACAGTGTATATGTACTCTACATGGGTCTCGAACTCATGAAGAGATGGAAAAGGAATTTCTGGTTGATATACATGCTATGACATGTTGTGTGGTATGTGTAGTAATTATTATTTTGGACCTTGAGTCCTAATGTGATTGAATTCCGAAAGTGTTATGTTACCTAGACCATGTGTCTAAAGGTTGTTATGTTATCAAGACCTAAGAGTCTAAATGTTGCTATGTTACCCAGACCTAAGAGTCTAAGGGTTGTTATGTAGGTACAATGTTGTTAAGGTACCCGGACCATTAAGTCCGAGGCTACTAAGTAAGTATGTTATGTTATGTATGGATGTGTATATGTACCCGGACCGTTAAGTCCGAGGGTGTGATGTAAAGTATGTTGTTATGGAAGTTGTATGTTGCAAGTAATCCCCGTATTCTAACCAATGATGTGTGGGAAGTGTGAACTTCGAGGACGAAGTTCTTTTAAGGGGGGTAGATTGAAATACCCCAAACCTTAATATGTTAATTAACTATGTAATTATAATTTTCTAAGGCTAATTAAGTCCTTAAGATTATTGGTGAAGAAATAAAACCAAAAAGAATAAGAAAATGCGTAAAAGTCACAAAACGTGAAACCGCGTATTTAATTATTTTAGGAGGTACATAACCTTCGTTAGAGTGATAAATGTATTTTTATACCTTAATTACACATTAATAACATGTGGGAAAATTCCGGAAGAAAACGGATTCAAACCATGCGTAAAAACGCTAACGGAGTCCTAAAACGCGTTTTTCGAGGAAATCCGAAAACGTGATTTTAAACAGTTAAATGACCCCGTAAAAATAATAGTTGATTATGTAACAATAATTAAACATTAATGGGAGTATAATAACCATTAAATTAAATAAACGAGAAATTCCGGAAAACGGACCCGGTTAGTGAATAGTGCTAAAACCGGGTAAATTAATGGGCGTTTTCTGTAAAAGACGAAAAACGTTCCAGTGTATATATATTAGTGGGCCGGTTTTTATAAATGTAGACAGCCCCTCACACTTGACTAGTTAGCTAATTAAATAAGTCAAAAAGCAAAAAGTAACTTATACCCCACCACACTCTCTTTCCTCCTTTATTTCTTTTCCTCTCTTCTCTCTTCCTCCCTTTCTTTCTTCTCCACGATTCCTTTCTTCTCCCTCCTGGTTGCAGCCGATTGTGCAGCTCTCCCCTCTCCTTCCATGGCTTCTCATCTTCCTCCTCATGCTCTAGCCAACTCCAAGCTCCAAATGCAAAACAAATTACATATTTGAACTCTCCTCATCCCTCTTTCCCTCTTTCGGAATTTCAAAAGGATGAGTTTCATCTCCATGGGTTTTTCCCATTTGAAGAGAAAATGACATATTCTTGAAGCTTGGAGTCTCCTCTCTCTCCTAAGGTAAAAATCTCCAAGAAAAACCTCATTTTTCTCCATCTTATAGTGGTAACCGATTTTGTCTCTCTCTCTCTTACCTTTTTTTTCTTCTTGTTCTTGAGCTCCAAATTGACCCTTCAATGGTGGAGTAGTTTCCCTCTTGATTCAAGGGTGAGAATCCCTCTTAAAAGCTTCAAAAAGGTAAACCCTAACTTTGTGTTCTAGCCTTTGATTGAATTAAGATATTCCAAGGGTTTAGATAATTAATTGGGTATGTTTATGTGTTCTTGGATGTTGGGATGGAGTTTGGAAACTCCATACCCTCTTAACCAATTTTGGAGAAGATGAGGAGCAAGAGATGAATTAAGGAGGCTTGTGAAATTAAGGTAAGAAAAACTACCTTGAACCTTGTTTATAATTGTTTAAAGTGTTTGGGATGGGTAAACAAAGTAATGAACCCAAAGGGATGGATAATGTGGTTATCGAGATTATGGAGATTTTTGGTGATTGTGTTGTTGTTGTTGTTGAATTTGAGGATTTTGTTATGTGCTGGTAGAACCCTTGTGGGTTTGGCTAGTTTTAGGATGAAATATGTGAAGAGATGAGTTTTGGGAGATGCTTTGAAAGTAGCCAAGTGCTGTCAAAATTTGTTTAGGAGATTTTGGACTTGAGTGTTTTATTAAAGGAAGAAGCTAGGTGTGTCAAGAAGATTCAAGTGAATGGTTAATGAGTTGGAAACCAAACTGAGGAGAAGGGTGTATGAGGAGTAGAAGTAATGTGATTTGAAGTGCTGGAAATGGCATTATTTGAATGGTAAAAGATGGAGCTAAAACTGTCACAAGAAAGTAATGAGAACTAGAAAACTAGTTATAAAAGTATAAGTGAATTTGAGTGAAATAACCAAAAATTAGTGAGGGGACTTGGTGTTGGATTAAGGTGATTGAGGAGGGTAATTAAGTGCTTAAACATGTAGATCACAAGTGGGAAAGATTGGAAGATCAATGGTGAAAGAAATGGAGTTGTAACAGATTTAGAAAACTCCAAATCTGTAAAATCTGTAGCAGGGTCCGGGACCTAGTCCATGGACAAAGTCCCGGACCACCCCCTAATCTTGCCCGAGAGTTGTCTAGCATTTTGGTCCGGGACCTAGGGTGAGTATTAAGTCCCGGACCACCCATGTAATTCAGGTCGAGAGTTTCACCAGTGTTGTGGTCCGGGACTTGGGGTCAGTACAAGGTCCCGGACCACCCTATTAAAAACCGCCGAGACTTTCTGTAAGTGTTGGTCCGGGACTTAAGGTAGGAACCAAGTCCCGGACCACCCCCAGAATTCACCCATTTGAGTCTCGACTTGCGTCCGAACTTCAAAGCCCGGACACAAGTTCGGACATAGGGTAATTTTGAGCAAAAACTTTGTTTAAGGGTAGGAATGATACCCAATGATGGGGGATTGTTAAGTGATGATGTTATAAGGTTGTTAAGGGTAAATAATGAGTTATAATGGTAATTGAGTGGTGAAAAGTTGTAATAAAATGTAAAGTTATAAAACTACCGAATGGGGTTAACCATGGGTGCAGTAGACGTTAAAAATTATATTACCCCGATATTAATGAAGATAGTTATAATGTTACCAGTTGTTCAAAGATTTTCAAGGAACATGTGATGGCACACTAGAGTGCACCTTCGGTGACAGGTATGGTTTTCTTGCAACCTGTGTCCTACCGGATTACACCGGCTTGTATGCCAATGTGTTTTTCTGTGTGTTTGCCACCTTGCAAGATAAAGCATGAAATGAGTTTACAGTAATTCATTATTGTGGCGTAATTAATTCCGATACCGCTTAACCTTAGTTATGTGTTAAATAATAGTTAACCGACTTTAGGTTCACATAAGAGATCGGTATTCGGAATAAACGTCCCAACCCATGGGAACGTTCTAACTACGGCTATCCGTGCGTTAGTGTATGTTGTTATTATGAGTGATGTATGTGACTTGTTGGATATGTTGTTGTTGTTGTTATTGGATACAGTTATTCATTTTGTTAAAAAGGGATATTACTCCCCATATGTGTCTAACCGAGTAGTAACACTATGTGATGTATGTATGTGGTAAGTTCCATAAGGGAACCTCTAACTAATAAGTATATGTTATGTATGGAGAGGAATCCGGTCATTCCGGTCGCGCGTGTTGTTTGGGAGTTAATACATATATGAGAATTAACTCCCATCCTGTTATGTTAGGGTTGTTTTCCTTCATTGGATTTCGACCTCCCACTAGCTTAGCCAAAGCTTACCTACCCGACCTCCACATCGGGCTAGGAGGGAAATTATGTATAATGTTGGTAGGGTGTCGAAGCTTAAGTTCGCTTCGACTCCTCTTTGTTATGTTACGGTTGTTCTTCCTCCTTGAATTACAACCACCCACAAGCTTAACCAAGGCTTACCTACCTCATCACTATTGGAGCTAGGGGAAATTGTGTGTTGTGTACGGTCCTATATGAGGCCGCCACTCAAGTAAAGAAAATGTATGTATGTTGTGCTCGGGCTTATATCACCCCGGCACTCCCTAAGTGAAGTTCATGTACCCTAAGAAGAGTGAAATTAAGTTGTGTATGTTATAAAGTGAAGTGTGTTGTTATGTTGAGTGTGCTAACCTTGTGTCTGTATTCTATTAATGAATGTTTGCTTATAAGCATGATATGTGTGTGAGTTTGTGCATGTTTGAAATAAATCAACCGCATGCTAAGACGACAAATAGTTGTGCGTGGCCCGGTAGCATGCGGGCTGCGGGATTACCATACCAGCAAAGGTGCTGACCCCCTTTGGGGGCTCCCATACTTTTCAGGTACAAGGAACTGGAAGCCGTTCGAGAGTAGGACGGGGTAGTTGATTGTATGTGGGTAGTCATGAAAATTGTGGATGTGTTGTAGGTGTAGTAAGACCGAAATTGTATCGGCGTTAGTTGGTAATTACTCGGTACAGTTGTAATGTAAGTGTATAATGAATGTTGAACATGGAACGGGATTAATGTGTAGTTGCTCGGGAGTTTAGTCCATCAGACCGGTACGATGTATGTATGTTAGCCTTGTTAGTCACGTGGGTGGCTAACGGCGTGTAACACCAAGGAGTTAAGTTATGTTGTGAGTTATGATTTCCGCTGCAAGTGTTGTTAAATGTGTTGTTTGTAGTTGGGGTGTTACACAAACACACAAATCAGAGTAACTCGGTTAGCATACGGGGCATGAGAAAATCATACCTTTCACCGGGGTTTTTACTTTACCGTGGCATCCCACCATGCTCGGGTCACGCACGACTCTCTGATAATGTTTCAACATTATTATTAATACTAAGATCATACGGTACATAATTAAATGCTACTCCCGTACTTACCCCGTTTATCCCGTTATCTCGGTTTTACACTTGTTAATTTGAGTTCTCACTTCTCACTCACTTCTAACACTTTCGTACACTTCCTAGGGCCTTTACATGTCACCAAACAAGGCCTTAACATCATCTAACATCATTAACATTCAAACCCCCATCATTAGCAACCTTTAAAACACTCACGGGGCAATTCTGGGGGTGGTCCGGGACTTGGTCCTCACCCTAAGTCCCGGACCAGTACAAGCTATAACTCTCGGCTGTTTTTCATGGGGTGGTCCGGGACCTTGTCCCTACCCCAAGTCCCGGACCAAGTGCAGGGTACACTCTCGACATCATTTTAGGGGGTGGTCCGGGACTTTGTCCAAGGACTAAGTCCCGGACCCTGCTAAAACCTGCAACATTCATCATTTTTCAACCCCAATTCAATCCTTAATCCACACTCAATCTTTCCCTAATCTTTCCACAAGATTCCTACATGTTTAATCACCTTATAACATGCTCTAAAACTCTTCAAATCATAGGTTTAACCCTTACTCAAATTCTTGCTCAATTTCACACATTTTTCATTCTCATTTTACACTAATGCACACTTGTGCCTTTCTACCTTCTCCTCCACACTTTGCATTATGCTCTCTTTCATTCTGACCATTCCATATCTTCCAAGATAATGCACAACTCATACCAAGTTCCAAGACTCACTCTTAAAGCCTTAAATCTTCTTTGTTTTCTAAAAACTCCTAAGGCACTAACCACTCTTTTGCTACAGATTTGTGCATCATTCTTCTCCCTTGAACAAGCCTTCCTAAAGTGGTTAACTAACTCAAATAAGTCTCCATCCACACCTAGTTTCTCTAGGTCATCCCTCACACACAACAATGCTCAAACCACTCAAATTTCTACACAAATTTTGCCATAACTTTGCTACTTTTCTAACTTTGCCCAAAACTCTTTTCTTCACATAAATCATCCTAAAACTAGCCAAACCCATCATGGGTTCTACCAGCACACACAAGTTCACCAATACTCATCAATTCTCCAAATACAACACAATGCTTAGTTCATAAAATGCATAGCTCTAAAATCAAACACTAAGTTCACCAATGTTTTCTCACTTGCATTATTTATATACAGCACCTTATTACCACACTCTCCTCATCTCAACAAATCACATTCCAATACAAATTTGGGTTCATTCATTTTTATTAACCCTTCCCAAATCCTAATACATATAGGATAACACTAAGGTAAGTTTCTTACCTTAAATTTTCTTAAGTTTCCTCTTTATTTCTCTTCTCCTCTTCTCTTCATTCCAAACCGGCCAAGGCAATTCATTTGCCCATTTCTCTAGCCACATTCAAATTGGAGAGTAAGCACTAAGGAACTCTCTTAGGCTCATCAATTAAACTAGGATTCACAAAGATGCTAAAAGTATCAAGCTAGGTTTTACCTTTGGAAATTCTTGAATGGTTCTCACTCTTGAATCTTAGGAGGAACTTCCACCACCATTAAAAGTTTGGAGAATAGCTCAAACAAGGAAGAAAAAAACTAGTCATCAAAGGAGCCCAAAATCGGCCAAGATGGAGAATGGAGAAAACATGGGTTTTCCATGGATATTCTTACCTTGATAGAAAGAGGAAGCTTCAAGCTTCAAATGGTGTGCTTTTCTCTTCAAATGGCCAACACCCACAAAAATGAAACTCATCCTTTCAGAATTTTGGAAAGAGAGGATGATAGGGTTTGAGGAGAGGAACACAAATGTGGTTATTTTTGAGTTTGGAGCTTGAATCAAGCTTGAGCAAGAAGAAGAAGATGAAGGAGCCATTGAAGGGAGCTCCATTTACGTGAGGAAGAAGATGAATCAGAAGAGAGGAGGGAGAGGGAGTCTCTCACGCAGGAAGGAGGGAGGGAGATCAGAAAAGTGGAGGAGAGAGAGGGTGGACAAGCATTTTTATTTGTTCACCTTTTTACTTTTCACTATTCCCCTTTTACTTTTTTTTCTTACTTTTACTAGCTAAATAAGCAATAGTGAGGCTGGGTGACTATTAAAAACCGGCCCCTAACTAGCTAGTTAAGCTGGAGCGTTTTTCGGTTTCTGACAGAAAACGCTCGTTATTTTACCCGGTTTGGCACTATTCACTAACCGGGCCTATTTTTCGGATTTTTGCGTTTCTTCTTTTTTAAAATGGTTATTAAGCTTCCATTAATACTTATTTATAGTTATTTAGTCAACTATAATTTTTTACAGGTCCGTTTGACCACTTAAAGTCACGTTTTTGGGTTTTCTCGAAAAACGTGCTTTAAAACTCCGTTAGCGTTTTAATCCATTATTCGGATCCGTTTTCTTCGGGAATCACTCCCGTATACTAATTAGGCCTAACTAAGCCTTATGAATCCTTCTCGGACCCTAACGAGATCATACATCTCTCATTCTCATTTAATGCGTGTTTTAGCGTTTTTCGCGTTTAACGCATTTTCTATTTTCTTTTGGTTTTATTCTTTTTACCAATACTCTCTAGGCACCATTAGGCCCTTAATAATCATATTAGAGTAATTTAATCACCATTTTTAGATTCGGGGTATTAAAATCTACCCCCCTTAGGAACTTTGTCCTCAAAGTTGGTGAATCTAATATCGTTACTCTCATGGGCACGCTATGCCAAGGTTATAATACATGTATAACCTTACAGACTCCACAAGTCAGTCTCATTTCACACTACACATACAACCCACATATCACAGCACGTATAGCAATCAAAAATATTCTTGTACTCTCTCCATGGAATCGGTCCGAAGACAACAAGGCACTACAGTCCTCGAATCCATATTGAGTAATACACTACTGATCCCTCAGGTACCGGTCACGTTGGACACTTACGCTCTCAGGTCCACGGCCGTTTCATGACAAATGGGCACTTACTCTCTCTGGCCCACGGTCCCTTCGGTTCTGATCAAAACGTTTCACATATACACATCCTCAGGCACTCTGGTTGACTCACTCAACACAGGATCGTCTCAGGGTACTCTCCCCGTCCCGCTGCCTTTGGAAAAATCACACACTATCACCACCCCAACCGCCCCAACGTCACTTACACCGCCGCACGTACGGTGCAATGGTTTCAAAACTAATACACGCCCACCGTTCTACCGGTCATCAAGACTTAAGGCCACAGCCATCGGCAGGTGACAGCGGTTTCAAAACCAGTTTCCATTTCCATCTTCATACTTGAAGAAAATTCCTTTGAAAATTCTTTTAAAACATCACACAACTCCAAATCCGGTTTATGGTAGCTGTATCTTTCCTTAACGTGATTACTTGTGGCCACTTATAGGGAGCTTCAAGAATCATCCAACCCTGATGTGATCAGCATCAGTGTTGAACTATCCTTCCACCCCAATTTGTGTTCGGTTTCCCTTGATCACTAGCAGACCAAGTTCCTCCTCCCACGTCAGTTTCAAACAATCAGATAGTCAAACATTTTTGTTTTCTATCTTTTACTCTTTCTAGTCATATTCATAAAACATTCCATTTTTGTCTATCTCCCTCTAGAAATTAGGTCATTTGTCATTATTAATTTACTTTGCTAACTTTGCCTACGCAACTCATGGGCTCACTTTCTCAAAGTGTTACTCATTTAAAACATACAACATACAACTCCAAAGGATGGAACTCACTCCATCAATCATTCTCAAATAAAATTACCTAGGGAACTCACTCCCTACTAGGTTACACATCGGTTTCATACCGATTCGTACTCGTCATATCTCATGTCTAATCTCAATAGACAAATACTAAAGGGATTCTCATTCCCCAGGAGTCTCTCTACTCCTCTTTTCATATTTATTATATACATATCACTCGCATCTCTCGTGCACAATACTCATACTTACACGATGGATGGGTACACATGTTTATGTAACATGAGTTCCAATCATCAAAATAGTTTATTTTGTGCTATGCACATAGTAGTTTACGCACCTATACGTAAAACATACTCTAAGTGGTTTCTCGCCCTACCCCCCTTAAAAGGGGTTACGCCCCCGTAACAGACCACATGTTATTACTGAACATTGGTTCACTAATTTGGGTATGATGAAGTGTTTTAACTTCAATGCGGTCAATTAACCCATAACCGGGTTCGGTTCTAACCTCTAAGGCTTCGAGGTGTTTAGGATAGCCAATTACTCACAATTGCTAGGTATACTTAACCTTTGGATTACGGCCCAATAGCTTTTGCTGCGTGACCTGATAATTAGAGCTTACTTCGCCCTTTTATATTCTCAATGTATTATCCATTCCCTTTCTATCCCTTTTATCTTGGGAACAAAGGTTTGTCACGTCGCTAGGTATCTCTTACCGTATGCGAATTCGATGAATTATAGATTTTCTCTCTAGTTCACTGGAAATCTATTTCGTATAACTCTGTATACTTTTTGTGATTATTTACTTGCTATTCCCGACTTATTGTCGGTTGAGGGCAAGCTACTACTTAGCAGGTAGTGCTTCCTCCTCGTTTAGTAGTGGCTTCAGAATTTTGTTTGTCTGCTTGTATCTGTACAAGAGTTCTTCATACATACTACTCTACATTTGCCACGAATCGGTCCTGGGACCTGGGTTACGACCCACATTCTTTGTGCATCTTTGGCCAACGGCCGCACAGTTATCTCTCTAGATTCTCACTCAATAGTCTTCGTTGACATTCCTCAATTCCTGACTCTCCCACTCGATCATTACCGCACAAGTGCAATACCAAACCAAACACTCAGTCATACAGAGTGCAGAAGCGTAAACCCTTGACAGTAAATTTCTCATGAGATAGGAATGATCATGTCTCTTTTACCACAATTCCTCATCAGCTTCATATCATTATCTTATTATAATCTTACAATGGTCGCTTACTGCGTACCATGTTCTTACTCATTTTTTTATGGCTTGCCATTCACTTGGCTCAATAGGATATACTGCTCTTTTAGATCTCCCTGCGCTTCTTTCGCATTGCTTACTCTGCAATTCATATTGCACACTTACAGTGTTTACTTCTCAACCGATTACTCTCTCGGTTTCCTTCCATTGCTATCAAAGCCTTTCTAAATACTGTTTGTGTTTATATACTCCTTGGCAATATACACATGCTCAAGTATCACTACGCCGCTCTAGCGGTCTCACATTACATACTTAGGTGGTAGCCTTCCTCTGTAGGATTCACGCAACTGCCGCTCCTTAGGCCCCACAATAATGAGGGGTATCCCCCACTCTAAGGTAGTGGTTCGTTCTCCACAATTCATTTTTATGCCCTTATGCATAAGTTTTGCAACGTTTGGATATACACATTATAGTTGGTTTTCTGGCTAACAAGCCATACTGTCTCGAGCCATGCTCTTTGCATGCCGTTTATACAGGTTTCTTCATCTTCGTATGCCATTAAATGGTTTGGAGGTATTGCTGGGCTCTTGATATGGTTGCCTTATCACACTTCCGTACATGGAAGGCCCGTTAAGTATTTTGATACTAATTCACGCCGTCTGGCAATCTAGGGTATTCCGTGTTACATGGGATCCCTTCGGGTTCTGCCCGAGTCTTCGCTTTAACACTTGTGTTCTCAACACGATATCTCGTTCAACTACTGTTGACTTCAGTACCCTTCATGGATTGCTCCTGGGTGTTACTGAGTTGCGCCATTACATCTGGCTTGAACTCTTGGGTATGTTCAGTTACTTACTCCGCCTTGCGGTTATGTACATTTTAAACTATCCCATTTAGGGTTGTAATGTCTCCCGTTATTGGGTAGATCATTGGTACTTTTCCTTTACTTTTTGGTCAGGTCGCCATTCTCCTTAGTGAAGTATACTATGGAAATTCTATCCCGTTTATCAAACATAATATGTTCATTTTAGGCATTCGCCGAGTTGTTTACGCTGGGTATTCATTCCAGGTATTAGGTATTTCCTCCATGATTCTTGGGACATATCCAATGCCCATACTTAATACTCGGTGCTTCTCGCACTTTTAATCTTCCCATTCTCCTGTAGTGGGTTCTTGCCTTCTTTCTTGTCTGCGTTCTTCGGTCACTCGAGGTGTCCAACTGTTTGGTTTGAACTTATCTTATGGTCCGTAGTATGGAGTCAACTACTTCCCGTGTTCCGTACTCTACTTGTATACATACATGGAGTATCTTATTGATACGTCACCACTTACCCGACTAACTCATAACTGGTCTGTCAGGCCCGCAAGCTCCTTCGGAGTGCGGTCGTTCCATGTCTCGTTTGTGTACACTGTAGTGTCGGTCGCACGCCTAGGTGAAGTATTCTGTTGCCAACTTCTCTTATATCGTCCTACGATAACTTACCGTGGTTCTCTGGTTTGGTTTTAAAATTTGGGGGTTTTTGGAAAATTTAATGGTTTGAAAGAAAGGTTTGAGTTTTGAAAGTAAATTCTCCATGGCATTTCAATGCCGACTGCTCCTTACCGAGTCCAGCTTCTCGCTGACTGGTATGTTCTTTATACAATGATCAGGCCGTTAGGCCTTTTCAAGGTTTCATTTCAGAATTCTTAAGGTTTGAGTTGCTATATTGGCTTCGTTCGCCATCTTGGTACTTTGCTAAGTACTGGTAGCTGATAAGTGTCTAAAATGAGCATGTTTTATGGCTGTATTTCATATATTATATCAACACTTTTTCTGCTCATTTCTCACTTATCGTATGTTTTTCCTCTAGTTTATGTTTTATTGATTATCTCACAAATTTATTGTTTAAACATGAGGAAAAACCAAGCTAGGAGCAAAGTACACGAAGAGACGAACGCATAGACACAAACGGCGAGTAAAACGGACTTATAACGAAGAATCTGGAGCCGGTTGAAGACCGCATGAAAAAGGAAATTATATTCATTATGTCCGCGTGAAGTCTGGCGGACAGAGGCGCGGTCACGAGAGAAGACCGCCTCTTCCTGGGCGGTTGAAGATGCGGACAGCAGACGCAGAGGTGTCCGCCTGTTCCTGGGCGGTTGAAGATGCGGACAGCAGAGGAGCAGAGGCGCAGAGGTGTCCGCCTGTTCCTGGGCGGTCGGAGACGCGGACATCACAGGCGACCGCGCGAATTGAGGCGGACGGAGACGCGGACAGCACGCGGACGTGCATAAAATCGACCGCGACTAGTTTTCTTCTTCGTTCTTCGCGGCGCTTTCTTCTTCTTCTTCGCGGCGCCTACCGACACTTATCTCAGGCGCCTACCGACACTTATTTCACGCGTCCAGCCGCCCCAATCTTCTGCAACCCCAATCCATCTACTCCTCAACTTGGCAACTTGGTCACGCGTGATCCAGCCTGTTTATCTTCTCCTTCCTTCTTCTTCTCCTTCCTTCTATAAAACCCACGCCCTTCTGCTCAAATAAAATCATTCCCTTCCTCACAATCCAAATTAGACCACAGTATCACCGTTCACCATATTTCCACACCTACGATCCATTCCATCCTCTTATCCTCCACTTCTCCATTTTATTTTTATTCGTCATTCCACCACGAAGCAGAAGCGCAATAAGAAGAAGAAGAAAAGGGAGCTGGAGCAGAAGCGAATCGCAGTCCAGTCTCCGCCGGCAGTCTCCAAATTAATGGCTATCTCTGCTTTCTTTTTATTTATGTTAATGTCTGAGTGATTTTATTCGTATCCTAGGATGGGGTTTGACCCCAAATAATTAAGACTTATTATTAATACCAAGTTTGCTTATAAATATTTGTTTTGTCTCTCTAAATTATTAAATGCTTAACAACTGATCATTTTTATGCATTTACGGTTTCTCTTATTTCAATGATTTTGTAAATCTGAGAATAGACCACAAAGAAAGACAAACGTTAGATATTATCTCCTTGATTAGCAGATAAAATCCATCGTGTTATTAAAAGAATTCTTGCTTAAAGCTAATTAATGATTTTAGACTTTTTCTGATTGTAAAAAGTCTATTGAATTAATTAAGAGTTGTCCTTATCTATGATTTAGGAAGGCCACAAGATAATTTCTTAAACAGGACAAATAAGAGCAAATTAGGATTATAATTATTGTCTGTACTTAAATAAATATTTATCACCTGTTTCACTTATTAACTTGTTTTAATTCCTTTCAGCAAATATTGTTAAATGCTTTAGCGTGACAAACTACTGCATTTATTGGTAACTATCAACATATGATTTTGAGATAGTCAAAGTACCACAAAGGAATTAATCTTGGTATTTACACTCCGGATTGAGCAGGAAAATACTAAGGCTATTAATAGGAGTTCGTAACTGACAATTATTAACTCTAATAGACAATAAATATTTGAGAGGATTATAAAATTGTTTAAGTAATTTAGGAAATTCCCCCGCTATCCTAGGATACCTTTTTCCATCCATTTACTTTATTTACTGTATTTGTTATTTCTGTACTAATCCTAAAAATCAAGCTTGCCTCCGGCTAAAACCCAATTTACATTTTATGCACTTTTATTTATCTTTTTGTACATTTACTAAACTGGATAATTAATTAGATAATTGCGAAGTCTCTGTGGATACGACCTTGTTGTACTACAAAGATTGGGTTCACTGCCCATAGTTAGCAAGATAGTTTAACTACTATTTTGCCCAACAGTAGCTTGTCAAAGCTCCTCTTAATAGTCTCGCTTTTACCGCACTTGCCGAGGCAAGTGCGCGGTACAGACGGTTTTTAGGATAACTCGTACCGACTTCGATATTGTTCACATTATATTTGGTAGCCTTATCGGCTCTCCCTTGATCCTTTAATTGGATAACTACTCCTTAGAGCTGCTTCTCATTCATCTTGACATGACTGTCATTCATTTAGGTGCTTCTCCACTCTCGGAGTTCCTTAATTACTTAGTGCTATGTTCCACTTCATTGCCCGTTCCCGCGTCGTTACTGTGGTTACCGAGGTTTAACTCATCTAGGCACTACTTCTGTAGTCTTATTTGGGTATATCCCGTAGTTATGCTCGTAGCTGTCTAAGCTATGCCCGTTAGGTATTGCAACCTCTTTGGGTGTGGCAGGGTGGGTATACCGTTGATGGTATTACCTACTCTCGACTAGTTTCTTAATTGGTTGGTATACCGTTGATGGTATTACTTAACTATGGCGGTCCGTAGACATGTGTCCCGGTTCTTGTTATTTCTCATGAGTCCGCCTTATTGCACGGTTGGTGCTTTCATCTTGCTGCTGCTCGGCCAGCTAGGTTCTCGCGACTGCTAAGCATGTCGCCCCAAGCTGCCACAGATTCTGGTCTCCTTGGATTAGGATTTCTCGATGCTTCGCATTAAGTGCGATTATTGTCATTCCAGCGGGATCCGTCTCCGGGATTTCCGGTTCTCGGGATCTCCCGCCTGACAGGTTCTGGTTCATTTTGAAATATTAAATAACTGCCAGATCGGGTTTCCCCGTCTCTCTGGCGTTCTTTCCCGAGCTTTTAATACGGGGGTTGTGGAGGGCGGGTATGGTATTATAGGTATCCAGATCATACTGGAACTTCCTATCTAGCGTATCTCTCACGCTACCACTCAACCCTTAGCCCTAAGTCTCTATATCCTAACTCGGTATTTCCTAAGCTCGGTATTTCCAGTCATCAGAGCGATACTTCGCTCTGATACCATTTTTGTAACACCCCAACCGTTAATCTCGTCATTACCTCTTAAACCGTCACAAATTACTCTTACTCACACAGCGGAACCCTAATTACGACGAGGGGTGAAACAACGCCGTCAGCCACCCATGTGGCTAACCAGGCCTTTCTTACATACCGTAACGGTCTGATGAACTGGAACAACCGAATACACAATTCAAATACTTTACTCAAATCATTACTTTACTATACCGAGTCTACAATATACGGGTGCCGATAACATATTCGGTCTTACACCTAATTCGAATACATGAGTAATTACAATCTAACTACCCATGCTATCACCGACCCCGTCCTACTCTTGTACGGTTTCGTCTTCGGTGTACCTGCGAATAAAAAACGTTCCCCCTAGGGGGTCAGCTTACGCTGAATATGAATTTCGCATATACCGCGTGGTAACGCGGTACGCCGACTACTTTGGGTCGAACATACATGGAGTTCATTTTAATCAAACAACATGCATCATAGCAATACAGTATATATGTATATTACACTAGGAATCTACATCCAATCACGGAACACAATTCCTAACTAACATAACAAGGTTGTTAGTTGAATCAGTTTACTCTTAGGCCCGGAGGTTTACTACCCCACTAATGCCTTGGTTACTCATATGATACCTCACCCGCTCTCTCGGGTTACCCATACATGTACTCACCCATTCTCTCGGGTTATTTATACTCATTATCTCACCCACACTCTTGGGTTATTTATACTCAAGCTCTTGTAGATTCCCGAGACACCACAGGTCTCCTACGTCACGCTTGTTACTCTTAATACATACTTAAGCCAAAACTCATGGCCCTCGAGCATAGTCTTACTTCCCCGGTTTCGACCCTACTCTAGGTCTAGCATGGTGGGAAGGTTCAACTAGCTCCCGGAACTCTCTCTTAGTTCCTATCACTTTTTACATAGGTCCGACTACTCTCGGACTACTCACAATCCCATACACTCCTCTCTCAGAGTTGTAATAATATTATATATGTTAGTCTAGAAGCATCGTTCTTGATGTTTCTAATGACTTTGGGAACATTCCCCAAGTTCGGTTAAATCTTAGGTTTTAAGAGTTACCCTTATATCCATATACTTATACTTTCGGTTATTTTCTTACACCGGGTAAAATCCCCATATAGGAGGTCGACCGTGTCTCAAGGGAGTCACATAGTCCCTTAGGTCTCTTTTACCTTTCTTATATGTTCACATCATTGGGCTAACTTCAATCCTCTCATTGGAGGTTCATTTGTCTCTCCACTCATATCTATTTCGTGGATTGTTTCAATAAGGTTTTCTAATCGTTGACGGGTATTTGCTCAACCCGTACATCTCCTCACATTCTAGGGGGTTCATATGTTTACTCTATCGTTATTCTTTAATCGATAGTTTATGTGTGTTTGCATATCTCCATTGTTTATAAGACTACCCGAGCTACGGGTTTCAAGTCATTCAATACTCACTATGTGTCGGTCTATGCACTATGTTAGGCCACACCGGCATACAAGCATGTTAGCTCATACAACATACAACATGGCATACGTAATCAAACAAGGGATTATTTTCATGCTTTAATCTTGATTAAGCCGGCACACAAACACACAAATCAGAGTAACTCGGTTAGTATACGGGGCATGAGAAAATCATACCTTTCACCGGGGTTTTTACTTTACCGTGGCATCCCACCATGCTCGGGTCACGCACGACTCTCTGATAATGTTTCAACATTATTATTAATACTAAGATCATACGGTACATAATTAAATGCTACTCCCGTACTTACCCCGTTTATCCCGTTATCTCGGTTTTACACTTGTTAATTTGAGTTCTCACTTCTCACTCACTTCTAACACTTTCGTACACTTCCTAGGGCCTTTACATGTCACCAAACAAGGCCTTTACATCATCTCACATCATTAACATTCAAACCCCCATCATTAGCAACCTTTAAAACACTCACGGGGTAATTCTGGGGGTGGTCCGGGACTTGGTCCTCACCCTAAGTCCCGGACCAGTACAAGCTATAACTCTCGGCTGTTTTTCATGGGGTGGTCCGGGACCTTGTCCCTACCCCAAGTCCCGGACCAAGTGCAGGGTACACTCTCGACATCATTTTAGGGGGTGGTCCGGGACTTTGTCCAAGGACTAGGTCCCGGACCCTGCTAAAACCTGCAACATTCATCATTTTTCAACCCCAATTCAATCCTTAATCCACACTCAATCTTTCCCTAATCTTTCCACAAGATTCCTACATGTTTAATCACCTTATAACATGCTCTAAAACTCTTCAAATCATAGGTTTAACCCTTACTCAAATTCTTGCTCAATTTCACACATTTTTCATTCTCATTTTACACTAATGCACACTTGTGCCTTTCTACCTTCTCCTCCACACTTTGCATTATGCTCTCTTTCATTCTGACCATTCCATATCTTCCAAGATAATGCACAACTCATACCAAGTTCCAAGACTCACTCTTAAAGCCTTAAATCTTCTTTGTTTTCTAAAAACTCCTAAGGCACTAACCACTCTTTTGCTACAGATTTTTGCATCATTCTTCTCCCTTGAACAAGCCTTCCTAAAGTGGTTAACTAACTCAAATAAGTCTCCATCCACACCTAGTTTCTCTAGGTCATCCCTCACACACAACAATGCTCAAACCACTCAAATTTCTACACAAATTTTGCCATAACTTTGCTACTTTTCTAACTTTGCCCAAAACTCTTTTCTTCACATAAATCATCCTAAAACTAGCCAAACCCATCATGGGTTCTACCAGCACACACAAGTTCACCAATACTCATCAATTCTCCAAATACAACACAATGCTTAGTTCATAAAATGTATAGCTCTAAAATCAAACACTAAGTTCACCAATGTTTTCTCACTTGCATTATTTATATACAAGCACCTTATTACCACACTCTCTCATCTCAACAAATCACATTCCAATACAAATTTGGGTTCATTCATTTTTATTAACCCTTCCCAAATCCTAATACATATAGGATAACACTAAGGTAAGTTTCTTACCTTAAATTTTCTTAAGTTTCCTCTTTATTTCTCTTCTCCTCTTCTCTTCATTCCAAACCGGCCAAGGCAATTCATTTGCCCATTTCTCTAGCCACATTCAAATTGGAGAGTAAGCACTAAGGAACTCTCTTAGGCTCATCAATTAAACTAGGATTCACAAAGATGCTAAAAGTATCAAGCTAGGTTTTACCTTTGGAAATTCTTGAATGGTTCTCACTCTTGAATCTTAGGAGGAACTTCCACCACCATTAAAAGTTTGGAGAATAGCTCAAACAAGGAAGAAAAAAACTAGTCATCAAAGGAGCCCAAAATCGGCCAAGATGGAGAATGGAGAAAACATGGGTTTTCCATGGATATTCTTACCTTGATAGAAAGAGGAAGCTTCAAGCTTCAAAATGGTGTGCTTTTCTCTTCAAATGGCCAACACCCATGAAATACCCCAAACCTTAATATGTTAATTAATTATGTAATTATAATTTTCTAAGGCTAATTAAGTCCTTAAGATCATTGGGGAAGAAATAAAAACCAAAAAGAAAAAGAAAATGCGTAAAAGTCACAAAACGTGAAAACGCGTTTTAATTATTGTAGGAGGTATATAACCTTCAATAGGGTTATAAATATATTTCTATACCCTAACTACATACTAAGAACATGTGGGAAAAATTCCGGAAGAAAACGGATCCAAATAACGCGTTAAAACACTAACAGAATCTTAAAGCGCGTTTTTCAAGAAAACCCGAAAACGTGACTTTAAGTGGTCAAACGAACCCGTAAAAATTATAGTTCATTAAATAACTATAAATAAATATTAGTGGGGGTATAATAACCATTAAAATTTAAGAAATGAGAAAATTCCGGAAAACGGGCCCGGTTAATGAATAGTGCTAAAACCGGGTAAACTAACGAGGGTTTTCTGTAAAAGACGAAAAACGCTCCAGTGTGTATATGTTAGTGGGCCGGTTTTATTAATGTAGACAGCCCCCTCACACATGACTAGTTAGCTAATTAAATAAGTCAAAAAGCAAAAAGTAACTTATACCCCCACCCACACTCTCTCTCTCCTTCCTTATTTTCCTTTTTCCCCTCTCTCTCTTTTCTCTTTCCTCTCTTTCTTCCCAGCCGGTTCCTTCTTCTTCCCCAAGGCCACCGATTTTTCTCCCTTTCTCCCATGGCTACTTCAACTTCAATGCCATGGCCAAGCTCCATTTGAGCTCCAAATCAAAAACAAATCACATATTCTTCTTCCCCTCATCTTCCTCTATCATCCTCTCTTTTCGAAATTTCAAAAGGATGAAGTTGACCTCCATGGGTTTTCCCCATTTGAAGAGAAAATGGCACCAATGTGAAGCTTGGAGTCTCCCCTTCCTTCTAAGGTAAAAATTCCCAAGAAAAAGTCATATTTTCTTCATCTTATGGTGTAATCGATTTTTCACCATTTTTGAAACCTTGTTTTTCTTCTTGTTCTTGAGCTCCAAATTGACCCTTCAATGGTGGAGTAATTTCCTTCTTGATTCAAGGGTGAGAACCCCTCTTAAAAACTTCAAAAAGGTAAACCCTAACTTTGTGTTCTAGCCCTTTTATTGAATTGAGATATTCCAAGGGTTTAGATAACTAATTAAGTATGTTTTTGTGTTCTTGGATGTTGGGATGGAGTTTGGAAACTCCATACCCTCTAGACCGATTTTTGGAGAAGATGAGGAGCAAGAGGTGAATTTAAAAGACTTGTGAAATTAAGGTAAGGAATTCACCTTTAACCTTGTTTAAAATTGTTTAAGTGTTTGGGATGGGTAAACAAATTAATGAACCCAAATGGTGGATTAAAATCTATGTTGTGATGTGTTTAGTTGGTTTTGGAGAGGTTTGTGAATAAGGGTTGTATTGAGGGCCTTAAGAGCCAAATGTTTGAGTTTGTGATTATGTTGTTGTTGATGGAGTTTGATGATTGGTAATGTGCTGTTAGGACCCTTGAAAGGGTGTGGCTAGGTTAAGAATGAGAGGGATGTATATTGATGAAATGGAGATGTAAAGTTTATGGGGAGGTTATGGCAAAATTTTAATGGAAAATGAGTGCTTGATGATGGATTGATGGATGAGAGAACTTAGGTGTTGAATTGGGTGGTTTGATGTTGAATAGAGTGGAGTGATGGACTTGTAATGGTGGATAAATAATGGAGATAAGAGAGTGCAAAATCTGTAGCATGATGGTGAGGAAACACTTTTGGCATAGTGGTTATCATAATTATGAAACACCACTTAGAGGAACTAAAGAGAAAACATTATAAGTGTTAGGAATTTTGGTAAGAAACATTGTAAGTGTTTATGGAGTTATAAATTGAGTTTTATGGTTGTTGTATGAAGGGTAAATGTGCCAAATGATGTTAGAACACATTAGGAGGCTTGAGGAGAAGTTTGGAGAAGATTTGACAATTTTTGGGCAGATTCTGGTGGCGTCCGACCCAGGGGTCCGACCCACAGTTGGGTCGGACGGCCTCTGTTTGGTCACCCGTAAATGTTTCTGTAATGGTCCGACCCAGACGGTTGGGTCGGACGGGAGAGAATTAAAGAACGGAAATGTTTCTGTAATGGTCCGACCCAGACGGTTGAGTCGGACATGGGTCGGACAAGGTATAGGTTTTCAGACCCGAAGGTTACTGGAAGGGTCCGACCCAGTTGGTGGGTCGGACGGTGGGTCGGACAGACCAAAAACCTACAAAAAAAATTGAAAAGAAAATGACAAATGTAGTTAACCCTAGGGGGTATAATGAAGGTAATCCAGGGTAAGTTTAGGCATTTAAAACATGTCATGTAATCATGTAAAACACTTAGCAAAGCTTGAAGTTAAGTAAATAAATTAACCGACATTATTAATCATGTCTAGGAGCTACGTTGGCGGGACTCGTACGCAGCAAGGACCAAGGTATGGTTTTCTTGCAACCTGCGTCCTACCGGATTACACCGGCTTGTATGCCAATGTGTTTTTTTTCTGTGTGTTTGCCACCTTGCAAGATAAAGCATGAAATGAGTTTATGGTAATTCATTATTGTGGCGTAATTAGTTCCGATACCGCTAACCTTAGTTATGTGTTAAATAATAGTTAACCGACCTTAGGTTCACATAAGAGATCGGCATTCGGAATAAACGTCCCAACCCACGGGAACGTTCTAACTACGGCTATTCGTGCGTTTGTGTATGTTGTGACTATGTATGAAGTATGTGAGTTTGTTTTGTGTGTTGTTGTTATCGGATACAGTTATCCATGTTTGTTAAAAAGGGGTATTACTTCCCTTAAGTGTCTAACAGAGTTAGTATCACTATGTGATGTATGTGTGTGATAAGTTCCATAAAGGAACCCTTAACTAATATGTATATGTTATGTATGGTGAGGAATCCGGTTGTTCCGGTCGCGCGTTTTGTTTGGGAGTTGATGTGTATATGTGAATTAACTCCCATCCTGTTATGTTAGGGTTGTTTTCCTTCATTGGATTTCGACCTCCCACTAGCTTAGCCAAAGCTTACCTACCCAACTTCCAATCGGGTTAGGGGGAATTCATGTTTAATGTTGGTAGGGTGTTAATGCCTAAGTTCGCTTCGACTCCCTCTTTATTATGTTACGGTTGTTTTTCCTCCTTGAAATACAACCACCCACAAGCTTAACCAAGGCTTACCTACCTCATCATTGTTGGAGCTAGGGGGAAATTGTGTGAGGTATGATCGGTCCTATATGAGGCCGCCGCACCTAAATAAAGAAAATGTATGTATGTTGTGCTCGGGCTTATATCTCCCCGACACTCCCTAAGTAAAGTTTATGTTCTCTAAGAAGAATGGAAATAAGTTGGTATATGTTAATAATGAGTTGTGTTGTTATGTTGTGTGTGCTAACCTGGTGTTTGTGTCCTATTAATGGATGTTTGCTTATAAGCATGATACGTGTGTGAGTTTGTGCATGTTTGAAATAAAATCAACCGCATGTTAAGACGACAAATAGTTGTGCGTGGCCCGGTAGCATGCGGGCTGCGGGATTACCATACCAGCAAAGGTGCTGAGCCCCCTGGGGGGCCACCCTTTCTTCTTTTCCTGTTTCAGGTACAAGGAACTGGAAGCCGTTCGAGAGTAGGACGGGGTAGTTGTGTATGTGGTAGTCATGAAAATCGTGGTTGTATTGTAGGTGTAGTAAGACCGAAATTGTATCGGCGTTAGTTGGAAGATACTCGGTACAGTTGTAATGTAAGTGTATAATGAATGTTGGACAAGGAACGGGATTATTGTGTAGTTGCTCGGGGGTTTGGTCCATCAGACCGGTACATTGTATGTATGTTAGCCTTGTTAGCCGTGGGTGGCTAACGGCGTGTAACACCAAGGAGTTAAGTTATGTTGTGAGTTGTGATTTCCGCTGCAATGTGTTATTAAGTGTGTTATCAGTAGTTGGGGTGTTACAAAAAGTGGTATCAGAGCGAAGTATCGCTCTGATGACTGAATTACCGAGCTTAGGAAGTACCGAGTTAAGAGTTTAGTACTTTGGGTTAAGGGGTGAGTGATAGCGTGAGAAGTACACTAGTTAGGAAATACCAGTGTGTACTGGATACCTACAATATCCATCCCGCCCTCCACAAACCCTATTTTATAACTCGGAAAGAACGCCAGAGAGATGAAAGTCCTCTCTTACTCGGGAATACCCGATCTGGCTGTTATTAAGTGTCCTTATAAGTACGGAGAACCTGTCACACGGTAGATCACGAAAGGTGTGAATCCCGAAGACGGTCTCCATTGTAACAATGTCTGCCGCATGAGGTAGCGAAAGGTGAAGAATCTTGTGCATAAGAGAATAGAATTTCCGGCAACCTGGGTCGACATGCTGAGCAGTCGAGGACAACCAGCTTGCAACGCACCAACTGTGCAACAGGCAAGAAGTGAAGTAATGAAACCCGAGACGAGTGTCTACGGGACTACAAAAGTTAACTAATACACCAACGGTATACCAACCGATTGAGGAACTACAACGGAGTACGAGGAGGATACAATATTAAGTAAAAAGGGGTATCCCAGAATGGGAACCACCCTAGTTAATGGTTGTCATGTGACGACAGTGAGAAGTACCCAGAAGACTGTTGTTAAGGGGGGAGATCAAAGTAAGGGCCAAGGCCACTGATGTCAGAGCGGGTGTAAGCAGTACCGCAACCAATGTATATTGAACCAGTAACCAGTTAGCATGGCGCACTTGCCATGGCAAGTGCTGCTACAACAAGGCTGTACGGAAAATTTTAAACAACGACCGGTACTAGTAAAGTACCATGAAGTTAAGTGAGATCATCATGACTGTGGAAGGCTTAGCAGCCTGACCTCTGTAATTGGAAATACACCAGTCAGCAAGAAGCTAGACTTGGTTAAACAAGAGGACGTTGTAAAACCACGAGAATTTTTCTTTCTTTCAAACTTAGATTTATTTTCAAACTCTTTTTCAAAACCAAATTTTCTTTCAAACCCATTTTATTTCTAACCTTCCTTTAAAACCAAACCAGAAGACCTACACCGGCCTCAGTGCCATACGGTAGGTAAGTTATACCCAGTTACTTTTAAATAACCGGATGGAAGCCGGTAAACCCAAGGGTAACAACCCGAGGGAATGGATTGAGTTCGTAATAATACAACAGTGGATACATTTCCCTTGATTAAGTTCTGGAAGCAAGGAATGCATATTATCACAGGATAATATAAGAGGAGTTGACAACAGAATACTTCACCTAGGCGTGTGACGGACACTACGAGTGTACCAACAGTAATGTGGGACGACCGCACTCCGATAGGAGCTTGTGGACCTGACAGACCTTCTTATGGGATAGTCGGGCAAGTAGCAATGTATCAGTAGGGTACCCCACATATGTATACGAGTGGAGTCTGGAACACGGGAAGTAGTCGACTCCATACTACGGTCCGAAGTAAAAATCAGACAAGAGTAATGGATTACCAAGGATGGTGGAAGTAAAGGAACCCAGTCAAGTTAAGGAGACTAAAGGAATTAGTGAGTTTATTTTAAGGAGATGTTTAAAGGTGAACAAGTGCGAAGGGCACTGGTTGGCAAGTAAAGGCGTGAAGTATGTCTTAAGAATCCGGAGGGATGAATGAAATAGCTGGAATAAGTACCCAACTTAAATATGGCGAGACAGATGCCTACTATGAACACGTCAATGTGCAACGATCGGGATGAGACTCCGGAATGATCACTTAAACTGACAGGAGATATCAACCTCACTAAAGAGGATACGTGACGGAATGATCAACCTCCCTAAAGAGGATATTTAACCCAACAAAGAACGCATAGCGAAGTAGTAAATTAAACATGCCAGGAAGTGCAAGCCAGATGTAATGGCATAACCTAATAACACCCAGGAGTTATCCTTAAAAGGGTGTTTGGGTCAACAATGGTTGAACCAGATACGTGACGGAAACGCAAAGGCTGAAATTAACACCAAGTTTAAACACAAGTCGTCAGAGGGAAGTCTGACATCCTTGAAGGGGCATCCCATGAAAGGAACCGTGATACTACGACCCTGTCATGGAGCCCAATTCCAATCTAAACCATGTAATGTGTGTGGACAGCCTACAATGAGCAGAGCTCGAGGCAATAGGGCTTAAAAGCCACAAGAAAAATGTGTTAAGGAAATTTTATTGATTATGGAAGTTTATGTTATAAAAATAAGTAAAGCAGATAACGAACCACTGCCTTAAGGTTGGGGATACCTCTTGATATTGTGAGACCGCAACAGCGGTAGTTAAGTGAACCAAGTTAAGAGATATGTTAGAGATGGACCATAATGTTGTTACCTAAGAGTGATTTGAATGAGTATTATACGAGTAGAAGCGTTTATACCAGTGTGGAGACCGCAAGAGTAATAAGTCTAATAGCAACCACCATAGGTGTGTGATGCTAAATGTGTAATGAACAACGCTCAAGGAGCATAAAGACTCGAAGAATAGAGTATTCAGCAATCAGCCAAACAAGTGGCGAAACACAGTGTAATGGCGGAAGCCAATATAATAGTGGATGCAGTGTAAGGTAATGTTATACAATGAGTAATAGCACGGTGCGCAGTAAGCGACCGTTGTGTAAGCATTGTTAAATAATAATGTGGCAAATAAGACCAGTTATGAATGAAACTCAATGGACATACAAGTAAGTGATGATAAACAGACTGGGCAATAAGCCAGTATTTGATACTATGAGATAAGGAAAACAGTGTGAATTCCTATTGCTATCGCATAAGAGATTTACTGTCAAGAGTTTACGCCTCTGCATTCTGTAGGACTGAGTGTTTTGGTATTGCACTTGCGCGGTAATGATCGAGTGAGATAGCTAGGAAGTTTAAGAAATGTTAAATGTGATAGAAGAACAAGACTTATGATGTAATAAACCGATGCATAAGGCAAGCACGGTCGTACCAATCAAAAAGGTACTTGGTTGGCATCAGTGACTACAGTAACACGATTATTAAACATCGGTATGGAATATACCTCAAGTGTGGGGAATAACCGACAGAGTACTACTCATTAGGTAGTAGCTCAAATTCAACCGACAATAAGTCGGAAGAGATTAAGTAAATCAGTGTGGAATACAGTAAATTATCATGGAAGTGAATGGAAAGTCTGTAACTCACCGAGTTCGCTCATGGTAAGTGATACCACGAGTCGGTTGAGAAATCATTATTACCAAGATGAAGGTGATAATTGAAGATATACAATACAGTAAGAATAATATATGGAGCAAACTAAGCTCTAAATTATCAAGAGTCGCGCAGCAGAAACTAGTGAGCCAACGATTCAAGTGTTGGATGTGCGTTGTGAATACGAGTAAATGGCAAAATAATGATGCCTAAAAGCCTCACAGACTAGGATCGAAACCAGTTAAGAGTTAAAATAAACTCTAATGAGAATTCTTGGTTAGGGACTAAACCGCCAATATGGCTAAGATCCTCAAACCAGAACACATTGTGTAATAAACCACGTGGAGATAAAACACTTCACGACGGTAGAATGTTCTAAACCAGTGATTAACTGATTGATTACGTGGGCGTAATCCCTTTTAAGGGGGGTAGAGCGCAGAACCACTTAGTGTCTTTTACCATACAAGTGTACGTGAACTATGATGTGCATAGCACAAAATGATTTGTTTTGATGATTGGTGCGCGTGTTACATAAACATACGCATTCATTCATGGTTAATTATGGTAATTGCGCACAGAAGATGCGAATACCATTATGATAAGTGTGTTTGCTGTGTTAACGGTGTGTGAAAGTATAAGTATAAGGGAGTAAGAAACTCCCGGGGAACTAAACCCCGACTATGTATGTTCATACAATACTAAATGTAACACCGTGTATTGTATTTTTATAAAAGCATATATATATATAGTATTGTGATTTATGAAGAGGTGTGACACCAACATAGAACCTAGTGAGAATTAAATTCCCTAGGTAACTTGATTTAAAATAAATCTGGAAGATGATTGATAGACAGAGTTCTATCCCTTGGAGATGTGATGATTACAACTAGAAGGATTAAAGATAGAAAATGGTACATGTTTGAATTAGCTGTTGTTTGAAATTGAAGTGGGAGGTGAAACTTGATTATCATGAGATCAAGGGAAGCCGAACACAAATTAGGGTGGAGAGATAGTTCAACACTGATGCTGATCACATCAGGAATAAGATGCAGTTAGCAATAATTGGACTTGGAGTTGTATTGAGTTTCAAAAGAATTTTAAATTGGGTTTCAAATTCAATTGGTATTTTCAAGATTCAATAAATATTTTTAAGATTCTTAAGTGGTATTTTCAAAGGAAGGACTACCTTTATGTGACCTTGTAAAGAATTTTCACTAGTATCCTTCCAATAAAGGATTTCATTATACTTAACCTCATATAGGTATTTTCGTATTACTTGCTCACGAGCTGAGGACGTACGAGTCTTTGTCTTCGGACCGGTGACATGAGAAGTATATTTTAAAGATGTATGCAATTGTTTGATCTCCCAAGGAACGGGGACCAGAGTGTCCATCGCGACCGGTTCTGCGGATCACAGTGTATATGTACCAACATGGGTCTCGAACCATGAAGAGATGGAAAAGGAATTTCTGGTTGATATACATGCTATGACATGTTGTGTGGTATGTGTAGTAATTATTATTTTGGACATTGTGTTATTTTACCTAGACCATGTGTCCAAAGGTTGTCATGTTATCAAGACCTAAGTGTCTAAATGTTGTTATGTTACCCAGACCTAAGAGTCTAAGGGTTGTTATGTTAAGTAACAACGTGTTGTTAAGGTACCGGACCATTGAGTCCGAGGTTATCATGTAAGTACGTTATGTTATATATGGATGTGTATATGTACCCGGACCGTTAAGTCCGAGGTTGTGACGTAAAGTATGTTGTTATGGAAGTTTTATGTTGCAAGTAATCCCCGTATTCTAACCAATGCTGTGTGGGAAGTGTGAACTTCGAGGACGAAGTTCTTTTAGGGGGGGGGTAGATTGAAATACCCCAAACCTTAATATGTTAATTAATTATGTAATTATAATTTTCTAAGGCTAATTAAGTCCTTAAGATCATTGGGGAAGAAATAAAAACCAAAAAGAAAAAGAAAATGCGTAAAAGTCACAAAACGTGAAAACGCGTTTTAATTATTGTAGGAGGTATATAACCTTCACTAGGGTTATAAATATATTTCTATACCCTAACTACATACTAAGAACATGTGGGAAAAATTCCGGAAGAAAACGGATCCAAATAACGCGTTTTAAAACGCTAACGGAATCTTAAAGCGCGTTTTCAAGAAAACCCGAAAACGTGACTTTAAGTGGTCAAACGAACCCGTAAAAATTATAGTTCATTAAATAACTATAAATAAATATTAGTGGGGGTATAATAACCATTAAAATTTAAGAAATGAGAAAATTCCGGAAAACGGGCCCGGTTAATGAATAGTGCTAAAACCGGGTAAACTAACGAGCGTTTTCTGTAAAAGACGAAAAACGCTCCAGTGTGTATATGTTAGTGGGCCGGTTTTATTAATGTAGACAGCCCCCTCACACATGACTAGTTAGCTAATAAATAAGTAAAAAGCAAAAAGTAACTTATACCCCCACCCACACTCTCTCTCCTTCCTTATTTACCTTTTTCCCCCTCTCTCTCTTTTCTCTTTCCTCTCTTTCTTCCCAGCCGGTTCCTTCTCTTCCCCAAGGCCACCGATTTTTCTCCCTTTCTCCCATGGCTACTTCAACTTCAATGCCATGCCCAAGCTCCATTTCAGCTCCAAATCAAAAACAAATCACATATTCTTTCCCCTCATCTTCCTCTATCATCCTCTCTTTTCGAAATTTCAAAAGGATGAAGTTGACCTCCATGGGTTTTCCATTTGAAGAGAAATGGCACCAATGTGAAGCTTGGAGTCTCCCCTTCCTTCTAAGGTAAAAATTCCCAAGAAAAAGTCATCTTTTCTTCATCTATGGTGTAATCGATTTTTCACCATTTTGATACCTTGTTTTTCTTCTTGTTCTTGAGCTCCAAATTGACCCTTCAATGGTGGAGTAATTTCCTTCTTGATTCAAGGGTGAGAACCCCTCTTAAAAACTTCAAAAAGGTAAACCCTAACTTTGTGTTCTAGCCCTTTTATTGAATTGAGATATTCCAAGGGTTTAGATAATAATTAAGTATGTTTTTGTGTTCTTGGATGTTGGGATGGAGTTTGGAAACTCCATACCCTCTAGACCGATTTTTGGAGAAGATGAGGAGCAAGAGGTGAATTTAAAAGACTTGTGAAATTAAGGTAAGGAATTCACCTTTAACCTTGTTTAAAATTGTTTAAGTGTTTGGGATGGGTAAACAAATTAATGAACCCAAATGGTGGATTAAAATCTGTGTTGTGATGTGTTTAGTTGGTTTTGGAGAGGTTTGTGAATAAGGGTTGTATTGAGGGCCTTAAGAGCCAAATGTTTGAGTTTGTGATTATGTTGTTGTTGATGGAGTTTGATGATTGGTAATGTGCTGTTAGGACCCTTGAAAGGGTGTGGCTAGGTTAAGAATGAGAGGGATGTATATTGATGAAATGGAGATGTAAATTTTATGGGGAGGTTATGGCAAAATTTTAATGGAAAATGAGTGCTTGTGATGGATTGATGGATGAGAGAACTTAGGTGTTGAATTGGGTGGTTTGATGTTGAATAGAGTGGAGTGATGGACTTGTAATGGTGGATAAATAATGGAGATAAGAGAGTGCAAAATCTGTAGCATGATGGTGAGGAAACACTTTTGGCATAGTGGTTATCATAATTATGAAACACCACTTAGAGGAACTAAAGAGAAAACATTATAAGTGTTAGGAATTTTGGTAAGAAACATTGTAAGTGTTTATGGAGTTATAAATTGAGTTTTATGGTTGTTGTATGAAGGGTAAATGTGCCAAATGATGTTAGAACACATTAGGAGGCTTGAGGAGAAGTTTGGAGAAGATTTGACAATTTTTGGGCAGATTCTGGTGGCGTCCGACCCAGGGGTCCGACCCACAGTTGGGTCGGACGGCCTCTGTTTGGTCACCCGTAAATGTTTCTGTAATGGTCCGACCCAGACGGTTGGGTCGGACATGGGTCGGACGGGAAGAATTAAAGAACGGAAATGTTTCTGTAATGGTCCGACCCAGACGGTTGAGTCGGACATGGGTCGGACAAGGTATAGGTTTTCAGACCCGAAGGTTACTGGAAGGGTCCGACCCAGTTGGTGGGTCGGACGGTGGGTCGGACAGACCAAAAACCTACAAAAAAAATTGAAAAGAAAATGACAAATGTAGTTAACCCTAGGGGGTATAATGAAGGTAATCCAGGGTAAGTTTAGGCATTTAAAACATGTCATGTAATCATGTAAAACACTTAGCAAAGCTTGAAGTTAAGTAAATAAATTAACCGACATTATTAATCATGTCTAGGAGCTACGTTGGCGGGACTCGTACGCCAAGGACCAAGGTATGGTTTCTTGCAACCTGCGTCCTACCGGATTACACCGGCTTGTATGCCAATGTGTTTTTTTCTGTGTGTTTGCCACCTTGCAAGATAAAGCATGAAATGAGTTTATGTTAATTCATTATTGTGGCGTAATTAGTTCCGATACCGCTAACCTTAGTTATGTGTTAAATAATAGTTAACCGACCTTAGGTTCACATAAGAGATCGGCATTCGGAATAAACGTCCCAACCCACGGGAATGTTCTAACTACGGCTATTCGTGCGTTTGTGTATGTTGTGACTATGTATGAAGTATGTGACTTTGTTTTGTGTGTTGTTGTTATCGGATACAGTTATCCATGTTTGTTAAAAAGGGGTATTACTTCCCTTAAGTGTCTAACAGAGTTAGTATCACTATGTGATGTATGTGTGTGATAAGTTCCATAAAGGAACCCTTAACTAATATGTATATGTTATGTATGGTGAGGAATCCAGTTGTTCCGGTCGCACGTATTGTTTGGGAGTTGATGTGTATATGTGAATTAACTCCCATCCTGTTATGTTAGGGTTGTTTTCCTTCATTGGATTTCGACCTCCCACTAGCTTAGCCAAAGCTTACCTACCCAACTTCCAATCGGGTTAGGGGGAATTCATGTTTAATGTTGGTAGGGTGTTAATGCCTAAGTTCGCTTCGACTCCCTCTTTATTATGTTACGGTTGTTTTTCCTCCTTGAAATACAACCACCCACAAGCTTAACCAAGGCTTACCTACCTCATCATTGTTGGAGCTAGGGGGAAATTGTGTGAGGTATGATCGGTCCTATATGAGGCCGCCGCACCTAAATAAAGAAAATGTATGTATGTTGTGCTCGGGCTTATATCTCCCCGACACTCCCTAAGTAAAGTTTATGTTCTCTAAGAAGAATGGAAATAAGTTGGTATATGTTAATAATGAGTTGTGTTGTTTGTTTGTGTGCTAACCTGGTGTTTGTGTCCTATTAATGGATGTTTGCTTATAAGCATGATACGTGTGTGAGTTTGTGCATGTTTGAAATAAAATCAACCGCATGTTAAGACGACAAATAGTTGTGCGTGGCCCGGTAGCATGCGGGCTGCGGGATTACCATACCAGCAAAGGTGCTGAGCCCCCTGGGGGGCCACCCATCCTTCTTTTCCTGTTTTAGGTACAAGGAACTGGAAGCCGTTCGAGAGTAGGACGGGGTAGTTGTGTATGTGGTAGTCATGAAAATCGTGGTTGTATTGTAGGTGTAGTAAGACCGAAATTGTATCGGCGTTAGTTGGAAGATACTCGGTACAGTTGTAATGTAAGTGTATAATGAATGTTGGACAAGGAACGGGATTATTGTGTAGTTGCTCGGGGGTTTGGTCCATCAGACCGGTACATTGTATGTATGTTAGCCTTGTTAGCCACGTGGGTGGCTAACGGCGTGTAACACCAAGGAGTTAAGTTATGTTGTGAGTTGTGATTTCCGCTGCAATGTGTTATTAAGTGTGTTATCAGTAGTTGGGGTGTTACAAAAAGTGGTATCAGAGCGAAGTATCGCTCTGATGACTGAATTACCGAGCTTAGGAAGTACCGAGTTAAGAGTTTAGTACTTTGGGTTAAGGGGTGAGTGATAGCGTGAGAAGTACACTAGTTAGGAAATACCAGTGTGTACTGGATACCTACAATATCCATCCCGCCCTCCACAAACCCTATTTTATAACTCGGAAAGAACGCCAGAGAGATGAAAGTCCTCTCTTACTCGGGAATACCCGATCTGGCTGTTATTAAGTGTCCTTATAAGTACGGAGAACCTGTCACACGGTAGATCACGAAAGGTGTGAATCCCGAAGACGGTCTCCATTGTAACAATGTCTGCCGCATGAGGTAGCGAAAGGTGAAGAATCTTGTGCATAAGAGAATAGAATTTCCGGCAACCTGGGTCGACATGCTGAGCAGTCGAGGACAACCAGCTTGCAACGCACCAACTGTGCAACAGGCAAGAAGTGAAGTAATGAAACCCGAGACGAGTGTCTACGGGACTACAAAAGTTAACTAATACACCAACGGTATACCAACCGATTGAGGAACTACAACGGAGTACGAGGAGGATACAATATTAAGTAAAAAGGGGTATCCCAGAATGGGAACCACCCTAGTTAATGGTTGTCATGTGACGACAGTGAGAAGTACCCAGAAGACTGTTGTTAAGGCGGGGAGATCAAAGTAAGGGCCAACAAGGCCACTGATGTCAGAGCGGGTGTAAGCAGTACCGCAACCAATGTATATTGAACCAGTAACCAGTTAGCATGGCGCACTTGCCATGGCAAGTGCTGCTACAACAAGGCTGTACGGAAAATTTTAAACAACGACCGGTACTAGTAAAGTACCATGAAGTTAAGTGAGATCATCATGACTGTGGAAGGCTTAGCAGCCTGACCTCTGTAATTGGAAATACACCAGTCAGCAAGAAGCTAGACTTGGTTAAACAAGAGGACGTTGTAAAACCACGAGAATTTTTCTTTCTTTCAAACTTAGATTTATTTTCAAACTCTTTTTCAAAACCAAATTTTCTTTCAAACCCATTTTATTTCTAACCTTCCTTTAAAACCAAACCAGAAGACCTACACCGGCCTCAGTGCCATACGGTAGGTAAGTTATACCCAGTTACTTTTAAATAACCGGATGGAAGCCGGTAAACCCAAGGGTAACAACCCGAGGGAATGGATTGAGTTCGTAATAATACAACAGTGGATACATTTCCCTTGATTAAGTTCTGGAAGCAAGGAATGCATATTATCACAGGATAATATAAGAGGAGTTGACAACAAATACTTCACCTAGGCGTGTGACGGACACTACGAGTGTACCAACAGTAATGTGGGACGACCGCACTCCGATAGGAGCTTGTGGACCTGACAGACCTTCTTATGGGATAGTCGGGCAAGTAGCAATGTATCAGTAGGGTACCCCATATGTATACGAGTGGAGTCTGGAACACGGGAAGTAGTCGACTCCATACTACGGTCCGAAGTAAAAATCAGACAAGAGTAATGGATTACCAAGGATGGTGGAAGTAAAGGAACCCAGTCAAGTTAAGGAGACTAAAGGAATTAGTGAGTTTATTTTAAGGAGATGTTTAAAGGTGAACAAGTGCGAAGGGCACTGGTTGGCAAGTAAAGGCGTGAAGTATCTCTTAAGAATCCGGAGGGATGAATGAAATAGCTGGAATAAGTACCCAACTTAAATATGGCGAGACAGATGCCTACTATGAACACGTCAATGTGCAACGATCGGGATGAGACTCCCGGAATGATCACTTAAACTGACAGGAGATATCAACCTCACTAAAGAGGATACGTGACGGAATGATCAACCTCCCTAAAGAGGATATTTAACCCAACAAAGAACGCAGAGCGAAGTAGTAAATTAAACATGCCAGGAAGTGCAAGCCAGATGTAATGGCATAACCTAATAACACCCAGAAGTTATCCTTAAAAGGGTGTTTGGGTCAACAATGGTTGAACCAGATACGTGACGGAAACGCAAAGGCTGAAATTAACACCAAGTTTAAACACAAGTCGTCAGAGGGAAGTCTGACATCCTTGAAGGGGCATCCCATGAAAGGAACCGTGATACTACGACCCTGTCATGGAGCCCAATTCCAATCTAAACCATGTAATGTGTGTGGACAGCCTACAATGAGCAGAGCTCGAGGCAATAGGGCTTAAAAGCCACAAGAAAAATGTGTTAAGGAAATTTTATTGATTATGGAAGTTTATGTTATAAAAATAAGTAAAGCAGATAACGAACCACTGCCTTAAGGTTGGGGATACCTCTTGATATTGTGAGACCGCAACAGCGGTAGTTAAGTGAACCAAGTTAAGAGATATGTTAGAGATGGACCATAATGTTGTTACCTAAGAGTGATTTGAATGAGTATTATACGAGTAGAAGCGTTTATACCAGTGTGGAGACCGCAAGAGTAATAAGTCTAATAGCAACCACCATAGGTGTGTGATGCTAAATGTGTAATGAACAACGCTCAAGGAGCATAAAGACTCGAAGAATAGAGTATTCAGCAATCAGCCAAACAAGTGGCGAAACACAGTGTAATGGCGGAAGCCAATATAATAGTGGATGCAGTGTAAGGTAATGTTATACAATGAGTAATAGCACGGTGCGCAGTAAGCGACCGTTGTGTAAGCATTGTTAAATAATAATGTGGCAAATAAGACCAGTTATGAATGAAACTCAATGGACATACAAGTATGATGATAAACAGACTGGGCAATAAGCCAGTATTTGATACTATGAGATAAGGAAAACAGTGTGAATTCCTATTGCTATCGCATAAGAGATTTACTGTCAAGAGTTTACGCCTCTGCATTCTGTAGGACTGAGTGTTTTGGTATTGCACTTGCGCGGTAATGATCGAGTGAGATAGCTAGGAAGTTTAGAAATGTTAAATGTGATAGAAGAACAAGACTTATGATGTAATAAACCGATGCATAAGGCAAGCACGGTCGTACCAATCAAAAAGGTACTTGGTTGGCATCAGTGACTACAGTAACACGATTATTAAACATCGGTATGGAATATACCTCAAGTGTGGGGAATAACCGACAGAGTACTACTCATTAGGTAGTAGCTCAAATTCAACCGACAATAAGTCGGAAGAGATTAAGTAAATCAGTGTGGAATACAGTAAATTATCATGGAAGTGAATGGAATGAATAAAGTCTGTAACTCACCGAGTTCGCTCATGGTAAGTGATACCACGAGTCGGTTGAGAAATCATTATTACCAAGATGAAGGTGATAATTGAAGATATACAATACAGTAAGAATAATATATGGAGCAAACTAAGCTCTAAATTATCAAGAGTCGCGCAGCAGAAACTAGTGAGCCAACGATTCAAGTGTTGGATGTGCGTTGTGAATACGAGTAAATGGCAAAATAATGATGCCTAAAAGCCTCACAGACTAGGATCGAAACCAGTTAAGAGTTAAAATAAACTCTAATGAGAATTCTTGGTTAGGGACTAAACCGCCAATATGGCTAAGATCCTCAAACCAGAACACATTGTGTAATAAACCACGTGGAGATAAAACACTTCACGACGGTAGAATGTTCTAAACCAGTGATTAACTGATTGATTACGTGGGCGTAATCCCTTTTAAGGGGGGTAGAGCGCAGAACCACTTAGTGTCTTTTACCGTACAAGTGTACGTGAACTATGATGTGCATAGCACAAAATGATTTGTTTTGATGATTGGTGCGCGTGTTACATAAACATACGCATTCATTCATGGTTAATTGTGGTAATTGCGCACAGAAGATGCGAATACCATTATGATAAGTGTGTTTGCTGTGTTAACGGATGTGTGTGAAAGTATAAGTATAAGGGAGTAAGAAACTCCCGGGGAACTAAACCCCGACTATGTATGTTCATACAATACTAAATGTAAAACCGTGTATTGTATTTTTAAAAGCATATATATATAGTATTGTGATTTATGAAGAGGTGTGACACCAACATAGAACCTAGTGAGAATTAAATTCCCTAGGTAACTTGATTTAAAATAAATCTGGAAGATGATTGATAGACAGAGTTCTATCCCTTGGAGATGTGATGATTACAACTAGAAGGATTAAAGATAGAAAATGGTACATGTTTGAATTAGCTGTTGTTTGAAATTGAAGTGGGAGGTGAAACTTGATTATCATGAGATCAAGGGAAGCCGAACACAAATTAGGGTGGAGAGATAGTTCAACACTGATGCTGATCACATCAGGGTTGGATGATTCTTGAAACTCCCTATAAGTGGTCATAAATAATCACATCAGGAATAAGATGCAGTTAGCAATAATTGGACTTGGAGTTGTATTGAGTTTCAAAAGAATTTTAAATTGGGTTTCAAACTTTCAATTGGTATTTTCAAGACTTCAATAAATATTTTTAAGATTCTTAAGTGGTATTTTCAAAGGAAGGACTACCTTTATGTGACCTTGTAAAGAATTTTCAACTAGTATCCTTCCAATAAAGGATTTCATTATACTTAACCTCATATAGAGTATTTTCGTATTACTTGCTCACGAGCTGAGGACGTACGAGTCTTTGTCTTCGGACCGGTGACATGAGAAGTATATTTTAAAGATGTATGCAATTGTTTTGATCTCCCAAAGGAACGGGGACCAGAGTGTCCATCGCGACCGGTTCTGCGGGATCACAGTGTATATGTACTCAACATGGGTCTCGAACCCATGAAGAGATGGAAAAGGAATTTCTGGTTGATATACATGCTATGACATGTTGTGTGGTATGTGTAGTAATTATTATTTTGGACATTGAGTCCTAATGTGATTGAATCCCGAAAGTGTTATGTTACCTAGACCATGTGTCCAAAGGTTGTCATGTTATCAAGACCTAAGTGTCTAAATGTTGTTATGTTACCCAGACCTAAGAGTCTAAGGGTTGTTATGTAAGTACAACGTTGTTAAGGTACCGGACCATTGAGTCCGAGGTTATCATGTAAGTACGTTATGTTATATATGGATGTGTATATGTACCCGGACCGTTAAGTCCGAGGTTGTGACGTAAAGTATGTTGTTATGGAAGTTTTATGTTGCAAGTAATCCCCGTATTCTAACCAATGCTGTGTGGGAAGTGTGAACTTCGAGGACGAAGTTCTTTTTAGGGGGGTAGATTGAAATACCCCAAACCTTAATATGTTAATTAATTATGTAATTATAATTTTCTAAGGCTAATTAAGTCCTTAAGATCATTGGGGAAGAAATAAAAACCAAAAAGAAAAAGAAAATGCGTAAAAGTCACAAAACGTGAAAACGCGTTTTAATTATTGTAGGAGGTATATAACCTTCACTAGGGTTATAAATATATTTCTATACCCTAACTACATACTAAGAACATGTGGGAAAAATTCCGGAAGAAAACGGATCCAAATAACGCGTTAAAACGCTAACGGAATCTTAAAGCGCGTTTTCAAGAAAACCCGAAAACGTGACTTTAAGTGGTCAAACGAACCCGTAAAAATTATAGTTCATTAAATAACTATAAATAAATATTAGTGGGGGTATAATAACCATTAAAATTTAAGAAATGAGAAAATTCCGGAAAACGGGCCCGGTTAATGAATAGTGCTAAAACCGGGTAAACTAACGAGCGTTTTCTGTAAAAGACGAAAAACGCTCCAGTGTGTATATGTTAGTGGGCCGGTTTTATTAATGTAGACAGCCCCCTCACACATGACTAGTTAGCTAATTAAATAAGTCAAAAAGCAAAAAGTAACTTATACCCCCACCCACACTCTCTCTCTCTCCTTCCTTATTTACCTTTTTCCCCTCTCTCTCTTTTTCTCTTTCCTCTCTTTCTTCCCAGCCGGTTCCTTCTTCTTCCCCAAGGCCACCGATTTTTCTCCCTTTCTCCCATGGCTACTTCAACTTCAATGCCATGCCCAAGCTCCATTTCAGCTCCAAATCAAAAACAAATCACATATTCTTCTTCCCCTCATCTTCCTCTATCATCCTCTCTTTTCGAAATTTCAAAAGGATGAAGTTGACCTCCATGGGTTTTCCTCATTTGAAGAGAAAATGGCACCAATGTGAAGCTTGGAGTCTCCCCTTCCTTCTAAGGTAAAAATTCCCAAGAAAAAGTCATCTTTTCTTCATCTCATGGTGTAATCGATTTTTCACCATTTTTGATACCTTGTTTTTTCTTCTTGTTCTTGAGCTCCAAATTGACCCTTCAATGGTGGAGTAATTTCCTTCTTGATTCAAGGGTGAGAACCCCTCTTAAAAACTTCAAAAAGGTAAACCCTAACTTTGTGTTCTAGCCCTTTTATTGAATTGAGATATTCCAAGGGTTTAGATAATTAATTAAGTATGTTTTTGTGTTCTTGGATGTTGGGATGGAGTTTGGAAACTCCATACCCTCTGGACCGATTTTTGGAGAAGATGAGGAGCAAGAGGTGAATTTAAGAGACTTGTGAAATTAAGGTAAGGAATTCACCTTTAACCTTGTTTAAAATTGTTTAAGTGTTTGGGATGGGTAAACAAATTAATGAACCCAAATGGTGGATTAAAATCTGTGTTGTGATGTGTTTAGTTGGTTTTGGAGAGGTTTGTGAATAAGGGTTGTATTGAGGGCCTTAAGAGCCAAATGTTTGAGTTTGTGATTATGTTGTTGTTGATGGAGTTTGATGATTGGTAATGTGCTGTTAGGACCCTTGAAAGGGTGTGGCTAGGTTAAGAATGAGAGGGATGTATATTGATGAAATGGAGATGTAAAGTTTATGGGGAGGTTATGGCAAAATTTTAATGGAAAATGAGTGCTTGATGATGGATTGATGGATGAGAGAACTTAGGTGTTGAATTGGGTGGTTTGATGTTGAATAGAGTGGAGTGATGGACTTGTAATGGTGGATAAATAATGGAGATAAGAGAGTGCAAAATCTGTAGCATGATGGTGAGGAAACACTTTTGGCATAGTGGTTATCATAATTATGAACACCACTTAGAGGAACTAAAGAGAAACATTATAAGTGTTAGGAATTTTGGTAAGAAACATTGTAAGTGTTTATGGAGTTATAAATTGAGTTTTATGGTTGTTGTATGAAGGGTAAATGTGCCAAATGATGTTAGAACACATTAGGGCTTGAGGAGAAGTTTGGAGAAGATTTGACAATTTTTGGGCAGATTCTGGTGGCGTCCGACCCAGGGGTCCGACCCACAGTTGGGTCGGACGGCCTCTGTTTGGTCACCCGTAAATGTTTCTGTAATGGTCCGACCCAGACGGTTGGGTCGGACGGGTCGGAGGAAAATTAAAGAACGGAAATGTTTCTGTAATGGTCCGACCCAGACGGTTGAGTCGGACATGGGTCGGACAAGGTATAGGTTTTCAGACCCGAAGGTTACTGGAAGGGTCCGACCCAGTTGGTGGGTCGGACGGTGGGTCGGACAGACCAAAAACCTACAAAAAAATTGAAAAGAAAATGACAAATGTAGTTAACCCTAAAAAAAAAAAAAAAATGACAAATGTAGTTAACCCGGGGTATAATGAAGGTAATCCAGGGTAAGTTTAGGCATTTAAAACATGTCATGTAATCATGTAAAACACTTAGCAAAGCTTGAAGTTAAGTAAATAAATTAACCGACATTATTAATCATGTCTAGGAGCTACGTTGGCGGGACTCGTACGCAGCAAGGACCAAGGTATGGTTTCTTGCAACCTGCGTCCTACCGGATTACACCGGCTTGTATGCCAATGTGTTTTTTTTCTGTGTGTTTGCCACCTTGCAAGATAAAGCATGAAATGAGTTTATGGTAATTCATTATTGTGGCGTAATTAGTTCCGATACCGCTAACCTTAGTTATGTGTTAAAAATAGTTAACCGACCTTAGGTTCACATAAGAGATCGGCATTCGGAATAAACGTCCCAACCCACGGGAATGTTCTAACTACGGCTATTCGTGCGTTTGTGTATGTTGTGACTATGTATGAAGTATGTGACTTTGTTTTGTGTGTTGTTGTTATCGGATACAGTTATCCATGTTTGTTAAAAAGGGGTATTACTTCCCTTAAGTGTCTAACAGAGTTAGTATCACTATGTGATGTATGTGTGTGATAAGTTCCATAAAGGAACCCTTAACTAATATGTATATGTTATGTATGGTGAGGAATCTGGTTGTTCCGGTCGCACGTATTGTTTGGGAGTTGATGTGTATATGTGAATTAACTCCCATCCTGTTATGTTAGGGTTGTTTTCCTTCATTGGATTTCGACCTCCCACTAGCTTAGCCAAAGCTTACCTACCCAACTTCCAATCGGGTTAGGGGGAAATCATGTTTAATGTTGGTAGGGTGTTGATGCCTAAGTTCGCTTCGACTCCCTCTTTATTATGTTACGGTTGTTTTTCCTCCTTGAAATACAACCACCCACAAGCTTAACCAAGGCTTACCTACCTCATCATTGTTGGAGCTAGGGGAAATTGTGAGAGGTATGATCGGTCCTATATGAGGCCGCCGCACCTAAATAAAGAAAATGTATGTATGTTGTGCTCGGGCTTATATCACCCCGACACTCCCTAAGTAAAGTTTATGTTCTCTAAGAAGAATGGAAATAAGTTGGTATATGTTAATAATGAGTTGTGTTGTTATGTTGTGTGTGCTAACCTCGTGTTTGTGTCCTATTAATGGATGTTTGCTTATAAGCATGATACGTGTGTGAGTTTGTGCATGTTTGAAATAAAATCAACCGCATGTTAAGACGACAAATAGTTGTGTGTGGCCCGGTAGCATGCGGGCTGCGGGATTACCATACCAGCAAAGGTGCTGAGCCCCCTGGGGGGCCACCCTTCCTTCTTTTCCTGTTTCAGGTACAAGGAACTGGAAGCCGTTCGAGAGTAGGACGGGGTAGTTGTGTATGTGGTAGTCATGAAAATCGTGGTTGTATTGTAGGTGTAGTAAGACCGAAATTGTATCGGCGTTAGTTGGAAGATACTCGGTACAGTTGTAATGTAAGTGTATAATGAATGTTGGACAAGGAACGGGATTATTGTGTAGTTGCTCGGGGGTTTGGTCCATCAGACCGGTACATTGTATGTATGTTAGCCTTGTTAGCCACGTGGGTGGCTAACGGCGTGTAACACCAAGGAGTTAAGTTATGTTGTGAGTTGTGATTTCCGCTGCAATGTGTTATTAAGTGTGTTATCAGTAGTTGGGGTGTTACAACCCACAAAAATGAAACTCATCCTTTCAGAATTTTGGAAAGAGAGGATGATAGGGCTTGAGGAGAGGAACACAAATTGTGGTTATTTTTGAGTTTGGAGCTTGAATCAAGCTTGAGCAAGAAGAAGAAGATGAAGGAGCCATTGAAGGGAGCTCCATTTACGTGAGGAAGAAGATGAATCAGAAGAGAGGAGGGAGAGGGAGTCTCTCACGCAGGAAGGAGGGAGGGAGATCAGAAAAGTGGAGGAGAGAGAGGGTGGACAAGCAATTTTATTTGTTCACCTTTTTACTTTTCACTATTCCCCTTTTACTTTTCTTTCTTTCTTTTACTAGCTAAATAAGCAATAGTGAGGCTGGGTGACTATTAAAAACCGGCCCCAACTAGCTAGTTAAGCTGGAGCGTTTTTCGGTTTCTGACAGAAAACGCTCGTTATTTTACCCGGTTTGGCACTATTCACTAACCGGGCCTATTTTTCGGATTTTCTCGTTTCTTCATTTTTAAATGGTTATTAAGCTTCCATTAATACTTATTTATAGTTATTTAGTCAACTATAATTTTTTACAGGTCCGTTTGACCACTTAAAGTCACGTTTTCGGGTTTTCTCGAAAAACGTGCTTTAAAACTCCGTTAGCGTTTTAATCCATTATTCGGATCCGTTTTCTTCGGGAATCACTCCCGTATACTAATTGGGCCTAACTAAGCCTTATGAATCCTTCTCGGACCCTAACGAGATCATACATCTCTCAGTCTCATTTAATGCGCGTTTTAGCGTTTTTCGCGTTTAACGCATTTTCTCTTTTCTTTTGGTTTTATTCTTTTTACCAATACTCTCTAGGCACCATTAGGCCCTTAATAATCATATTAGAGTAATTTAATCACCATTTTTAGATTCGGGGTATTAAAGTTCCTTCTTCTCTAAATTGAGGTGATAAGTTTCATTATCTTCTGGATAAAGCACGGAGAAGGAGGGAAAATAACAGGAGTTGACTTCAGAGGGAGCAGGCTCCATGAAGTCAAGGTCGAAGTTGTCCTCTGATGGCTTGTCTTCAAGCTCAGGTAGATGGTTCGATACTGTTTGCTCAGGTGCGAGCGGGGGAGGTGAAAGCAAGCAACTCAAGTCCTCAGTAAGGTGATCCAATATATGAACCATTTCGCTCTCCAGTTGTTGCGATGCAAGTGGTTCTTCCATCATTGCATTTATATTCACTAATGTAGTGTAGAGCTGTAGTTGGTTTATGTCGAGGTCTTCTTCCTCCACTTCATGGATCATTTCATTCTCCAGTTGTTGCTCCTGTTGAGCTAATGTATGGGGCATGATTGTAGAACCATGAGCACTCTCCTGGTCTCCTCCAACAGGTTGTTCGAAAACATTGCTCATGATCGGATTGTCTTGTGCAACATCGATTCGCTCCAGGTAGTCTGGTTGATCCTCTAACCATAGTTGCTCTTGTACTACGAGACAGTCCTCAAACTCATGATCTCCCCCACATACCGAGCAATATATGTCTTGTGAGTAGCATGATTCTCGATCGAACTCCTCTTGAATTTGTTGTTGGATTCGATTCCGCCACATTTCTTCAACTTTTGGACAAAAATTGAACTCGTGAGGTCCCCTACAATACGAGCAATATATATCTTGGGAATAAAAAGATTCCCATATGAATTGCTCCTCATTAGCCATTATTAGTTAGAAATAAAAAAAAACTAAGAACAAAACGAACTAATAAAACAAAATAATAATAATTGACAACCAAATCCATTGCCATTTTTTTTTTAACTAAAACAAATTAATAAAGAATAAAAAGAAAAGCAAATTTTTTTTTTAACAAAATAACTAAAACAAATAAATAAATAAAGAATAAAAAGAAAAGCAGATGAAGAACAACATGAATGTTTTTTTATATATATTTTTATATTTCTTCTATTTATTTATTTTTATTTTTTTTATATTATTTTTTTTTATTTTTTTTATTTTATTTTTTTTCACAAAATGAACTAAAACAAATAAATAAAGAATAAAAACGAAAAGCAAATAAAAAATAAACAACTGAAAAAAAATAGCTATCAGAAAATAATTAAGTAGTAAATAGAAAATGGAAACTATAAAAAATAAGGGACAAAATAATAACAGGAATTTAAATGACAGAATTTATATGACGATAAAATAAATTACTGATATTGAAATGACGAAAAATAAATTACTGGAAATAAATAACTAGAATTTAAATGACGGTAAATAAATAACTGGAATGCAAATGACAATTTAAATAAAGAAACAGAATTTAAATGACAGAAAATTTAAATGATGGAAAATAAATAACTATAAAATTAAATGACAGAAATTAAATAACTGGAATTTAAATGGCAGAATTTAAATGACAGTAAATTAAATGACAATAAAATAAATGATTGGAATTTAAATGACAATAAGAGGACCAGATTACTGGAATGTAAGAATAACTCAAAAGGACCAGATTACTGGAATGAAGAAATGACTGAAAAGCACCAGATTACTGGAATGTAAAAATAACTGAAAAGGACCAGATTACTGGAATGTAAAAAAAATGACTGAAAAGGACCAGATTACTGGAATTTAAATGACGGAATTTAAATGACAGAAACTAAATAGCAATAAAATAAATAACTGGAAAATTAAATAACTATAAAGAAAAACGGTGGGTTAGGTTAACAACAGAATGTTAGAAACAAAGAAAATGACAATAAATAAAAAGAAATGAATTATGAAACAGAAATCAAAAATAGTAAACAAAATGTTAGTAACAAAATAAAACCGAAAGAAATAAAAAGAATAACTAAAATTAAAAACAAAATATTAAAGAAACAATAGTAGTAATATAAACAACAAAAGAAAATGAAAAAAATGGAAGGAAATGAATGAGGAAACAGAAATCAAAATTAGCAAACAGAATGTTAAAAACAAAATAAAAACAAAAAATAAAAAAAAAAACAAAATGTTAAAGAAATAAAATATTAAAATAACAATTGGATTCTCCGGGGCTTAGGGACTAGACAAAGTCAAGTCCCCGGCAACGGCGCCATTTTGCAGACTAGATTTTCGACCTGGTAAAATAACAAATAAAGCGTTAGTCAAAATATCTATCGGGCTGCAAACAATCCCGTTCGCAGTAGTATAGTGAAATTGAAGCAACCGGTTAATCGAACCGTGGGACTTAAGCGAAAATGTCTAATTCCTAAGCATGTCACAAAAGGGTGTAACGCCCCTATTTAACATAAATGCAGCGGAAAATAAAATACTAAGGCGATTACAGATCATCGGGTTCCAAACACCCGACACCAAGCCTGACCAATTACAACTTATAAAATTATAAATGCTACGGTCTGAACTCGAGAAAACCAACATATACATAATAATAGCAAAATACATCAACGCTCCACAAATCCTAATCCCCATCCCAATCACTCATACTCTTCGTGGCCACCTGTATAACAATTCGTACCTGCAAGATGAAACCAAGCAGCCCACCCCGAGAGGGGTGAGTCAGTTCCCTGTAATGGAACTGGTACAACTCTCCAAAACAAAAGTTTTAAAACATAACTCTTAAAATAAACAATAACTTGAAGTCAAATGCTTAAAACAAAAACAGAAGAACAAGGCACATCCAAATCACCAAGTCAAAGGGTAACAAGTCAAGGATAGAGATAAATAACAGGAAGGTAAAGTAAGTCAATAAAAAAGAAGCCCCACCATAAGCTAGTGAACATCCATTGCTTGTGTTAGATTCAGTTCCAATTCGGAGTAGAAAGACCCAAGTATTCACAAGGACTAGGAATGGAAGAAGAGATCCAAGACCCATAACTCAAGAGTGGAATAAAACCAATTGGGAGAGATGGCCCCCACCGCCAGTCAGTTGTCACAAGGACGAGGTAAACAGACCTCCGCTGTCAGTTGCCCATATGGACGAGGTATAGCAGACCTCCGCTGCCACCGACCCGTTCTCAGTCATCGGTGAAAAGTGGTGCACCACTTAATAGAAAGAATCCATACTCAATACCAAGATTGACATTTTCCCATATCCCCACTAGATTATTAACTGCACAAGTGCAATACCAAAACACTCAGTCGTACAGAGTGCAGAGGCGTAAACCCTCAGCAGTTAATATCTAATGAGACAACCAGATAGGAGGAACCAATAATCATGAAAGTTGTACATTTAAGGCTCAGTTAGTCACACAAGCAGTTTCCTTTTGAAATCCATTCAAGATCAGTTGGTGTTTTCCAAAACATTCCATAAAGTCCGTTAGCAAAAGTACCTGAGTACGAGAAATCGTACCTGGTTAATGTTGCAGCTTTATATAAACTCCTAGCCATGTATACCAAACCATCCAAATCCAGCCATGTGCATCACATTACTCAAATCCTAGATTAAGAAAGTAGATGCAAATTCGTTAACTCCTAACTTCCCTTAGTTAAAAGCATATTACTATTTTATTTGTCTGTCTCTCGACCGATTTCATCTGCTAAGGATTTGCTGGTTATTGGTAACGAAATTCTCCTAGAAGTATTCTAATTTCGGTGCATTAGTTTCAATGGTCATATTATCATTAACCGACAACTTGATTGTTACAAGCCCACCAATGTACTAATCACCACAATAGAAATGTTATTCCATATATAAAATATCTTATAGTTGATACTAACCCAAAACTCGACATATAATACCGATAACACTATATCCATACGAAATACAATAATTTTATTCTAGCTAATCTTTACCAAGGTATTAGTATTATTTCACCCTTCATTTTAAACTCCTATCTCCTCAAATTTTCGAGTGTGATAATAACTTGTTTTTTTTTATTATCTTATTTGTCATTTTATTATCATGTTTTTCAAACTATATTATTAAATTAAATTTTATATATATTTATATATAGATATTATTATCACTTTACTCATTGTTCTCCTTCACATTCTAACTTTTATCATATCAATTTTTTTTAATTCAACATACTACCAAATCATTTGTTAATCAATCAGTCACTTTCAAGTTACTAACTTAACTACTAAGTTCTTTATTCTCATATTACTAGTTTATTATTCGTTTCATCCTATTTGCTTAAGCTTAGATATATATATATATATATTTTAAATCCTAAAATTATCACCCTTCTTCACTAGTTAATAATTAATTACCTACCCTTATCCATATATTTCTTTTTCATTTAAAAATCTAATTCACCCTTGAACCTAGGGATTCATTTCCCATTATTAACTTACAAAAGTTTACTAAGTAATTTAGCAATCTAATTTATTAATCAACTTAACCACCTAATCTTCGACTCCCATATTACTATTCTTTTACACAATTCCTTTTATTTCCTTAATCTCAAATATATAAATATGTATTTTACATTTTAACACCCCTAATTATTTAACTACTTCATAATAAATCATTAAGTACTTCTATAACCTGTCCCACCAACCACAATGTTTTTCCCAGAACATTAGTTTTCTAACAAACTTAACCACATAAATATTTTAAATCCCAAATTACTAATCCTTTTAAACACTTAGTATTTTTTTATTACTCCTTTAAACAAATATCCCATTTTTACTTATTACTTAATAATTTGCTAATCTAACCAACCACTTATTTACTATTTTAGATCACTAGATTTATTGACTTAATTCATTACTTATTAATCCCTTAATTTTCTTAGCGGTAGGTATATACATATATATATATATTCAAAATCCTAAGTTATTTCTTGTAAGACGACTTTATCATTATTATTATTATTATTATTATTATTATTATTATTATTATTATTATTTTATTTCCACCTAAATTAAATCTCAACTCCATTTGGTGACAAGTACAAAAACTTGCCAAAATTCCTTATTAACACCAATTATTGTCGTGACGGCTAGCACCATAAAGCTATTAATTTAGTACTTGAAAATCTAATTCTTTTATTTTATTAAGCTAAGTGTATTCATATGTATTTTGAATTCTAAGTTCACTAAACATTTGAACCAGTTACTAATTTTTTTTTAACACTCCCCTTGCTATCCAACCACCCATTCTGAACTTGTGTATTTATAATTTATATTTTATGACTTGTACTTAACCACCTATTAAGCTAACTAATTAATTATTCAACATTATCCCTCAACTTTATCGTTTACTTAATAACAAATTAATCTGCCACATTAATACCAATACTCTCTAAATCCTTTATATTGCTAAAATTGACAGATGAAAAAGATAAAGTAGAGTATATTACCGATTTGAGAAGGAAATGCTTCCAACCCATTTCTTCAAACTGGTTTACGAGATGCAGGTGCCCCAGTTTTTTTGTCACTTCAACAGCACAAAGGCAAGAAGATAGTGAAGGGATCACTTCAGCATGTACGTTCTCTCGCTCGTTAGTTTGGGTATTTTATCAGTATTGTGAATGAAATATTTTCAGCCCTCGATCAAACTCTGGTGTGCAGGTGCAAGTAGTTTAAGTGATTTATTTCGGTTATGGAGATGAAATTGCTTCAAAATTCCAGCCATTCTTAGCGTGAAGAGAGTGAAGTTCCAATGATTTACTTCTGTGCCGAACGTTGAACAAGAAAAGAATGAACAGAGGTGCAGACATGTACCTCCCTGTTCACTGGTTACACAATCACGGTGAAAGAGTGTGGAGATTATCTGGGCTGCAAAATTACCATAAAGAAGGATGAAGCTGGCGTAGAGGCCAGAGGAGAATGGAGGTGATCTGTTTGCTGATTTCGGAAGAAGTTGAAGAGAAGGGAGCGTAGATACAAGAATAACGTGAGCAGGATGAACTAGTGCAGAGCATATATGTTTCCTGTGGACACATGAAAGTTCCTTATATGTCGATTGTGGTTTGACAACAAGGGGAGGCACAAGATGTTGAGAGTGAAGGAAAGTTAAAGAGAAGCAGAATTCAGAAAGACATTGTTATAACGGTGAGGGAAAAGAAAATGAAAGTGCTGGCGGGTATGTTGTAATGTGAGTGAAAAAGAAATATGAAGAGATGTGCAGAACTGCAAAATTACCGTGAGTGAAGGGAGCTAGACGCCAGCATGTAAATTCCAATTGTAATCTTAAATAAAGGGGAATTGAAGAGATTAATAATAAAAAAAAAGAAAGAAGGAAAATTGAAGAGACCCTTTTATTTAAGATATATTGCTCTCATATTAAATTAGTTTGTTAGATAACCTCTCAAGCTTCCTCATTTAAATTTGTGGTATTACTTCGTGTAACGATGGGTATTACATGTTACATAAAATCTCTTTTTTTTGTTTAATTTACTCTTCCGAGAATATACTCTTAAGTTACAATTGACTAATTTATATCAATACTGATTGAAGTCCTAAAGTTAATATATATATATATATATATCCCTCCTAATAGTCCACCTAGATGTCACATTAACATTTAATATTTTAATTGCTACGTATGAATTTTACTCTAATATTTTCCTCTTATTATGTTTTCTATAAGGTATGTCATTTCTTTTATTTATTGTTAATGTATTTATATATATATATGTATTAGGATTTATTCAAGACATTCTTTGTGTAGTTTTATTGTATTTAATTATCTCTATTAACTTTTACACATATCCACATCCAATATATGGTTTATAAAATAAAGTATTTCCCTTAGTTTCAACTAATGGTGGCCATCGGGTCCGGTTCTACCCGGAACCGATTGGAACCAGAACCGGCCGGGAACCGGTGGGAACCGGAACCGGAACCGAACCGCCTCAGCCGGTTCCGAATACGAATACATGTTTTGAGATTCGGGCCCGAACCGGACCCGGAACCGGAACCGGAACCGCCTGGAACCGCCTAGAACCGTCGTTGGATTCGGAACCGGGAACCGGAACCGGGAATCGGAACCGGTGGAACCGGGACCAGAACCGCCACGGAACCGGATGAAGTTACCGTTGGAATCGGGCCAAAACAACATCGTTTTGGGTCTCGGGCGCGCACTCCTTCTGAAGAAAATAGTTGTACTCTTTTTCCTTATTAGGGTTTTCCCAATGGGTTTTTACCTAATAAGGTTTTAATGAGACAGTGAATCATATAATAAAATTCTCTTTGTTCCTTATTTTTTGTAAATTTAATAAAAATTCCTAAGTCATTGTTTGTTACACATTTAAGATTATAAACTTGAAGAATAACCTATCTGGGAGTAAAGTGGATGAAAAGAGCAATATGTGCGCTCAAACGGATCTCAAATCGGAGCTAAAACAAAGCAACAGAAGCCGATCGAATCTTTCCGGAACCGCTCCGGAACCGGCCGGAACCGATCAGAACCGGAACCGGAACCGGAACCGGCCGGAACCGGTTTTTTGACCGAATCCGAAGCGAATCCAGATTTCAGAACCGGAACCAGAACCGGAACCGGTGGAACCGGACCCGTGGCCACCATTAGTTTCAACTAAGTATATTAACTACCACATTATATAATTAATATAAATGGAGATTAATTCAATTCATTGATTTAACCTAAGTTACTATTTTATTTCCTTTATATATATGTATATATATATATATTTAATTTTTACTTCACGTAAAAGTTTATACCCAAAAATATTTATTACAATTCTGTATTAAATGTTAGTTTAGCCTTATTATATTTTTCCCAACCTATAAAGTTCATTAACCAACTATACCTTAATTTTTGGTTACATTAAAAACCATATATTATAAGATAACTTATGAAAAATTCATAAACACAATTTTTAGACCCATTTACTCTTGTCTAAAAATTCCCAAATTTAATATATAGTAACTACGATATTTTAGACATATTATAAAAAATTTATTAAATAAAAATATCTTTTTAAATTATCAAAATAATTCGATAATACTCAGAACTTACAAAAATTATAACTTATGTTTAAAAACTCAAAACCCATATTAATTTACATGAAAATATACTATAGTTTATAAGGAATCTATGGTTAAAATTTCAAGTCAAAATACATTAGGGAAGGGCACTAAATAAATTCAACTAGTTAGAGTTTTATTCTGGGATTTATATTACTTAATCATCTACGTTATAATCTCGGCCGTCCGTTTCTCCTAACTACAATCGGACGCCCAGATTTGTCGAGTACATCAGGAAACCCCTTAATTTATAATTTCGTGTTAGGTTTTATAAGTCTTTTTAGACTATATTTATTTTATAAATATGATTGAGGTTCATTGAAACCTTAATTCATGTAAATATTTACTTAATCCTTTATTGCAACATGTTAGCCTTATATAATTAGACCTTAATTATTTTTATTATTATTAGGGATATTTCAACTATGACTTTATATTGACTTTTATGATCCAAATCAATGTTCCATATATTTCTAAAATCTTTTATAATATAATTGGAGTGTCTTGAAATTTTTCCAAGATTTATTGACTTATAAATCTTACTATTAAATTCATAATACCATATAATAATTTAATATTTAATAGTATTATTTAGGGTTCAATAAAGGAAATCCCCTAAATTAATTTAGATTAATTTATGGGGTATTTCAGTCTACCCCCCTTAAAAGAAACTTCGTCTCGAAGTTTAAAACCAACTAATAGCTACTCACACCGCTTCGGGTGTGCTGGCAAGAATTCCAAGACGTCCATCCACTAATAATTTCAAATGTAATTCCATACCAATCCATACCAAATGTAATTTCTCCCACAATGTATTTTCATCCATTTTCATTCCCTAATTCCACTCTAGATTACTAAACATCAAACCAAACCAAGATATTTCATAGATAGAAATCAAGAATCACACCATGTGTAAATCAAGTACATACATACACTTCTCCATCACTCTACTAATAAAATATACAGGGCATAATCTGGATGAGGTGATGAAGGAAGAGTATGAACTACCCCTCCCCCTTAAAAGAGCTAAGGTACGCCCTCGTACCGCTACTAACGAGAACCCATAGAAGGAATGAATACAAGGGAATATCATGTGAATTAATGTGGGTACTTTACTCTCATAGAGTCCCCAGTCTCCCAAGTAGCTTCCTCAACCCCATGATTTAAGTAAGTAGTTCAATTTAGAACAACATCTAGTTATTAGGTTGAGTAAACAACTTAGTAATCTTGTAGCACAAACTAAATTAATGAGTTATACTAGTACTAGGTATATATGTGTATCTACATAATATTGAATGGTATAATACAAGGTAATGTTGATTATTTCAGGTTGGAGGATTTTGTAGTTGCTTAGTTACCATTTAAGCTAAAGGTTGAAGGTGTGTGTATATCTTTGTATTATTGATTAAACATGTATTATTATTAAAATGTTAGTTAATGATGAACTATATAGTTTATAATATAACTAACTATATCTTTAAGAAATAATAATTTTTGTGTAATGAATTACCTCTCAACCTAGGGTTAGATGGGTGTATATCTATATGTTATTTAATAGTATGATAAAGTCAAATATTTCAGGCTGAAGTTTATCGTGGTTTGTTAGTTACCATTCAAGATAGAGAATAACATACTACTCTTAGGTTAACTATATATTCCTAATTGAATAGGATTATCAAGATGTTAGTTAGTGACAGAATACACTGATTATATTATAACTAACTATTTGTTTAAAAAATGATAATTCATGTAAAATACACTATTAGCAACTTATATTATGATACTCCATTTAAAAACTTCTCTTGCTTAGTGTAATTCTCAAGGTAACTATGTATATTGCGTAATAAATTACTCCCCCTTTTTTTATCAAGATTTAGGAAGTTTCAAGGATCACCCAACCTTGACATGGCCAGTGCCAAAGTTGAATTACCTCTCAACCCCATTTTGTGTCCAGTATCCCTTGATCTGGCCAGGACCAAGTTCAACCTTCCACCAGGTTTACCAAATTCATAAAGCGTCAAATACTTACTTACCAAACTATTCAATTATTACTTTCTAGTAGATAACCATGAAAATTCCAAATAACCCTTCCTGAAATCCTAAAAATTTACCTTTGCTCTCAATGAACATAATCCATCAACAATTTTTGATCCTGAAACCTGTGGGTTATGGATCCATCACTAATCCATTATCTTTTAATTCTTTTCCTATGGATTTTGTAACCTTTAGGTTATCTCACGTATTTGATCCTTAATAATATATTACACACTTTTTATTTCCAAGTTATCACCTTAGGCATGATTCTCTATCATCCTTTATTAGAAAATTAGAAAGATTTGTAATACTACACCATGACTAATACAGTAATCATGCTATTTCCAAAGACCTGGTTCCACGTTTATATTTCCTATAAAGTACTCAAACCAAGTGCGGTTTGACTCCATGTCGTGTCAATATCAATGATAGTCATTTTGAGTATCTAAATATTCACAGTACATTTCAACCCAATTATATATATATATATATATTTTAAGGTCCCACACAACGCCCTATAATTTCCTTTGATTCTATAAAGACAAACCGTCTTAGTAGTAGAGGTGTGAAATTTTATAACGTTCTAAGGACAGTGCATAGATGGAGTGATCATAAATACGTGAAGTAATGTAAAAGCAAGTAAAGTGAAGTATGTGGTAAGGGTAACGTGCCTTTCTGGAATCCTCACTTCCCAATTCTACCCCGATTCCCCAATTTTAAGTGCACCTATATTCTAAGTAATTCACTCGGCTTATTTTCTCGGGTTCAGAGCGTAACTACGCTCTGATACCACTTTCTGTAACACCCCTATTTAACATAAATGCAGCGGAAAACAAAATACTAAGGCGATTACAGATCATCGGGTTCCAAACACCCGGCACCAAGCCTCACCAATTACAACTTATAAAATTATAAATGCTACGGTCTGAACTCGAGAAAACCAACATATACATAATAATAGCAAAATACATCAATGCTCCACAAATCCTAATCCCCATCCCAATCACTCATACTCTTCGTGGCCACCTGTATAACAATTCATACCTGCAAGATGAAACCAAGCAGCCCACCCCGAGAGGGGTGAGTCAGTTCCCTGGAATGGAACTGGTACAACTCTCCAAAACAAAAGTTTTAAAACATAACTCTTAAAATAAACAATAACTTGAAGTCAAATGCTTAAAACAAAAACAGAAGAACAAGGCACATCCAAATCACCAAGTCAAAGGGTAACAAGTCAAGGATAGAGATAAATAATAGGAAGGTAAAGTTAGTCAATAAAAAAGAAGCCCCACCATAAGCTAGTGAACATCCATTGCTTGTGTTAGATTCAGTTCCAATTCGGAGTAGAAAGACCCAAGTATTCACAAGGACTAGGAATGGAAGAAGAGATCCAAGACCCATAACTCAAGAGTGGAATAAAACCAATTGGGAGAGATGGCCCCCACCGCCAGTCAGTTGTCACAAGGACGAGGTAAACAGACCTCCGCTGTCAGTTGCCCATATGGACGAGGTATAGCAGACCTCCGCTGCCACCGACCCGTTCTCAGTCATCGGTGAAAAGTGTGTGCACCACTTAATAGAAAGAATCCATACTCAATACCAAGATTGACATTTTCCCATATCCCCACTAGATTATTAACTGCACAAGTGCAATACCAAAACACTCAGTCGTACAGAGTGCAGAGGCGTAAACCCTCAGCAGTTAATATCTAATGAGACAACCAGATAGGAAACCAATAATCATGAAAGTTGTACATTTAAGGCTCAGTTAGTCACACAAGCAGTTTCCTTTTGAAATCCATTCAAGATCAGTTGGTGTTTTCCAAAACATTCCATAAAGTCGTTAGCAAAAGTACCTGAGTACGAGAAATCGTACCTGGTTAATGTTGCAGCTTTATATAAACTCCTAGCCATGTATACCAAACCATCCAAATCCAGCCATGTGCATCACATTACTCAAATCCTAGATTAAGAAAGTAGATGCAAATTCGTTAACTCCTAACTTCCCTTAGTTAAAAGCATATTACTATTTTATTGTCTGTCTCGACCGATTTCATCTGCTAAGGATTTGCTGGTTATTGGTAACGAAATTCTCCTAGAAGTATTCTAATTTCGGTGCATTAGTTTCAATGGTCATATTATCATTAACCGACAACTTGATTGTTACAAGCCCACCAATGTACTAATCACCACAATAGAAATGTTATTCCATATATAAAATATCTTAGTTGATACTAACCCAAAACTCGACATATAATACCGATAACACTATATCCATACGAAATACAATAATTTTATTCTAGCTAATCTTTACCAAGGTATTAGTATTATTTCACCCTTCATTTTAAACTCATATCTCCTCAAATTTTCGAGTGTGATAATAACTTGTTTTTTTTATTATCTTATTTGTCATTTTATTATCATGTTTTTCAAACTATATTATTAAATTAAATTTTATATATATTTATATATAGATATTATTATCACTTTACTCATTGTTCTCCTTCACATTCTAACTTTTATCATATCAATTTTTTTTAATTCAACATACTACCAAATCATTTGTTAATCAATCAGTCACTTTCAAGTTACTAACTTAACTACTAAGTTCTTTATTCTCATATTACTAGTTTATTATTCGTTTCATCCTATTTGCTTAAGCTTAGATATATATATATTTATATTTATATTTATATATATTTTAAATCCTAAAATTATCACCCTTCTTCACTAGTTAATAATTAATTACCTACCCTTATCCATATATTCCTTTTTCATTTAAAAATCTAATTCACCCTTGAACCTAGGGATTCATCTCCCATTATTAACTTACAAAAGCTTACTAAGTAATTTAGCAATCTAATTTATTAATCAACTTAACCACCTAATCTTCGACTCCCATATTACTATTCTTTTACACAATTCCTTTTATTTCCTTAATCTCAAATATATAAATATGTATTTTACATTTTAACACCCCTAATTATTTAACTACTTCATAATAAATCATTAAGTACTTCTATAACCTGTCCCACCAACCACAATGTATTTCCCAGAACATTAGTTTTCTAACAAACTTAACCACATAAATATTTTAAATCCCAAATTACTAATCCTTTTAAACACTTAGTATTTTTTTATTACTCCTTTAAACAAATATCCCATTTTTACTTATTACTTAATAATTTGCTAATCTAACCAACCACTTATTTACTATTTTAGATCACTAGATTTATTGACTTAATTCATTACTTATTAATCCCTTAATTTTCTTAGCGGTAGGTATATACATATATATATATTCAAAATCCTAAGTTATTTCTTGTAAGGCGACTTTATCATTATTATTATTATTATTTTATTTCCACCTAAATTAAATCTCAACTCCATTTGGTGACAAGTACAAAAATTTGCCAAAATTCCTTATTAACACCAATTATTGCCGTGACGGCTAGCACCATAAAGCTATTAATTTAGTACTTGAAAATCTAATTCTTTTATTTTATTAAGCTAAGTGTATTCATATGTATTTTGAATTCTAAGTTCACTAAACATTTGAACCAGTTACTAATTTTTTTTTTTAACACTCTCCTTGCTATCCAACCACCCATTCTGAACTTGTGTATTTATAATTTATATTTTATGATTTGTACTTAACCACCTATTAAGCTAACTAATTAATTATTCAACTTTATCCCTCAACTTTATCGTTTACTTAATAACAAATTAATCTGCCACATTAATACCAATACTCTCTAAATCCTTTATATTGCTAAAATTGACAGATGAAAAAGATAAAGTAGAGTATATTACCGATTTGAGAAGGAAATGCTTCCAACCCATTTCTTCAAACTGGTTTACGAGATGCAGGTGCCCCAGTTTTTTTGTCACTTCAATAGCACAAAGGCAAGAAGATAGTGAAGGGATCACTTCAGCATGTACGTTCTCTCGCTCGTTAGTTTGGGTATTTTATCAGTATTGTGAATGAAATATTTTCAGCCCTCGATCAAACTCTGGTGTGCAGGTGCAAGTAGTTTAAGTGATTTATTTCGGTTATGGAGATGAAATTGCTTCAAAATTCCAGCCATTCTTAGCGTGAAGAGAGTGAAGTTCCAATGATTTACTTCTGTGCCGAACGTTGAACAAGAAAAGTATGAACAGAGGTGCAGACATGTACCTCCCTGTTCACTGGTTACACAATCACGGTGAAAGAGTGTGGAGATTATCTGGGCTGCAAAATTGCCATAAAGAAGGATGAAGCTGGCGTAGAGGCCAGAGGAGAATGGAGGTGATCTGTTTGCTGATTTCGGAAGAAGTTGAAGAGAAGGGAGGCGTAGATACAAGAATAACGTGAGCAGGATGAACTAGTGCAGAGCATATATGTTTCCTGTGGACACATGAAAGTTCCTTATATGTCGATTGTGGTTTGACAACAAGGGGAGGCACAAGATGTTGAGAGTGAAGGAAAGTTAAAGAGAAGCAGAATTCAGAAAGACATTGTTGTAACGGTGAGGGAAAAGAAAATGAAAGTGCTGGCGGGTATGTTGTAATGTGAGTGAAAAAGAAATATGAAGAGATGTGCAGAACTGCAAAATTACCGTGAGTGAAGGGAGCTAGACGCCAGCATGTAAATTCCAATTGTAATCTTGAATAAAGGGGAATTGAAGAGATTAATAATAAAAAAAAGAAGAAAGAAGGAAAATTGAAGAGACCCTTTTATTTCAAGATATATTGCTCTCATATTAAATTAGTTTGTTAGATAACCTCTCAAGCTTCCTCATTTAAATTTGTGGTATTACTTCGTGTAACGATGGGTATTACATGTTACATAAAATCTCTTTTTTTTTGTTTAATTTACTCTTCCGAGAATATACTTTAAGTTACAATTGACTAATTTATATCAATACTGATTGAAGTCCTAAAGTTAAATATATATATATATCCCTCCTAATAGTCCACCTAGATGTCACATTAACATTTAATATTTTAATTGCTACGTATGAATTTTACTCTAATATTTTCCTCTTATTATGTTTTCTATAAGGTATGTCATTTCTTTTATTTATTGTTAATGTATATATATATATATATATATATATATATATGTATTAGGATTTATTCAAGACATTCTTTGTGTAGTTTTATTGTTTTTAATTATCTCTATTAACTTTTACACATATCCACATCCAATATATGGTTTATAAAATAAAGTATTTCCCTTAGTTTCAACTAATGGTGGCCATCGGGTCCGGTTCTACCCGGAACCGATTGGAACCGGAACCGGCCGGGAACCGGTGGGAACCGGAACCGGAACCGAACCGCCTCAGCCGGTTCTGTAACACCCCATGCAACAACAAACACCTAATAACATTCTGCAGCGGAAAATATACTACTTCACATCACTTAACTCGTTGGTGTTACACGCCGTTAACCACACACATGGCTAACAAGGCTATTACATAAACATTGTACCGGTCTAATGGACTAGATTCCCGAGCGACTACACATTATTATCCCTTTCCATTAACAACAAAACATACACATACCTTCCAACTGTACCGAGTATTTACAAACTGATGCCGATGACAATTTCGGTCTTACTATACCTACTGTATATATACAACTTAAATGATTACCCATGTACAACGACTACCCCGTCCTACTCTCGAACGGCTTCCTGCTCCTTGTACCTGAAATAGGAAAAGAAGAGAAAGGGTGGCCCCCAAGGGGCTCAGCACCTTTGCTGGTATGGTAATCCCGCAGCCCACATGCTACCGGGCCACACACAACTAATTGTCGTCTTAGCATGCGGTTAATTATTTTTAATTCGTGCATGCAACTGTAAACACACAACACATAATCATTTCGCCTCAACGGGCTCAACAAACGGATAATATATCCTTACTTAATAAGTCACTCAAGGTATTCAATATCCCTAGAGTGTTCCTCCTCTAATGGAGCTACTTCCTTAACACACGACACTTACCCTTAAATCGGGTTATCCTTAAACGCCTCTTTTCTCAAACTGGGATTCATATCCATGATCCACACACTCCACATTTTACAACATATAACATACACTACATAACAACACTTAACAACACTTTGCACGTTTCCACGTGCACAACATAACACCGCAATAGATATTGCACCACAACAAAGATACATAACATAACGGGAATGGTCCTCTTAGGAACCGACCCAAACATTGTTAATACACTGGTGAGCCTAGAGAATGTTGCCAGTCTCATGATAAGCTCGTTACATAACTCGTTACCATCTCGTTAAATGGACGGATAACTTAACACAAGGTGTCCCGGATATAGTGATCCAAGCACACCGAACAAACATAACAATAGTATGCCCCTGTGGCCCGACGTGAGTCAGTAATAGCCTTGGTTAAGCTAAAGGGAAGGTTGGGAACCAAATTGGAAAACAACCATAACATACGGAGAGGATCGAACCTGCTATGACAACGACCCCCATACTCACACGCGTGGCCGGAACAGACCGGACTCCTCACTCCCCCCGTTAGCACTTGTCAGAAGTTCATCATTGAACTTAGTTAAACAATCACAACATTGGGTTAAGTCTTGTTAGACACACACAAGGGAAGGGAGAGTCATACATTCATACACCAACATCACACACAAACATTACATAACTAACTCACGCATAGCCGTGGTTAGAACGTTCCTTAGGTCGGAAACGTTATCACCGGATACCGTTCTCCTACGTTTACCTAATAGTGGTTAACTAGCCCTTCAAGCGCATTCGAGGTTACCGGTATCGGCACGTAAACATACAATAACAATAACGACTGTAAACTCGTTTCATGTTTTATCTCATAACGTGGCAAACATACAGAAAAACACATTGGCATACAAGCCGGTGTAATCCGGTAGGACACAGGTTGCAAGAAAACCATACCTGTCACCGGAGTCCACTTTACCACGTCCACTTATGTTCCTCGAGCAATTCTCGAACCTAACAACATTACATGTACTTTTATTAACATTGGGGTAACATGTTTGTTTAAAGTCTAATGCTTATAACTTTCCCGTTACTTGGTTAAACAACTTTCATTTTTAACATGTTTCACTCTTTCATTTTACTTCAACTTTTCACCCCACCAAATTGTGACTATACTCACCTAACATGTTCTACAACCTTATAAATCATTATCCATCAATCCCCATCATTAGACATCTTTTAATACCTAAAACAATGTTTTTAGAGTGGTCCGGGACTTGGTCCCTCTTAAGTCCCGGACCATATGCTAACTCAAGTCTCGGCCTTTTAAAATGGGGTGGTCCGGGACCTTATACAAGGCCTAAGTCCCGGACCCATCCTATGTGAGTCTCGGCCTATTTTACACCCCTGGTCCGGGACTTGAACCATGACCTAGGTCCCGGACCAAAGCTACAGACTTGGTAGAATTGCATTTTTCAAACCTTGTTGCATTATTTCTCCACCTCCATTAATTACCCAAACTTCATACATGAACTTAGCATATTCTTGTAACACCCCAACCGCTAATCCTATGCTTACCGTCTAATCGTCCTATTAATCCTACGAGTTCGCAGCGGAATTAATACATACTTACTACGGCGGGTGAAACAATGCCGCTAACCGCCCATACGGCTAGCTAGGCTACTAATACTTACAGTCACGGTCTGATGAACATAACGTACCGAGCTACTAATATAATGCACTGAATATAACATAACCTACTTACATTCCTGGATCACCGAGTAGTTAAAGTATTACTTTACATCCTTTACCACACTTCCCAAAAGAATGAGTTTCTAAGACTACTCATCTATACCAACTCCATTCTATCAAAATCCAAAAAGGTGTACCCCGTGGTACACCGGCTAATCAAAAGTTACAGCCATGTACTACTTAGTACACCCATCACAATTCAATGTTTATAACCAAAAAGAAGACAAGAAAATAAACTAAGTCTTCAGCAGCTTCATCAATCTCTAGTACCTGCGTGTAGTAAAAATGGTCCCCCGAGGGGGTCAGCTTACGCTGCGCATGAACTCCGCATATACCGATTGCTAGCAAGGGTACGCCGACTAATTGGCGACCGCTAAACATGCTTGTTCATTACTCATGCATACATGCTTTACATACAATCATACATACATTACAATACATCATTCACTTCAAGGCAACAATACAATAGAGTTCACAATACTTACCTTCACAAGGTTAGCCAAATTGTGCATCCGGGTTAATCGGAGTGCATATTACTCTTTTACTCATTACTTACTTCTTCTTACTTACAATTACTTACTTCTTTTTTTTTTACTTTACTTACTCATTCTTACTTACTTACTTATACTCAAGTCAAGTCGTCGGGACCTCCGGCCTTGGGGACTACTCCGTCCCACATCCGGGATTTACTTGACTCACTAATCCGGGATGCTACCCACTTAAGGGATTTGGGCCGCGGACCAGTTTAAGAGTCAGGAATTGGAGCCAACCTCTCGTGACTCCGCATCCTCACGCGTGGCCGAAACTATATCGGACTTCTACTCATTCCAATTTAATTACCATTTAAGTTAGGATGGTTAGATTGTTAGGAACAAGTTAGAAGTCCATCATCACAATCGGTCACAGTGCAATACATCTACATACACACATTCATATCATCCATACATTTCATGAAGTATACAAACTAGCTTTAAAGAGAAATACAACATCATACAACACTACATATTCACAAGTAGGCATATTAACTCCGATTCGTGCATTTATCTTTATTGGTGATCAATTAGCACACAACACACAAATCAGAGTAGCCATGATAGCATTCGGGGCATGAGGAATTCATACCGTTCACCGTTGTACGTACTTCCAAACGTCCTTCCGGTGTCACAAATCAAATCCTATTATATACATACAATTAAATGATTAATCTACTATCATTACTTACACATACTCACTATGTCCTTATACTTCTTACATTTGCTCTTACTTACTTACTTTTCCTTTACTTAGGTTTTACTTCCTTACTTAACTTTGGCATGCTTTCATCCATGTACATATACCTATATGTATGGGTATACATACATATATATACAATTACTATTTAAATTAAAATAATTTTTTTTTTTTTTTTTTGTCAGGACCGGACTTGCGACCGACCTTGGGCAAGTCCGGTCCATTCCAGTAGGTTTTCTTCGGGAAATTTTTGGTCCGACCGGACTTGCATGTCCGGTCGCAAGTCCGGTCGATTCCAGTAACATTCTGCCGGGAAATTTTTCTGCTCGACCGGACTTGCATGTCCGGTCGCAAGTCCGGTCGATTCCAGTAGCATACCGAGGGGAAATTTTCTACTCGACCGGACTTGCATGTCCGGTCGCAAGTCCGGTCGATTCCAGTAGCTTTCTGACGGGAAAATTTTCTGCCCGACCGGACTTGCATGTCCGGTCGCAAGTCCGGTCGATTCCAGTAGCTTTCCCGTCTTTGTAAATCTGGGCACGACCGGACTTGCAAGTCCGGTCGCAAGTCCGGTCCAGCCCAGTATTTGCATTTTAATTTCTGTTTTCAATCCTCTCTTTTACCCATTACTTCCCCATTGTTCCTACACTTATTCCCACATGTTATAACACTAATTAAACCTCCTAATACACCCTAGTTCATTTCCTACTCCTTACACAATTTTACTCATTCACTCACATAATTTTCCAAGTTTCCCTCAACACTCAACTAGTTTCTTCTCTAGTTACCTTATGCTACAGATTTTACACTTACACTTCTCCTCTACATCTCCCTCTTCTAATGTCATTTCTAACACTCTTACTATTCTAAATCATTATCTAGCTCTCTCAACTTACCCTCTAACTTCCAATCAAAATCTGTTACAACTCACATTAGTCACCTAGTTTTAATTCACTAAGTGTTCTAATCCTAGGTAAATTTTGCCATAGTCTCCCTTGTATTTTATACACTCACCACACATTCTAGTTCACATTTCAACACTTGTTTCACCTGTTACAATAACCAAACTATACAAGCTCCCATCTACAATATAACACCAAAACAACACTAAAATTCCCTGCACTCAACACTCAATTCCCAATCTGTTTTATAACAGTTTTTACAATGTTTCAAAGGTTTCAAAATGCTTATTTCCTCTTACACATTATACTACTAATGCATTATCATTTACAATACATTTTTACTCTAAAAATCTGTTACATTCTACATATACAAGGCTATACAAGGGAGCATTATTACCTTGATTCTCTTCTAGATTTCCTTCCTCCTTCTTTCTCCTTCCTTCCTTCTTTCCACCGGTTTTAACTCAAGTCCTCTACTACTACAACCATACAAATACATTTCAATACTATTTTAATACTAAAACTAGCCCTAACCATTTCTAGTCTTAATACATTTTAGGGTTTAGGATTTATTACCTTGAAGGTTCAAATGGCTTGGAGTGGCTCAAGAACAATTTCCAACTCCACCAATAAGCCAAAATCGGCTAGAACAAGAGGAAAACAAGGGTTTAGTTCATGAATTCGTTTTGCCCATAAGGTAGAAAAAGATGGAGTTTTCGAAATATTTTACCTTAGAAGAACAAGGAGACAAGGGCTTCCAATGGTGGTGTGAACTTAAATGGGAATCCCCTCAAAATCGAAATGCTTGTTTTTGGATTTTGGAAAGATGAAAATGTTGCTCTTGAGGAGAGATTACAGGTGTAATTTTTATAATTTTTGGGAGAGTTGGAGGGAGTTACAAAGGAGAGAAGGTGGGTTTTGTGTGTTGTCTTCTTGTTCACCATGGAAATCGCATGGTTGGGGAAGAAGAAGAAAGAGAGAGTGGGGAAGAGGCTTCCACGTGAGGAAAGGAGAGATGGAGGAGAGAGAGTGTGAGAGAGTGGGGTAGTTTTAATTGTTTTTTTGTTTGTATAGAGAGGAGTGTGTGAGAGAGTGAAATAGAGGGGGGGCCGGCTGGCACACCACACCCACACACACACTGCACTTTTTATTTTAAAGTGGACACATAACTCTTGGTTATTTATACTTTACCCCACAACTTCCCGTTTTTGACAGTTTTTACTAATCTCTCGTTTTATTGATTTTATTGGTCCTAAAGCTTCACTAATATTTATTAATGATTTTAGTTGACCAAAATTGTTACGAGTCTATTTGACCCGCTTAAAGACACGTTTTCCCGGTTACCTCGAAAAACGCGCTTTAAGGTTCGTAGTGTTTTAATCCATTTTAAGGATCCGTTTTCTTCGGGATTTGTTCCCTAATAATTATTTTACACTTAATTAAGCTTCCAAATTATTATTAGCCTAATTAATCACTATTTTTAAATACGGGGTATTTCAATCTACCCCCCTTAAGAAACTTTGCCCTCAAAGTTGCTCAAGGTTAATAGTTTATTATTCTACTCATTAGGCAAACCAATTGTCCTAATGTGTCTTACTACACCTATGAGGTGTTTACTTCATTCCATTGCAAGCATACACAATTCAAGCACATACACAATTCACATACACATCTCATTCTCATTCATACCATACCACAATACACAATACATACATCATTACCATCACAATACACATTACAATCCACATACACATTACACACATTGCACATATACATCATTCACTACACATTACACCATACTACCAAGTTCACTTGCACTACATGTGCCATACAAAATGCAATGCTTACCCCGAAGCAATGCTAGAGCAAAAGGGTTCTACTCCCCTTAAAAGGGGTACGACCCGTACCCGTATATTACATACTAGACTAACTAGTCTATGAATAACTGTGGATACTTAGCCTTCATGGCATCTTCCAACTCCCATGTCGCTTCTTCGACATCATGGTTAGACCATAGGACCTTCACCATTCGTATCGACTTATGGCGAGTGTCTCTGGTCTTCCTATCCAAGATTCTCACTGGGGTTTCGACATATCTCATGTTCGGCTCAATGGAAAGTCTCTCGGGCTCTAAGACATGAGAAGGATCAGCCATATACTTCTTGAGTTGTGACACATGAAATACATCATGGACACGTCCCAAGTCCTCAGGTAATGCTAACCTGTAGGCTACTGAACCAACTCTTTCGGTGATAGTGTACGGCCCTACAAACTTCGGGCTTAGCTTGCCCTTCTGACCAAAACGGAAGACACCCTTCATAGGTGAAACGCGCAAGAACACTTGGTCGCCCACGGCGAACTCAAGGTCGCGTCGTCTCACATCCGCATAGGATTTCTGTCTATCTTGGGCTGCCTTCATATTAGCTCGAATTTGTTGCACTTCGGCTTGTACTTGCTCAAGGTATCCGGTCCTATTATGACCGCTTCACTTGACTCATCCCAACACAAGGGTGTACGGCAAGGTCTACCGTATAGAGCTTGGAAAGGCGACATCTTAATCGAGGCGTGATAACTATTATTATACGAGAACTCGATAAGATGAAGCTTATCTAACCAACTCCCCTGAAAGTCCAAGGCACATGCCCGAAGCATGTCCTCCAGTGTCTGGATGGTCCTTTCTGTCTGACCGTCGGTCTGAGGATGGAAGGCGGTACTCAACTTCAATTCTGTACCCAACGCTTCCCTTGTAGCTCTCCAGTATCTCGAAAGAAATCTGGTGTCGCGGTCAGATACTATGGTCTTAGGGACTCCGTGGTCTGATAATCTCCTTATCAAAAGCTCAGCTAGCTTTACTACCTTCCAGGTGTCCTTCATCGGTATGAATCTGGCAACCTTGGTAAGGCGATCTACTACACCCAGATCATGTTGAGTCCTCCCCTAGCAGGTGGGAGTCCTACAACAAAATCCATGGAGATATCATGAAATTTCCACTCCGGAATTGGCATTGATTGTACCATTCCGCCCGGTCTACGATGTTCAAATTTCACCTTCTGACATGTTAAGCATCTTAGCACAAATTCTGTCACATCTGACTTCATTCCAGACCACCAGAAGTACCTCTTCATGTCTTTGTACATCTTGGAGGCTCCCGGATGGACTGATAATGTAGAACTATGTGACTCTCGCAGGATGCGATCCCTTAGCTCTGCATTGCTTCGGGGGACGCATAGCCTGCCATTCAACCGAATCAAACCATCTTCATGTAGTTGAAGTCATACTTTTTCTTTCAAATGTACCATTTCGATCTTTTGTCTGATTTCGGTTAGGTAAGGGTCGCTCAACTGAGCATCTCGCACCTCGTCAACCAAGCTAGAAGAAGCGAGTAGCGAATGGAGCGAGTGTGCTCGACGGCTCAGGGCGTCGGCTACCACATTAGCCTTCCCTTCCTTATACTGCAGATTGATGTCGTAGTCTGAGAGAAACTCCATCCATCTTCTCTGTCTCAAGTTGAGTTCTTTCTGAGTGAATACATACTGTAAGCTCTTATGATCGGAGTAGATGGTGATGCTTACCCCATAGAGATAGTGTCGCCATATCTTCAAGGCGAAGACAATGGCTCCTAACTCTAAGTCGTGAGTCGGGTAATTCTCCTCATGTTTCTTCAGCTGGCGGGAGGCATAAGCAACAACCTTGCCATGCTGCATGAGTACGCATCCCATTCCTTTGCCTGATGCATCACAGTATACCTCAAATCCCTCTGTGCCCTCTGGAAGAGTAAGGATGGGCGCTGAGGTCAATGAGTCCTTAAGGCTCTGAATGATACTTCGCACTCGTCTGTCCATACAAACGGTGCATCCTTTTTCATCAATGTAGTCATGGGCTTAGCGACTTTTGAGAAGTCCTTTACGAATCTCCGGTAGTAACCGGCTAGACCAAGAAAGCTCCGAATGTCGGTAACAGTCTTAGGTCTAGGCCATGATCGTACAGCTTCTATCTTAGAAGGGTCAACTGAGATACCTGCGCTCGAGATGACATGTCCAAGGAATGATACCTGATCAAGCCAAACTCGCATTTGGAGAACTTCGCATACAGCTGGTTCTCGCGCAGTGTCTCAAGCACTTTCCTCAAGTGAATTTCATGTTCCTCTGGTGACTTAGAATATACAAGGATGTCGTCGATGAAGACCACAACCGAAGTGTCCAACTGCTCACTGAATAAACGATTCATGAGGTCCATGAATTTTGCCGGTGCGTTTGACAAACCGAATGGCATCACTGTGAATTCGTAGTGGCCATATCTGGTACGGAATGCCGTTTTCTCGATGTCTTGCTCTTTGATTGCAATCTGATGATACCCAGAACGGAGGTCAATCTTGGAAAAGACCGATGCTCCTTTCAACTGGTCAAATAGGTCGTCGATGCGTGGCAATGGGTATTTGTTTTTGACTGTGACCGCATTCAGCTCGCGGTAGTCAATACAAAGGCGGAGACTACCGTCCTTCTTCTTCACGAAGAGGACCGGTGCTCCCCAGGGTGATACGCTCGGGCGTATAAACCCTTTGTCTAGAAGATCTCTCAATTGTTCTTTCAGTTCGTCATTTCAGCAGGTGCCATGCGGTACGGTGCCCTAGCAATGGGACCGGTACCTGGCAATAGATCAATCTCAAATTCAACTGCTCTCGGTGGTGGCATGCCGGGTAGCTCCTTAGGGAATACATCAGGATACTCAGATACAACCGGTACTTCATCACTGAACTCTGGATCTCTCTCCAGGTCTTGTACATACACAGATACACTTCTGGCCCTTTCTGAGCTCCCGGTACATAGCCATAGCAGATATAAGGGTGGTCGAAGGCTCTCTCGGTCTCTGGCGGTAAGATACGGTAACCCCAGAAGGACTCTTGAGCAGCAGTCGATGCTCGGCGCAGAGGATTCTACCCTTGTGCCGCTCCAACCAATTCATTCCAATGATAAGGTCGAATCCCAATCCATTGAATTCGATGAAGGAAATGGGAAACGCCTCCTTTTTAATTTCGATGGTGGCTGATTGGTAGTATTTGGTACACTTTACTCGCTCCTTCGATGGGAGAGTAACCATGAAATTCGGTATCTCATCCGCATCTAGCTTCAACCTCTTCACGAAAGATGGTGATACGAAGGTGTGAGAGGCGCCGGAGTCGAATAGCACATTGGCATCAATGCCATTTACTGGGAAGGTTCCCGTTAGAATGGTGCCGCTTCTGCCGCTTGTGCTTCGGTGAGGATGCTCAGGTTACCTTCGGTACCGAGTCCACAACCTATTGGATTCACAATTGGATAAGTATTGATGGTGGACACAAGTGGAATTAAATCAACACTGCTCTTTATTGATAAACCAACCATCATACATGTCGTGTCTCTAATACACGTTACTAATAGATTACATGATACTAGGAATTTAATATTTTCTAAAGGTAAGGTTCAGGCGTCCTGGTTTCATGTGTGTGGCATTGATTATTGCCGGCGGTGCCGTATTCAACTTGATCTTGTTGATCCGTGATACGCATCCGTGAGTTTCCACCCATGATGAGGACATCTCCTGATCTCAATACCAATTTCTCTGCGAGGTCCACACGCTTCTGCTCGCTATACAGGAATACGGCGTCATCACCAATGGACCAAGACACTACGGGCACTCCTTGTTCGAGAGATTCCGCTGTCTCGTCCTTGTCTTGGTGTAACCCAAGTCGTCCTTCTTTTTCATAGAAGTTGACGATACAAAGGTCCGCTTCAAGTGCGGGGATTGGTTCAGATTCACATTGTTGTGCAAGTTCAACTGCTTGAGTGATGAGGGTCTGAAACTCTGGTGGTATTGTCGGTGGCGTCGCTCCGTCTTGTGTTCGTGTCTCCTGGTATGTCTTGGTATAAGGATCCCAGTCCTTTCCCAAGCACATCATCTTCAGCTTCATCTTCGCTCCACCGGGGAATTCGGGTGTGTAAAATCCACCTTGACCCGTTCCTAGCTCGTTGCATCGTCGAATAATTGAGATTTGCGCTTCGGGTGTCAGGTATCCCCTTAATAAGATCATACCTGGGCGGATGACCTGACACTGTTTGTTGGTGTAGTCGTTGTTGGTGATATCGATCTCCTCTTGATTCAAGGTTACCGGTATTGGGTAACAGATACTAAAGTTTCCTAAGGTTATAAATTCATCTACGGTGAGTAGTAGTTTTAACTACTTCATTTCATGCTCAGTACATACTTCAATTCATTCGTTTACTCATGCATTCACTCATACTATTACTCTAACACTTAGATATGCTTCTCAAGGATTCAAGGTTTAGATAATTACCTGGGCCGGATTTCAAACCGGACCCATCACGGTCAATGACATGCAGAACAGGCTGCCTCTGAGGTGCTCCCCTCTGAGGGCCCCGGGATCCCTGTCCCTGAGGTGCCTGCTGGGCCGGTGCATCGCCAGATGCCACCTCCTTGCCCTCTCGCTGCTTATAGTTCTGGAAATTTCCTTTGGGCTTCCCATTCTCCGGGCATCGATTAGCAGTGTGCCCCAACTTCTGACAGTTGTAACACTTGATCTCCCTCCCGTAGCAATCCTTACCAGGATGGTCCTGGTTGCACTTCCTGCACACATAGGTGCGGCCGTCGGAGAAGGTTTTGGCGGCCCCGGAGCTAGAACCTGAGGTTAGAGGGTTAGCACATGTGTGCGTGGGTATACTAGAAATGATACTTATATGAATACAAATTGGAATAGAATTTACCCTTAGGAGGGTGTGATCTCAGTGGCTTAGCTGCCACCGGTGCAGAATAACCAAGCTGAAGGATCTCAGCTGGTTTGCCCTGCTCAGCATGGGCACTGCTCTCACTTGGGGACTTCTTCTGAGAAAAGAAGTTCCCTTTCTTCTTCTTCCAGCTTTTACCCTGGTTCTGCTCCTCGGTGCTGGTGTTTTTGTTGTTAGCCTTGCGCTTCAGCGCGGTTTCTTCATCCCTCAGTTGGCAAGTGATCTCAACGCGAGAAGCCGCGTGATAACACTCCTGAAATTTCAGGTATTAGCCGGGATTCTCATTTAAGGAAAGGATAAGGAAAAGATCCAAGGAATTCAAGGAATTTAAGGAATTGACATGATACTAAGGGTTAACCGTTTATTTACCTGAAGGGAGGTAAATCTGGTGTAGCCCATACCGTACCGAAGGCGATGGCTCAGACCGCCATAGAAGCGATCGACCAACACCTGGCCGGTGTATCCGAGATCGGGGAGGAGACGGAGGATGGAGGTGAAGGTGCGGTAGTACTCATCCACAGACATCTTGTCTGTCATCTTTAAGGCGTCTAGCTCTAGCCTTTTCTTCGTTTTTACATGCTCCGGATAGTACTTGGATCGGAGGAGAGATGCGAAGGAATCCCAATCGAAGGTGGGGTCGCTTACATGCTCGTGCTTCACCAATTTCCACCAATCCATGGCCGCATCCTTCAAGTAGTAGGCGGCTACTCTGACTCGAACTCCAGCAGGAGCTTCGAGTGTCTCAAAAGCGGTCTCCATTTCGGAGATGTACGCTTCTAGCTTAGCCGGATCACTCTCGCCCCTAAAGCAAGGAGGGCGGAGTTCCGCTACAGCTTTTACCCAGTTAGCTTCTCTGGGTGGAGGGGGAGGGGTTGGTCCCGTTTGAGTTTGGTTCTGCTGAGATTGTTGCACGGCTTGTATAACTTGTGGTAGCATCTGTGCTACCGTGGCGGCGACGATCTCAGCTATCGTCTGCGCCGGTTCCATCTGAGGCTTCGCCTCTAGGTCGGCCTCGGCCTCTTCCTGACATCTGAATGTTCAACAGTTTCATTAGGCTCCGCAAGAAATGACTCAAAGGTCTTGGAATTTAAACAAGGTATCGTTCCAAGAACGTCAAGGGTATCCGTTGTTAACAACGGTAGTTCCTAGTTAGGTTTCTAGATATCCGTCTTAAGACGGTTGAAATCCTAACTCGGTAATCTCCTATGCTCGGTACTTTAGGACATCAGAGCGTAACTACGCTCTGATACCACTTTTTGTAACACCCCAACCGCTAATCCTATGCTTACCGTCTAATCGTCCTATTAATCCTACGAGTTCGCAGCGGAATTAATACATACTTACTACGGCGGGTGAAACAATGCCGCTAACCGCCCATACGGCTAGCTAGGCTACTAATACTTACAGTCACGGTCTGATGAACATAACGTACCGAGCTACTAATATAATGCATACTGAATATAACATAACCTACTTACATTCCTGGATCACCGAGTAGTTAAAGTATTACTTTACATCCTTTACCACACTTCCCAAAAGAATGAGTTTCTAAGACTACTCATCTATACCAACTCCATTCTATCAAAATCCAAAAAGGTGTACCCCGTGGTACACCGGCTAATCAAAAGTTACAGCCATGTACTACTTAGTACACCCATCACAATTCAATGTTTATAACCAAAAAGAAGACAAGAAAATAAACTAAGTCTTCAGCAGCTTCATCAATCTCTAGTACCTGCGTGTAGTAAAAATGGTCCCCCGAGGGGGTCAGCTTACGCTCGCATGAACTCTCCGCATATACCGATTGCTAGCAAGGGTACGCCGACTAATTGGCGACCGCTAAACATGCTTGTTCATTACTCATGCATACATGCTTTACATACAATCATACATACATTACAATACATCATTCACTTCAAGGCAACAATACAATAGAGTTCACAATACTTACCTTCACAAGGTTAGCCAAATTGTGCATCCGGGTTAATCGGAGTGCGTATTACTCTTTTACTCATTACTTACTTCTTCTTACTTACAATTACTTACTTCTTTTTTTTACTTTACTTACTCATTCTTACTTACTTACTTATACTCAAGTTAAGTCGTCGGGACCTCCGGCCTTGGGGACTACTCCGTCCCACATCCGGGATTTACTTGACTCACTAATCCGGGATGCTACCCACTTAAGGGATTTGGGCCGCGGACCAGTTTAAGAGTCAGGAATTGGAGCCAACCTCTCGTGACTCCGCATCCTCACGCGTGGCCGAAACTATATCGGACTTCTACTCATTCCAATTTAATTACCATTTTAAGTTAGGATGGTTAGATTGTTAGGAACAAGTTAGAAGTCCAGCTCATCACAATCGGTCACAGTGCAATACATCTTACATACACACATTCATATCATCCATACATTTCATGAAGTATACAAACTAAGCTTTAAAGAGAATATACAACATCATACAACACTACATATTCACAAGTAGGCATATTAACTCCGATTCGTGCATTTATCTTTATTGGTGATCAATTAGCACACAACACACAAATCAGAGTAGCCATGATAGCATTCGGGGCATGAGGAATTCATACCGTTCACCGTTGTACGTACTTCCAAACGTTCCTTCCGGTGTCACAAATCAAATCCTATTATATACATACAATTAAATGATTAATCTAACTATCATTACTTAACACATACTCA